>BTPG01000002.1:122126450-122328723 GCA_036245525.1 Semisulcospira habei | reverse complement strand
CAACATGGTACGACCTAGGTTAGCACAGCTCCTTAAAAACCGGACCAGTGAAAAGGCTGAACAACATATCTGCTGACATCAAGTCCTAATCCTGGACAAAGATGGCACCCGTCCGCTAGCCCACTCAAGTCAGGGACTGAGCGGACTACCCACCTACGCCACGTGGAGGCCGGTGCCGGGTAGGCATTAATGTTCTGTGCATCTACTGTGGGAAATCAGGGTATTTACCCGACCACATATAGTAGCGCACCTTCATGTTTGTGTATGTATGTTTCTCCTGCCTACTTCCTAAGTTCCGGAGAAAGACATGGGTTATATAAGAGACCTGATCCATTCTTATTAAGGAATGGAAATGATTGTCTTATTCTATACCTGCATATTTCTCTGTGGGCTGGCGATTGGGTGCCTGATAGGCGGGGGCAGGGGATCTAACTGTTGTCTGTCCAGCGCTGTGATTCCCCTTGGTTTGAGTACTGACAATTCTGCCAGCGCTAGCCTCACCTATCTGGTTTGTGAGTATCATGTATAACTCGAGGCAAAATTTGTATCGTTACATTGTTGTGTAATGTTCTGTGCATCTACTGTGGGAAATCAGGGTATTTACCCGACCACATATAGTAGCGCCCTCGCGCTGGGACCATACGGCGTTGAGGCGCGTCCCCTGGGTGGTGGATAGGGGGTCCCTCGTGAGAGGGGTGCACCGAATGAAATAAGGTGCCGTGAACCAACATGGTCTAAGGGAAGGTGACCCCGACAGAAAACCCCTGGTCCTCCTAGTAAGGGGGTTGGGCGTGGGGGTAGCTTCCCCACCCTGCAAAAAAGGAAATAGCTACAAAAACGCCGACGAAAAGACTAACAGTAATTCCTTTCCTGGAGGAGGAAGGTTCTTCTACTAGAAGACTTATGACGTCCTGTGGTGAAAGCCGGAAGTCTTCGGAAGCCACAGGACCGAGCCGCCTCTCTCTATCCAGGGATACAACCATGGGCACATGGAACGTCAAGACCATGTACCAGAGCGGCAAGGCCGCCCAGATAGCAGCGGAAATGCAAAAGTACAACCTTTCCCTGCTAGGCATCAGTGAAGCCAGATGGACGCAGTCTGGCCAGAAAAGGCTGTTAAGTGGGGAGATGATTCTGTATTCAGGTCATGAAGAGGAGAATGCCCCCCATACAGAAGGAGTAGCACTCATGCTGTCACCAGTGGCACAGAGAGCGCTGATGGGCTGGGAACCTCTTGGGCCAAGAATTATAACAGCAGCCTTTAGAACCAAGAAAAAGCTCAAGCTGAACGTCATCCAGTGTTATGCGCCCACAAATGACAGTGACGAGGAAGAGAAACAAGAGTTCTACGACCGACTCCAGAGTGCCGTGGACAAATGTGCGGAGCAAGACATCACCATCGTCATGGGCGATTTTAATGCCAAAATAGGGGAGGACAACACCGGATACGAAGAGGTGATGGGGAGACAGGGACTAGGCTCGGAGATGAGTGAGAACGGGGAGAGGTTTGTAGACTTTTGTGCTCTAAACCGACTTGTCATTGGAGGCAGCATCTACCCACACAGAAGAATACACAAAGCAACTTGGGTCTCACCTGACCATACAACAGAGAACCAAATAGACCATATCTGCATTAGCAAGAAATTTAGAAGATCCCTTCAAGATGTTCGAGTGAGGAGGGGAGCAGATGTCGCCTCAGACCACCATCTGCTTACCTTAAGAATGAAGCTCAAGCTAAAGAAAAGCCGCACAGAGACAACAAGAAGACAGCGCTATAATGTAGGCCTCCTGAGAGAAACTGGAGTTAGAGAAGAGTTCAAACTGGTGCTGTCCAACCGGTTTCAAGCGCTACAGGAGCTAGTAAATGAAGAGGAGGCGGTCACCACAGAGCAGCAGTGGAAGGCAGTTAGAGAGGCGCTGAACTCAACCTGCAAAGACACTGTAGGGTTCAGGAAACACCACCACAAGGACTGGCTGTCGGCACAGACCTTGAAGAAGATAGAAGCGAGGAAGCAGAAGAAAGCAGCGGTCAACAACAGTCGCACGAGAGCAGCCAAAGTAAGGGCACAGAGGGAATACTGGGAAGCCAACCGCGAGGTGAAGAGGAGTATCAGGGCAGACAAGAGGGCCTACACAGACAGCCTGGCAGCAGAGGCAGAAAAGGCAGCAGGCAGCGGCAACATGAAACAGCTCTACGATATTACCAGAAGATTGTCGGGTAAGTATGGCCATACAGAAAGACCAGTAAAAGACAAAGAAGGCAAGCCTATTGCAGACAGAGCAGACCAACTCGACAGATGGGCCGAGTATTTTGAAGAGTTACTGAACAGACCTAGCCCACCCGACCCCCCCGACATCCAGCCGGCAGAGACCGACCTACCCATCAGCTGTGACAGACCCAGCCGGGAAGAGATCAGAAAAGCAGTGGCATTTTTGAAGAAGGGCAAAGCAGCAGGGCCAGATGGCATCCCAGCGGAGTCTCTGAAAGCAGACCTAGAGACAACAGTTGAGATGCTGTACCCACTGTTTGGAAAGATCTGGGAAGAGGAGGTGATGCCAGCTGACTGGAAGGAGGGGTACCTAATCAAGCTTCCCAAGAAAGGCGACCTCAGCAAGTGTTCCAACTACAGAGGAATCACCTTGCTGTCAGTACCAGGAAAGGTCTTCAACAGGATCATCCTAGAGAGAATGAAGAGCTCCGTTGACCCCCAGCTGAGAGACCAGCAAGCAGGATTCAGGAAGAACCGATCATGTACAGACCAGATCGCCACTCTCCGCATCATCGTGGAACAGTCTCTGGAGTGGAGCTCCCCGCTGTACGTCAACTTTGTGGATTATGAGAAAGCATTTGACAGCGTGGACCGAGAGACTCTGTGGAAACTCCTACGACACTACGGTGTACCCACAAAGCTCGTCCACCTGATCAAGAGCAGCTATGATGGCATGACATGTCACGTGATCCACGAAGGGCAGTTCACCAGAGAGCTCCAGGTCAGAACTGGTGTCAGGCAGGGGTGTCTGCTGTCTCCGTTCCTCTTCCTACTGGCCATAGACTGGGTCATGAAGATGACCACAGAGCACAGACGAAGTGGAATACAGTGGACACTGTGGACACAGCTTGACGACCTCGATTTTGCAGACGACTTGGCATTACTGTCCCACACTCGTCAACAAATGCAGGACAAGACCACGAGGCTTGCTGACATCTCGTCCCAAGTGGGCCTCACCATTCACAAACAGAAAACAAAGACAATGAGGCTGAACGCAACCAGGGAAGAACCAGTCTTGCTTGCTGGCACCCCGTTGGAGGAGGTGGAGTCCTTCACCTATCTCGGGAGCATCATAGACAAAAAAGGCGGCACTGATGCAGATGTCAGAACACGAATCGGTAAAGCCAGAGCAGCCTTTCTCCAGTTGAAAAAAGTGTGGAGTTCCAGAGAGCTGTCACAACACACCAAAGTCCGGATTTTCAACTCCAATGTAAAAGCAGTTCTCCTATATGGAGCAGAGACATGGAGATTGACAAAAACCACAGTCAACAGAGTACAGACCTTCATGAACAGTTGCCTTAGAAGAATTTTGAAAATCCACTGGCCAGAGAAGATCAGCAACGTCAGACTCTGGGAGAGAACAGAGCAGATAACAGCAGAGAATGAAATTGGGCGAAGAAGATGGGGATGGATCGGTCACAGTCTGAGAAAGCCAGCTTCCAGTATCACTAGGCAGGCATTGTCATGGAACCCCCAGGGAAAGAGGAAAAGAGGTAGGCCGAGAAACTCCTGGCGTCGAGACCTCCAAGCAGACATCAAGAGACTGGGAACCACCTGGAGTAGAATCGAAGGAGAAGCACAGGACAGGAGTTGCTGGAGGTCTCTCGTCGACGGCCTATACCCGGGTAGGGGTGACAGGCGTAAGTAAGTAAGTAAGTATATAGTAGCGCACCTTCATGTTTGTGTATGTATGTTTCTCCTGCCTACTTCCTAAGTTCCGGAGAAAGACATGGGTTATATAAGAGACCTGATCCATTCTTATTAAGGAATGGAAATGATTGTCTTATTCTATACCTGCGTATTTCTCTGTGGGCTGGCGATTGGGTGCCTGATAGGCGGGGGCAGGGGATCTAACTGTTGTCTGTCCAGCGCTGTGATTCCCCTTGGTTTGAGTACAGATAAATCGGGCACCTGTTAACTAGATGGTATATGTTAAGATGGCCAATTCTCAGTTCGTCTGTTCATTTCAGAACAGTATTTAGATTACGATTTTGCATGTCGGTAAAAAAGCAAATGTAGCGAGAGATATAATACAAATATGATCACAAAAAAAAATCCAAAAAAATAAAAAATAAAAAACTAATATCAATATCTATAGAATGCTTTAAAAATGCTCAATAAAACAATACACGGCGAAGAATCACAATGTTTATCACGCGCTTAGTCTAAATTCAGCAGAATGTTTACGGTTTTCTTGCTTGGTTATGTCAACAAAAAATAACAAAGTCAGCAACTATAAAAAAAAAACAAATGAAAAATGACTTGTCAATGACTTGAAGAGCCGACTGTAGAGGGCTGGGGAGTCGGGATGAGAGACCACCTCCGTAGCCTCCTTCTGGCGTACGGACATCACCTCACCGTGATGCGCTGCCGCCTTGTCTTGATCCTCCAGTACCTGAGTCCACAGGGGGGAGTGTCGCAATGGAGGGGAGCCTGGAAGGAGATCCTCAGTCCCTATGTGATGATCGATACAATCCAAGGGTCATCTTGAAACAGCTGTGGAGGGCTAGTCTCCCGCCGACCCTACAGGAATCGGTGGGAGGAGGGGGGGGCGAGTCAGCGGGCCCAGCCGCGCCCTCGCTTCCGGACGCCTCTGGGCCAGGTAGGGAAGGGTGCGGGGAAAGCGTGCGAACGCGCGGGTAGGCGGCGAAAGCCGCCTCAGCCCCTAAGAGGCCGGGCGGCAGAGGGTCTGATGAACCGCAGGGTGCGACCCACGGCTCTGTGGGCCGAATGAAAGCAAGTGGAGGAAGATCCTGCCAGGGCAGGCCAGAGCTTCTTCGCTGTCTCCTTCACCCTCTGCCAGGTCGGTCCAAACAGTAGAATTCCCCAAGCGGAGCCTGGCGCAGCTGTGTTTTCACAGAAACTGGGAGTGAAGGGCAGCGTCCGATCAGCTTGTCAAGATGCATGACGTCACAGTTGGAGGTCGCCGCCATGGAGTTGGCCGAGGAGTGGTACGCCGCCCTATTTGCCGCCACTAGGACCGAGTGTATTCCGCGTAGAGGGGCAGAGGCCGAGAGGTCCCAGGTGTTCTCCAAATACTTGACCATGGACTGCGTCACCATCTCGAGGAAACCCGCGCACGCCAGGGAGTTGAGTACCAAGGACGTAGTCTTGTCCAAGCCTCGTGATGCCTGTGTCCATTGGCCCCTGTCTGCAACAACGCCTCCTTATCTATGGTTGGAAGGGGACAGGAGAATGCCTGGGAGTGACCTGCATAACAATGCTGGCGGAAGCTGATATCCATCCCTGCTGCCCATCAAGAGTCCGAGAAAAAGCCCTGGTCCCCAAAGCCGTCCTGTTGCAGGTGTGCCAAGAAGGCCTCCACTAGGTCCCTGAAGCCCGACAGTTGAGGGAGAGACTTGAAGAACTTGGGTTGCCATGGAGTGTTGACCATCACCGAGGCCTTCCTCTTCAGGGGCAGAGATGGAGGACAGTACTCCAGGGGGAGGAATGACGCGATGAGCCGGGACGCCTCATCCAAGGAACAGCGAGCATGCGAAGCCGGAGCCGCGTCGACTGAGATGGAGGAGAGCGACGAACGGCCGCTGGGTGATGCCAGGTGAACGTCGCCTACGTCCAACGCTGACACTGAATCCTCTGGGTGAAGACTGAGCGCCTCCTCATCGTCCGTCGCGGCCCGCGAAGGGGGAGAAACTGTGCGTGTGCGTCGACTGAGGAGTGAAACCTGAGGAGTGTCCGCTCCCGAGAAACGTCGAGGACCGCCGGTGGAGGGGGGGGGGAGGGGGAGGTGGGAGCTGGGTAGGTGCTGAAGGGAGGTTGAGTCGAGGTCGCCGAGTCTGCGAGGTAGATCGATCTCTGGAGGTCCGGCCGGAAGATTGGCTGCTCCTAGAGGGTGCCGCTGAGTTCTGGCGCCACGAAGAGGTCCGCTGCTGCGGCGAGGTTGTCCGCCGGCTCGGAGAGGTGGAGCGGGAGGTGGAGACATCCCCTCGCGTGTGGTGTCTGTGGCGCACTGTTTTCTTCTGCTGTAGTCGCTCATCCCGTCTGTGCGTGACTCCTTCTCCTCTGTCCTGCAGGCGCAACCCCTTCGGTAGCGGCGCTTCCATCCCCAAGCGTCGAGGGGACCAAAGCCGCTGGGAGTCCCTCTCCATGCTCCTAATGTGTGGGGGCAGCGCTCCGGGGGCCCGAACTCGATGAGGCAGCATGTCCCATCGGCTGTAATGGCTGACCGAGCTTCCTTCCTCTCCGCGGAGGGCTTCGGTCCCAATCGTCTTACCCTGACAGAGAACCTCATCTCGTCTGTGGCTCTGTTCTCTGTCACGGGACCCCGAAACATGGGTATGTGGCCTGTCCGGTCGGCAGCTAACATTCCTCTCCCTCTCTGAGGCGCGTCCTGGCTGCGGCCCGGTCTAGGTTCTGATCTGGCCCAAGGCTGGCAAGCACTAACCTCTCAAAGGGGTGGTCCCCCGCTTCTGTTGCCTGGGCTCTCCTTCTTTCTCGCTCTCCTGGAGGGTGTTTAATCAGCCCAACTTTCTCCCTGCGGGGGGACCGAGCTCCTGATGCCAGTACACACCTAGGGGATGAATCCCATAGCGGGCGGTCCGGCATATTCCAGGCCGAAAGGCGGGGTGGAGCTCCTGGAGCCAAGGCATGACTGGGGGGGGGGGGGGGGGGGGGGGGGGGGGCAAGGACCGTCAGCTGCTATTAGGCTCCTTCAGCCGCTTGAGGCGGAGCAGCACTGTCCGAGGCACCGGTGGGGGCAGCAGGTCCCTTCTTTGCGCCGACAAGCCCACGATGTCTGAGGCGGCCCTTCTCTGCAATCCATTAATGGCTGCCATTGCTGAGTGGGCTGTCTGAGCCGTGCTGGTCTCTCTCTCCAGTAAAACGCCCAAAGCTGCGACCATCGTTCTTCCTCCCATGTCGCGCAAGTGTGGCATGTCCGACTGGAGGAGCAGCCTGAGTTAGGCCACTGGCAGTCGCCGCACCTGGTGCAGGTCCTCACCTGAGTACTGTAACATAAGACAGACAAAGGCCAGAGTGAGTGCACGGAGCCTCCTTTCGAGGGTCCAAGCTCCCGGTCGGCAGCGTAAATAATATCCGGTCAATGCCGCTGCCCGGTAATTCGCTGGCTGAGGCAGTAACCGAAGCTTTACCTTGTCATGGCCCGAGCCCGGAAATCCCACAGAGACCAAAGCACCAAGTAAATTCTCAAAAATCCGTAGGCAATCCAAAGCTCCCAACACCAAACAGGTAGTACTACACGTCCAAAGAATATCCAACGTAAATCCAAGTCAAGTTCACAAAAGGTAATTCCACCATACACAGTCAGAGCACGCAAGATGCACACGACCGGTCAGGTGTAGCTAAGCGAAGAGACTGGCAGGAAACGGTGAGCGCGCCACCGGATAGGGAGGCAGGGGAGGCTACTCGGAGTCTCTTGGTAACGACTCCCTAGAGTCGCCTCCCTGGTTGTGGGGTACACAAGTTTTGGGGGCCAAAATTGGTATGCTAAGCGAACCTTCCTAGTAGTAATGCCATCAGTAAAGATTTTGAGAAAATAAATGCACTGCATCAGGTTCTCACCTTTAAAAATGACATGACCTCCATTTCCCCCACTCCCTCCATCTGGCCCAGCAAACTCCTTGCGGTGCAGACTGGTGAAGGACATGCAGCCATCTCCGCCACTACCACCACGCACCACCACCTGCTTGTAGTCCACAAAGTGTTTCACCTGCAAGAAATATCACATCCCATTTAGTTCTGACAGTACAGTTGTTGACATATCATGTCCCATTTAGTTCTGACACAGTACAGTTGGTGATGTATCACACCCCATTCACTTCTGACACAGTACAGTTGGTGACGTATCACATCCCATTCAGTTCTGACGCAGTACAGTTGGTGATGTATCACATCCCATTTAGTTCTGACACAGTACAGTTGGTGATGTATCACGTCTCATTCAGTTCTGACATAGTACAGTTGGTGATGTATCACACCCCATTCACTCCTGACACAGTACAGTTGGTGATGTATCACATCCCATTCACTTCTGACACAGTACAGCTGGCGACTATCACATCCTATTCACTTCTGACACAGTACAGTTGGTGACATATCAAATTCCATGCACTTCTGACACAGTACAGTTGGTGACGTAAGACTGTCGGTGAGCATCCCTTCACCTTTCTAGCCCCAAGTGTCTGGAGCTCACTGCCAATCCAACTGCTGAATCTGCCTACACTGTTTAAAGTTCACTTGAAGACTTTTCTGTCAGGCATTTAGCACTTAGCACATCATTTTTCCTAGCAAACTGTTAACTGACTTTTTTCTTTCAGATTCTAGACAGGGAAGTGGAAGCAAGGTGTTGGGAGAGGATGGGGTGGTTTAGAGTAGTGTATGATTGTGCGTGTGTCTGAGAGAGTGTGCTTTTGTGCATGTGCCGCGAGTCCAGTGTTTTTCTGGAGAACAGCACTTTATAAGAGCTATTTATTACTATTTATTATTAAATTTATTATTACAGCAGGAAAATGATTGACATGACAGTTCTAAGGTGGTGCCAAGGAGCTTGGTGTCTAAAGGCACCAAGCTATTCTGGCAAAACCCTTAAACTACATGTATCATGGTCACTCTATTTAAGGCACAAAGCTATTTTGGCAAGACCACTGAATTATCATCGTCGATCTATAAAGTTAACAGTCTTCAGAGGACAACTCACACATTTCATCCTTAGGGCTCAATGTGATATTACCGGTACATGAAACTCATTGGGTACTTTGAAATCTTTTTTTATCACACACACACGCACGCACGCACACACACACACACATTCCTGTAAAATTCATGACCTAAAGTCATACAGTTTAGGAATAAAGATAAACAATACTTGATAAATGGTAATGTTAAGCCTCTATGTGTATTTGTTTTTAACATATGAAGACTGACAGAATGTTGCGTCAATAACAAGTCTAAACCATTTAGCCCAAACGCCCTACAGCAGGAGAGGTATTCAACATAATTCAAGGGTAGTGCCAGATTAACTTGGCGCCTTCAGGTGCCAAGCTAATCTAGCATTACCCTTGAATTATCATGGTCAGACTGTCTCCTGTAAGTGATACAGTCGTTCGGTAACACCTCCGAAATTTGGGAAATGCGGCCGTGGGGTTAAATGGGCAAAGTTCATGAGCCATCACTAAGGCTCATAGGGAGCAGAAAAGTGGTTTGACTTTTTGTATATGTATCCAGTGCATTTGCACCCCAAAATGACCTAGACTGTGATCAGTGGGCTATATTAATTATGGTATACTGCACAGATATCCCAAAGTTACTGAGAGGTAACACACTTTACTTCTTAAAAGAAATTAGATTGTCATTAAAATGACCAGAGAAGACTCACTGGGTACAAATACATTGGATGTAAAGGCACTCTGCATATGGGTACATTTACAAGGGAAACTATCAACCTTTCACGTGTCAGTAGCAGTTTTAGTGCAATGATTCCTTTAGGAATCATCACAACTAAAACTGCTACCGGTACCAAAACGCAAAGGGACAATCTTCACAAAAGAGTAAATATGTTTACAACCACAATCAAAGCAACGCCTAAATTGTGGGCAGGAACTGACCTTTTCGAATTGACCTTTGGGTTTTTTGGGTTTTACTGGCTTTGGCATGGAAGCTGATCCATGGCACTTGGAAAGAAGTGAGAAGGGCCTCCAAAGATGTGGCACTTGTTGCCATGACAACAGCAGTTTCTGGAGCTGCTGTGCAGCTTTCAAAGATGATAGTAATGGTACCCTGCAGATGGGCTGCATCATCTGCACACACACACACACACACACACACACACACACACACACACACACACACACACACACACACACACACACACACATATATATATATATATATATATATATATATATATATATATATATATATATATATATATATATATATATATATATATATATGTGTGTGTGTGTGTGTGTGTGTGTGTGTGTGTGTGTGTGTGTGTGTGTGTGTGTGTGTGTATGATCAATTCATAAACACATTTGTACCCAGCGAAATTGTCTCAATCTGAAAATACAAGAAAGTATATAACAATTTTCAAAATAATTATGCGACTGCTGCCATAATACATGCATAAATAAATGATATGTAGAGCTGGGCGGTATGTACCACTATTCCAGTATACGAGACTGTTTTTTGGTATGGTAATAATTATACCACGTTCATCTACCAGTACCCTTTGTAACAGGTTGGCATCTTCAGGGTCAGCCAAGTGTCAGAAGGGACCAATCTTTACTTTTATTTGCCAGAAATGATGGCCGACTCTCGATAGAATATGAGTAACAGGCAATCCAAGCGATAAAAGTGGCTATCTGGAGACACTCTGGACGAAAGAACTATGTGGAATGAACAACAACAAAAAATATGGCTGTGTGCATGCCGTGTTTAGATTTTGATTGTTAAAGGCGTCATCTGCTAAGTATTTACCATAAGCTCTACAGAATGTCGGGGTAGATCAAAAGCATCTAGTGAGTCTGCTGCTGCAAGTAATACCCCTAAGTGAGCAGACATGGACATAAGCCATAAGACCATTAGAGACGTGGAATACCTGTACTGGGCATTTTCCATGCCAGTACACAGCACTAGTAGAGTGGCCACAGTCGAACAATTAAGTCAAGAAACATTATTTATCCCACGAAGGGGCAATTCCAGTTTGGACGGGAGCGAATAAATATGGATAAGACGGACATACGCACACACATACACCCAGGCACCCATGCAGGCAGAATTAAGAACTATACTAATATTGACAGCTATGCTAATACTAACTATACTAATACAGATTGATTGTACATTGCTTAGCGTCCCGACAGCAACAAGGCTTTCTCAGGACGTGCCTGCACTGCTTGTGAAAAATAAAAAATAAACAGAACATTGAATGTATGTCGCCAGCCGGTCAAATACATTAAATAAACCTAACACATGGGGCCTAAATAAAGCTAAGACCATTTAGCAACACACATCCAATATCAAGAGCTACAGGCAGTGCAGACAGTAGGGAGAGTTTTAAAAAGGCAAATACAGGTGAATGGACCTCGGGTAGACAGAAACACATGCCCCAGAATAGAGAGAAAAACTCACCCTGTGGGGCTGACCAGGGTGACCCTGGGAACTAAAAAGTACCTAACCCCACCCAAGTCCCCCAGGGCAGACCCGGGTGGGGTTATACTAATACAGACATCTATGCTAATATTGACATACATTACATGGATAAAATAGTTATTATCACATAAATTAAAGGCATTTTTATTTTTATTAAAGTCACCATGTCACATTGTGTGGCTGTGGTCTTTGCTATACTTACTTACGCCTGTCACCCCTACCTGGGTATAGGCCGTCGACGAGAGACCTCCAGCAACTCCTGTCCTGTGCTTCTCCTTCGATTCTACTCCAGGTGGTTCCCAGTCTCTTCATGTCTGCTTGGAGGTCTCGACGCCAGGAGTTTCTCGGCCTACCTCTTTTCCTCTTTCCCTGGGGGTTCCATGACAATGCCTGCCTAGTGATACTGGAAGCTGGCTTTCTCAGACTGTGACCGATCCATCCCCATCTTCTTCGCCCAATTTCATTCTCTGCTGTTATCTGCTCTGTTCTCTCCCAGAGTCTGACGTTGCTGATCTTCTCTGGCCAGTGGATTTTCAAAATTCTTCTAAGGCAACTGTTCATGAAGGTCTGTACTCTGTTGACTGTGGTTTTTGTCAATCTCCAAGTCTCTGCTCCATATAGGAGAACTGCTTTTACATTGGAGTTGAAAATCCGGACTTTGGTGTGTTGTGACAGCTCTCTGGAACTCCACACTTTTTTTAACTGGAGAAAGGCTGCTCTGGCTTTACCGATTCGTGCTCTGACATCTGCATCAGTGCCGCCTTTTTTGTCTATGATGCTCCCGAGATAGGTGAAGGACTCCACCTCCTCCAACGGGGTGCCAGCAAGCAAGACTGGTTCCTCCCTGGTTGCGTTCAGCCTCATTGTCTTTGTTTTATGTTTGTGAATGGTGAGGCCCACTTGGGACGAGATGTCAGCAAGCCTCGTGGTCTTGTCCTGCATTTGTTGACGAGTGTGGGACAGTAATGCCAAGTCGTCTGCAAAATCGAGGTTGTCAAGCTGTGTCCACAGTGTCCACTGTATTCCACTTCGACTGTGCTCTGTGGTCATCTTCATGACCCAGTCTATGGCCAGTAGGAAGAGGAACGGAGACAGCAGACACCCCTGCCTGACACCAGTTCTGACCTGGAGCTCCCTGGTGAACTGCCCTTCGTGGATCACGCGACATGTCATGCCATCGTAGCTGCTCTTGATCAGGCGGACGAGCTTTGTGGGTACACCGTAGTGTCGTAGGAGTTTCCACAGAGTCTCTCGGTCCACACTGTCAAATGCTTTCTCATAATCCACAAAGTTGACGTACAGCGGGGAGCTCCACTCCAGAGACTGTTCCACGATGATGCGGAGAGTGGCGATCTGGTCTGTACATGATCGGTTCTTCCTGAATCCTGCTTGCTGGTCTCTCAGCTGGGGGTCAACGGAGCTCTTCATTCTCTCCAGGATGATCCTGTTGAAGACCTTTCCTGGTACTGACATGATTGATTGATTGTACATTGCTTAACGTCCCGACAGCAACAAGGCTTTCTCAGGACGTGCCTGCACTGCTTGTGAAAAAAAAAATAAACAGAACATTGAATGTATGTCGCCAGCCGGTCAAATACGTTAAATAAACCTAACACATGGGGCCTAAATAAAGCTAAGACCATTTAGCAACACACATCCAATATCAAGAGCTACAGGCAGCGCAGACAGTAGGGAGAGTTTTAAAAAGGCAAATACAGGTGAATGGACAAAGGGTAGACAGAAACACATGCCCCAGAATAGAGAGAAAAACCCACCCTGTGGGCTGACCAGGGTGACCCTGGGAACTAAAAAATACCTAACCCCACCCAAGTCCCCCAGGGCAGACCCGGGTGGGGTTCCTGGTACTGATAGCAAGGTGATTCCTCTGTAGTTGGAACACTTGCTGAGGTCGCCTTTCTTGGGAAGCTTGATTAGGTACCCCTCCTTCCAGTCAGCCGGCATCACCTCCTCTTCCCAGATCTTTCCAAACAGTGGGTACAGCATCTCCACTGTTGTCTCTAGGTCTGCTTTCAGAGACTCCGCTGGGATGCCATCTGGGCCTGCTGCTTTGCCATTCTTCAAAAATGCCACTGCTCTTCTGATCTCTTCCCGGCTGGGTCTGTCACAGCTGATGGGTAGGTCGGTCTCTGCCGGCTGGATGTCGGGGGGGTCGGGTGGGCTAGGTCTGTTCAGTAACTCTTCAAAATACTCGGCCCATCTGTCGAGTTGGTCTGCTCTGTCTGCAATAGGCTTGCCTTCTTTGTCTTTTACTGGTCTTTCTGTATGGCCATACTTGCCTGACAATCTTCTGGTAATGTCGTAGAGCTGTTTCATATTGCCGCTGCCTGCTGCCTTTTCTGCCTCTGCTGCCAGGCTGTCTGTGTAGGCCCTCTTGTCTGCCCTGATACTCCTCTTCACCTCGCGGTTGGCTTCTGAGTATTCCCCCTGTGCCCTTACTTTGGCTGCTCTCGTGCGACTGTTGTTGACAACTGCTTTCTTCTGCTTCCTCACTTCTATCTTCTTCAAGGTCTGTGCCGACAGCCAGTCCTTGTGATGGCGTTTCCTGAACCCTACAGTGTCTTTGCAGGTTGAGTTCAGCGCCTCTCTAACTGCCTTCCACTGCTGCTCTGTGGTGGCCGCCTCCTCTTCATTTACTAGCTCCTGTAGCGCTTGAAACCGGTTGGACAGCACCAGTTTGAACTCTTCTCTAACTCCAGTTTCTCTCAGGAGGCCTACATTATAGCGCTGTCTTCTTGTTGTCTCTGTGCGGCTTTTCTTTAGCTTGAGCTTCATTCTTAAGGTAAGCAGATGGTGGTCGGAGGCGACATCTGCTCCCCTCCTCACTCGAACATCTTGAAGGGATCTTCTAAATTTCTTGCTAATGCAGATATGGTCTATTTGGTTCTCTGTTGTATGGTCAGGTGAGACCCAAGTTGCTTTGTGTATCCTTCTGTGTGGGAAGATGCTGCCTCCAATGACAAGTCGGTTTAGAGCACAAAAGTCTACAAACCTCTCCCCGTTCTCACTCATCTCCGAGCCGAGTCCCTGTCTCCCCATCACCTCTTCATATCCGGTGTTGTCCTCCCCTATTTTGGCATTAAAATCGCCCATGACGATGGTGATGTCTCGCTCCGCACATTTGTCCACGGCACTCTGGAGTCGGTCGTAGAACTCTTGTTTCTCTTCCTCGTCCCTGTCATTAGTGGGCGCATAACACTGGATGACGTTCAGCTTGAGCTTTTTCTTGGTTCTAAAGGCTGCTGTGATGATTCTTGGCCCAAGAGGTTCCCAGCCCATCAGCGCTCTCTGTGCCACTGGTGACAGCATGAATGCTGCGCCTTCTGTATGGGGGGCATTCTCCTCTTCATGACCTGAATACAGAATCATCTCCCCACTTAACAGCCTTTTCTGGCCAGACTGCGTCCATCTGGCTTCACTGATACCTAGCAGGGAAAGGTTGTACTTTTGCATTTCCGCTGCTATCTGGGCGGCCTTGCCGCTCTGGTACATGGTCTTGACGTTCCATATGCCCATGGTTGTATCCCTGGATAGAGAGAGGCGGCTCGGTCCTGTGGCTTCCGAAGACTTCCGGCTTTCACCACAGGACGTCGTAAGTCTTCTGGTAGAAGAACCTTCCTCCTCCAGGAAAGGAATTACTGTTAGTCTTTTCGTTGGCGTTTTTGTAGCTATTTCCTTTTTTGCAGGGTGGGGAAGCTACCCCCATGCCCAACCCCCTTACTAGGAGGACCAGGGGTTTTCTGTCGGGGTCACCTTCCCTTAGACCATGTTGGTTCACGGCACCTTATTTCATTCGGTGCACCCCTCTCACGAGGGACCCCCTATCCACCACCCAGGGGACGCGCCTCAACGCCATATGGTCCCAGCGCGAGGGGTCTTTGCTATAAAAAGATTAAATTATGACGTCCTGTTACGCAAAATCCCGAGTGCCCCAGTTTGACTGATTAAATGCAAGCTTTAGTGAGCATTTTATCAGTCAAAAAATGAGCAGGGTGCATGGGAATTAGTCATCAGTGACCTTGGGGTGCATGACCATGTTAAGTCACACATCCACTCCCAACACTCCCCCCACTCCAACCCCTTCTGAGTTCATTATCAGACCAGAACCCTAGCTAGCACGTTTCAGCGTGGCAGGAATGTCGTCTGCCCCGCCTTCCCCATTCCCCCGCTGCCTGCCCGCTCTGCTGTCCACCCGCTGTCCGCCCTCCCCCCACCTCTTTAGCGCCCTGCCAATATGGCGTCTCCCCTCCTGTCTGCAAGAATCCCCTGTAAAATGCAGATTCTCATCACACGTGGCCACAGGGGTGAAAGAGAACCGCAGGGGACCATGAAAATCTATGCTTTTTGCTGTTATATGTCGGCTTTGTGTCGATAATGGATCTAAGCTGTACCTTCCATCTACAAGATAAACCGGAAAGAGATGCAGCACATATCTCCATAATAATAATAATAATTACGGTATTTATAATGCGCTTATCTTATAATAATTATAACTCTAAGCGCGCACTCACAACTCGCACACGCATGCGCACGCTTTAGACAATGACTCACGCAACACAAATAGTGGAGATACATTACGACGGTCAGCTTGGGGTGGGGAGTGTGGTGATATAGTGCTAGAACTGTTGAAAGAGGTGAGTTTTGAGGGCGGACTGGAAGGAGGAGAGCGAGTGTTTCCGACGGAGAGAGAGAGGGAGAGTGCTCCAGGTGGATGGACTGTATACTGAGAAGGAGCGGGGGCCGAAAGTGCTGAGTTTGGTGCGGGGGATGAGGAGGCGGAGAGGATCAGAGGCGGAGCGGAGGAAGCCGGGAGGAGTGTAGGGGTGAAGTAAGTTGGAGAGATAGGCAGGAGCGTAGTTGTTCAGGGATTTGTAGCAGAGAGACAGAATCTTGTATTGGATGCGTTGGGGGATGGGGAGCCAGTGAAGGAGCTTGAGCAGGGGAGTGATGTGGTCGGATTTTTTCTTTCTGAGGACGAGGCGGGCAGTATTGTTCTGGACGCGCTGGAGAGTGAGAGTGGTGGATTGATTGATTGTACATTGCTTAACGTCCCGACAGCAACAAGGCTTTCTCAGGACGTGCCTGCACTGCTTGTGAAAAAAAAAAATAAACAGAACATTGAATGTATGTCGCCAGCCGGTCAAATACGTTAAATAAACCTAACAAATGGGGCTAAATAAAGCTAAGACCATTTAGCAACACACATCCAATATCAAGAGCTACAGGCAGTGCAGACAGTAGGGAGAGTTTTAAAAAGGCAAATACAGGTGAATGGACCTCGGGTAGAGAGAAACACATGCCCCAGAATAGAGAGAAAAACTCACCCTGTGGGGCTGACCAGGGTGACCCTGGGAACTAAAAAGTACCTAACCCCACCCAAGTCCCCCAGGGCAGACCCGGGTGGGGGATGAGAGTGGTGGAGTGAGGAAGGCCGAAAAGGAGAGAGTTGCAGTAGTCGATGCGAGACAAGATGAGAGAGACAGCGAGTTTGGTGACAGCTTCGGTAGTGAGGTATTTTCTGATCTGACTGATGCGGCGGAGGTGGAAATAACATGCCTGGGCCGTGGCGGAGACGAAGCTGGTCATGGAAAGAGAGGAATCGAGGATAACGCCAAGGTTCTTGACCGAGTCAGAGAGGGAGATGGGGGTGCTGTCGAGTTGAAGGTGGAGAGAGGGAGGGAGCTGGGAAAGTTTCTGGCGAGTGCCTACCAGCATGGCTTCCGTTTTGTCGTCGTTCAGTTTGAGCTTGTTTGCTGTCATCCAGTTTTTCACGTCTTCATAGCAGTCAGCCGTGCAGTCAGTAGTGTCTGAGTGTTGTCGAGTTTGTCTTTGTCTAGTAGTTGTGAGTCGTCAGTGTAGAGGTGGTGGTGTATGTGGTGAGACTGGATGATGTTGGACAGGGGGGAGGTGTAGAGTGTGAAAAGGACCGAGCCTAGGACAGACCCCTGTGGAACGCCGCAGGAGAACCTGACTGGGTTGGAGGAGACGCCGTCGATGGTGACGGACTGCTGTCTGTCGGAGGTAGGAGAGAAACCAGGAGTGAGCAGAGTCAGTGATGCCGAAGCAGTGGTGAAGGCGGTGGAGGAGGATAGAGTGGTCTATGGTGTCGAAGGCGGCAGAGAGATCGAGTAGCGCAAGAAAGGAGATGTTGCCCGAGTCAGTGGAGAGAAGCAGGTCGTTTAGGATATGTAGAAGGGCAGTTTCAGTGCTGTGATGTTTGCGAAAGGCAGACTGGAAGGGACTGAGGAGGTTGATGTCGGCGAGGTGGAGGTTGAGTTGGTTGAGGACAACCTTCTCAAGAAGCTTGGACAGGAAAGAGAGATTGGAGACTGGGCGGTAGTTCTTGAGTTCGTTTGGGTCGAGGTTGTGTTTTTTGAGGAGAGGACGGACGATGGCGGACTTGAAGATATCGGGGACGGAGCCATTCTCTAGAGATGTGTTGATGACGTCGGTAATGAAGGGCAAAAGTTTTGGGAGGCCGTCCCGGTAGAGGGAAGCTGGGAGGGGGTCTAGTTCGCAGGTTTTGAAAGGCATGGACTTTATGGTCTTGAGGACTTCATCCTGAGAGATGGGGCGGAAGGACGAGAGGGGAGTGCCGGAAAAGGGGGGGGGGGGGGGGTCAGGAAGGCAAGGCGAAGAAGGCAGAGTGTCGAGTGTGTTGCGCAGAGTTTGGATTTTGTCGGAGAAATAGGAGGAAAAGGCGGACGAAGTTCTTTTTTGCTGTGTGCGTTGGGAAGAGGAGAGTCTTTAGAAGTGCCTAGGAGTGTGTTCATGGTAGCGTAGAGGGTTTTGGAAGAAGTGGATTCCAGGATTTTGTTTTGAAGGTGTTTGCGTTTGGAGTCGGAGATCATTCTGCAGACTTTGGATCTGGTGGTATGGAAGATCTCTCTCCATGTGCTTATTCAGCCGCAGGGTCCCATAGGAATTGTGCTTTCAGTGATCCGCCGCGTGTACATCATCAGACCGAGGAAGGTGCTGGCATTTAGGTATGTGACTAAGATTGATTGATTGATTGTACATTGCTTAACGTCCCGACAGCAACAAGGCTTTCTCAGGACGTGCCTGCACTGCTTGTGAAAAAAAAACTAAACAGAAAATTGAATGTATGTCGCCAGCCGGTCAAATACATTAAATAAACCTACAACATGGGGCATAAATAAAGCTAAGACCATTTAGCAACACACATCCAATATCAAGAGCTACAGGCAGTGCAGACAGTAGGGAGAGTTTTAAAAAGGCAAATACAGGTGAATGGACAAAGGGTAGACAGAAACACATGCCCCAGAATAGAGAGAAAAACCCACCCTGTGGGGCTGACCAGGGTGACCCTGGGAACTAAAAAATACCTAACCCCACCCAAGTCCCCCAGGGCAGACCCGGGTGGGGGGTATGTGACTAAGAGGGTGATGCGCACTGAAATAAAGCATTGTGATGGAGGGTGATGATGACCGTTGACACTCACATATATGCACGTACCTGTCGCCCGACACAAAAGAACAGTTAACACCTGTTATCAACGCATGCCACGACTGATTGCTGGTGTTGTATGTCAACCGAGTTGCCAAGTTTGATTTGATTTGCTAAGGACGCTAATTAACCCCCCCCCCCTCCCCCGCCGGTCCCTTCCTTTTACAAGAGGCATCGAGTCCCCTGCAACCACAGGGGCTCATCAGAATGCACGTAGCTTGAAAAAAAAAACAGCCCTGTATTTTTTATGTAGATGTTGCTGATTGGAAATATATGCGGCTCGTACAATCTGCGTCATTATATTGGATTTATTAATTCACTTCTGTAAAGAAAAAAAATACAGTTGGGAAAATAATGCGAAGTACAGTATCTCTCTCTCTCTCACATACATACACACGTGCGCATGCGTGAAGAGTGTAATATGCACGTGCATGACCGTATGCGCAAACTGTGCTCTGCCAAAATATTATAGATACTACACAACGGCAAACCTTCATTCTATTCAACTGAAGGTTGGTTTTAAATCAGACCTCCTGTGACACATCAAGTACAGCTGACAGTACATCCCATTGGTCAGAGCATACTGGGTACATGCTCTGATGGTCACAGGGTTTAGTTGGGTATAAAAAAAAAAACACTGATATAGTGTGGATCAAAGCAGACTGCATTATGCTTGCAATCGCCATAAGCGGTTACTGAAAGCAACGCAACGCATACAAAGGATTAATCCTCCCAGCCAACTGTGCAACACACAGATCAATGGTAAAGTTGGCTTTCCATCCTGAGATCACGACTGGCAATGTTCTCGGTTACCTACAAAACACTGAAACACTTTATTAACTAGTAATATACCTGCAAAATTTGTCATTGTGCTCTTTTGTTTCATTCCATGTACTATGTGTTTTATTATATGATTTGTACAACATTTGATGCACCCAGTATTAACATACAGAAATGTTACAATACAGGAGTATTTATTAAACGTGAAAATAAGTGCGAGGACAGACTTTATCAAGAGACACAACCACCTTATGTACACCTAGATAGATTTAGAATTATCTCCCTTTTTAACACGGCTGTGCAGTTAGCTGGATTTCCTACATTTTAGTTTAGACAGCCACATGCTGCCGCAGCCACTCCCACTGCGAGCAAGCTATCTAGGTCACAGTCTGACATCAGCTATTCCTTCTATAATCTCTGTAACGGACTGCTGATGTGTGGTGTGTTATGCTTGTGTTTAATGTTCTCTACCTCCTCTTCAAAGATTTTCTACATAGAACCATTTGACACACTTGTGTACTGTTGTGACAGGTACCGTGTTTGTGTGTAACTGCACAACTGATAAGTTATCAGAGCCTCACAGTACGGAGTTGGTTTGAACATTCATTCTCTATTCTGGAATACTGTTGTGTATTGTGCTTTATGCTCTGCTCATAGCCTCCAGTATTTTGTGTTACCGTTTAAATCAGGTACTAACTGTTGTCTGCTCATCCATATTATCCTGGTTCCTTTGTTCCAAATGGTGTAGTCTAAGGAAAATACAGTACAGTTATACACAACATACACAAGAAACATTTGCACATACAGAAACCTTTCACTTTAAAAGGTTAAATTCTCTATGTAGAGTATGTGGAGGAAGGTAAAAACGAACACTTGATCAAAATCCAATAAAACGGTGTGAAATGTATGTAGCTGAACTTCAGAAAATACATGGAATCACTGTAGATGAAACTAGTGGACTGTATTACTCAAATTCATTTTGTGTAAAATGTTACCAAAGACTAATGAAACTGAAAAGAAAATCATCTGCTCGCACTCTTAGCAAGGGAAATTACAAAAACTGTTAATATAAAGGAACCACCAGTGTGATATGCTTAAGACCCGTTACCTGTGTTCGTGTCAATATAAAGGCACAGTGTGATGTGCTTCAGACCTGTTATTTGTGTTAGTACGTGTTAATATAAAGGAACCAGTGTGGTGTGCTTAAGACCTGTTACTTGTGTTAGTGGTTATTTATTGTGTAAACCCAAGTGTACTGTATAAACACAGTGCACAAATGCTGGGATCAGCATGGTTGTGTTGATCGTCTTGATGGACCCAACAGATTACCAGTTTACCAACTTCTCAGCAGTGGAGTGCTTTCTGACACTAGTGTTGCTCTAGCAGGAAAGAAACAGGAATTCTAGTAAGTGATAACAGTAGAGGCTAGAATGCTGTGTAGATACATCAAATTTTCATCCCACAGAAAACTTAGATGGAAAACAGATTGAGCTTGAAAGTTAGCGCTTTTTTGTGTCAATTGTATTGCAAATATGAAATGTAACTGCTCTTGAAGGTGTGCTGGTAGTAAGCAGTATGGGCATGTTTTGTATGAAAAGAAAGCAAATTTTATCAGCTACAAATTTACACTCATGTCATAATGACATTCTTGAGAAAAAAGCATTTTGTGAATGTTCAGATACTATAACACTTTTCAGCATTTCCGCTGCAGTGCGCTGGCACTGACA
This sequence comes from Semisulcospira habei, assembly GCA_036245525.1. Classification (NCBI taxonomy): domain Eukaryota; kingdom Metazoa; phylum Mollusca; class Gastropoda; family Semisulcospiridae; genus Semisulcospira; species Semisulcospira habei. Next base: position 122,307,329 of record BTPG01000002.1, on the reverse strand, counting down.
GCATGGCGGCTGTGAGCAAGTATACACAGTACTAGGGTAATGGAAGAGCGCACTCTCTTCTAGCACCACGAACAGTTCTTTCAGTCTGTCTGGCCAGGCGCGTGCAACGCCTGGCTACAGCCACAGAGGCTTATCTTGCACTCAGTGGCACCCGCTCGCTTTTAACTAAAAGTGTGGTTCTGCACAGCCATGGGGGGGGGGGGGGGGGGGGGGGGGGAGGAGCTTATGCCCTCTTGAACGTGTGAAGTGCCCCTTGCCTTAGTGGATACCCCTGTGGTCCAATCTAGCGCCCTGCCCCTCCAAAATTCTAGTTTGGCGTCTGCAGACCATGCACACATAATTATTTGAACATTGCATTATATGCCGCAGACTAATGTGTGGTTTGACTTGTGTACTCAGTGCATTTAAATTAGACCCAACATATTTAATTCCACCAAGAAATGGACCTAGGCTTGAAGTCATTAACCAGGAGTACAACAGTTCAGTTTTCTTACTGCACCTTGAATTTTAGGTCTTGTGCGAGTAAGAGTACCAAGAATGGCAAAATCCATGGCTCCAGTGTATGACCAATCCACATAATTAGTCTGATCATTAAGGCCTCAACCTTTCCAACAGGTCACTGAAATGAGCAAGTGTTCAGGTGTCTTAACACAAGTAAAGAGCTGACTTTTGTACCAGCAAAATCTACATTTCTCAAAATGTATGCATTTATCTCATATTTGTCAATCCCCCCCCCCCCCATTGACCTCTGACCTTTGCGAGGGGTCAACCAAATTAGTATGCTTAGAAAGTGGGACATGAAAGTCTGAGGTATCAATCCCAACAGCTGGGAGACAGCTGCTGATGATCACTCCACCTGGTGGCATGCTGTGAAACAAAACACCAAGCAGGCTGATGACAGAAGAAACCTGCGTGCTGAAGAGAAGAGAGCTGCCTGCATGTAGTGTATTGCGGCTCCCATGCCATCATCTTTTAACTACCCCTGTTGCAACAAGGACTGCCACTCCCAAATTACCTCAGTCACAGCCGACGATACAGAAACTGACACTCAATCAGATGCCCCAGGGCGCACCAAGCATGGCCTCTCAAGACTGAGCTGCTAATGGTGAGAAAGACCTTATCAAAGACCTTGTGCCAAATTTGATTTAAACGTTTGCTAAAGTGGTGATAAATACTAAACTTGTACCATAATATTGGCAATTTGCATATATTTGCCTATCTCTTGTGACCCTTGACCTTTCTGAGGAGTCATCAAATTAGTATGGATAGGAAAGCTTACTACCAGCTATCTCTTTACCAAATTTGGAACTGAAGATGTGAATAGTATTTGAGAAAAAACAATTGTATCAAAATAAGGCTATTTTTTCCCCTGATCTCTAATGATCCTTGACCTTTCCAAGGGGTAATCTAAATTAGCACGTATAGAAAAGTTTTACCATCAGGTATCTTTATACCAAATCTGGTTTTGAAATTGTGAATAGTATTTGGGAAAAGTACTATGTTTGTAAAAAATATGGCTATCTTGTAGTTGTACACTGATCCTTGTGACCATGGAGAGAGGTCACTAAAATGGGTTTGAAAGGACTTGACACTAAATACCCTTGAGCCAAGTTTGAATTTAAGTCACTGAAAAAATGACAACATTAACATTTACCATGGTTGACGACAAAGGATGACCATGCACTGTTAAAATACATACAGTTAGTCTCCAGACTCGAGTTTGCACTGCCGTGAACCTATAGGGAGCATGAGCATCACGCTATTCTACGCCGCAGAGCTGGAAGGGTCGTCGATTCGCGCGTGTTGACAGCCATGGGTGTTTTGTTTTGGGCTCGGTGGTCGCGATTTTATCCCGGCTGCATAAACATAGCAGCATAAAGGCAAGACTAGCCACCAAGATACATACAGATTCTTATGACCGCGCCTATTCCTAGAGCATATATATGACTCTTCTAGCTGTTGATGTTTTGCCTGTGTTCTTTTCATCACCACACCCCGATTAAACTACTTAAACATAGCAGCATGAAGGTAATTCGACTCAGAAATACATTTAGCTTCTCACAAGCCCCCGCACTCTGCACGGAACTCATGAAGATCTATGCCTCTTGGGGAGTTTTGTCTATGGTTATAGGCGAACATTGCTAAACAGTGAATGCCATCCATCTAATGTAAAAACAAGAATATATAATTTATCCTCATGAAAGTATGAGGTAAAGGTGGAATGAATGTTTCTTGACAGGTTCAGCACATTAGACAGAACAGAGAACCTTCTGCCGTACCATCTGACAGCAGTTCCACTGAAAGCGGCCTTCAAGGCTGGCTTTAGCCTTGTACTGCGGCTCCCAGCCCTCAACCAAATAACAGCCCAGTCCAAACCCATGTCAGTATATATTTTAAATTTGTAACCTGGCTTTTAAATTTCTGAGTTTCAGAAGTATATATGTGCCTCAGCAGATTCAAGTATATTCTGTAGTGAACCCGACTCTGTCTTTACCAGAACAAAAGAGAGGGGAAAAGTGTGTTCATTTATAAGGTCATTGATGCACGGTTACTGAAAAACAAAAGAAATGACTTAAACTCACTGCAAACCACAATAGCGCATCTCCCTCCCTTTCCCCCACTCAGCCTGGAAATTAAAATTGGGTGAACTGAAAAAGCAAAACTTAGGCACAGACTCTCATGGGTTACGGTCCTGTAACTTGCATGGTGTACCCTAGAGGATCTATGCCTTTTCTCATCTGTAGAAAGGACCACTATCACACTGTCCTGATACACTCAATAATAAACACCTCCTGTCTGGAATAAACATAGATCCTCATGGTGCCCGCAGATGCGAAAGCTAATGAGAATCCTGCCTTCCATAGTGTATTAGACGCGATGACAGCAATTATAAACAAACAAACCGCTCTGCTGGAAAAAAGGGGACAGAAACCCAGAAGAGCGCGAGCTCACATTCCATCCAATCAAAATGATTAGGCTTTTTGGAGTCTGAGTTAGAACTGCATACTCACTTTGCTTTCACCAAAAATGTAATGAGAGAAGCATATCACTGTTTACATATTTCTAAACTGTCTTAACAATCTTTCTTGTTACTTGCACAAGTTGACTGCAAAACTTATATTACCAGTGTGGACTGCACGGGTACAAAGACTGCCAGAACAGGACTTGACATGGCAGGTACAAAGACAGTGATTGCAGGGACTAATGTGGTGGAAATCAGGACCAAAACGTTTAGTGCAGCCAAGCATTCAAGGGGAAAAAAATTAGATAAAGTAGATTTGGGGGTTAAAACAAACACTCAAATGCAACACCCGCCGATTCGTCGAGTATGCATGCTGGGTACAAACACCTTGAGTGCAAATGCACTAGGTACATCTACGAGAGAAACTACTTTAACTGGCTAGCCCACAGCTGCACTGGAGACTGAAACCACAGAGCCCTCCCCAATCACCGAGTCAACCCCACTAGAACTAAAAGGAAAAGTAGCTCAGTCTTGGCCTGACGGGCAGTTAGCTTTCAATTCTATAGAAATTTGAACTTTTTACATGTGCGTAATAGTTCCATAAGTATACACGTATGTCTGCTTGATAATAATACACGTTATCCAGAGTTGTAAACACAAGATAACAAAAAGTTACTTTACGTGGTTCGTGTCATGACCACGCTTTCGCGGCGTGAGGTCAGAGGTCATACTAGAAGTGCAACAAACGTACGATTCTTTAAAGAAACGTGTGAAAATTATTTTAGTTCCCTCAGTTGCTTGTAAACACTCAGTTAATTATTTCTGATCGTTATAGTCTATGACTAAAATTAAATATGATGCTGGGATTTAATATCCGCCATTGAAATAATCTGCACTTGATTACTGCGTTCTGACCAGACCGTCGACCACCGGGGAAGCGAAAGAGACCACAGCAATGGGTGTAAAGAAGACAGAAGGAGAAATTCTCCATAACTCTATGTTGGAAGATGATCCCAACAGCAATACACAGATCAGTGATGGATCTGCCAAGCCACGATGGGGCCCACAACATGCTGGAGCGAAAGAACTTGCCAGCCAGTACACTTTTGGTAATTATACAACCTTAAGTTTGTTGCGGCGTTGGTTACGTATTGTTTTGTGCGCAGTCGATCGACATTGAATTCCCACGAAATGTACTAGTCATAGCCTCATGAGGACACCTACTCATATTGTGGCGATTAGGCGGGGTTGCTCAATGGAAGGTACATGTATGTGTAGGGGAGGGGGGTGGGGGAGATGTCCTGTGCTCCAGTTTGGAAATAAGTGAACAACCATATAATTATTTCGGCAGCTTTGACCCTCCTGTGTACAGAGAGGATAGATTTGCTTACATACTTATGGGGATATTGCAGTTTACTGGCAGTATACAGGGAGTACCATTCAGCTATGTTTAAAGTGTTAATCAACTTAATGGCAAATTCATTTTCACTCTGAATTTAGGAACAATGCTGTTTATTAGGGTGTAAACTGCGGATAACAAAGACTGAACAGTACAACCTGATCTGTAGTGATCATATTATTATTACTGAAAGATTCAAGTCTGTTGCACTAGTAACAAATGATACCATGTTTAATTGCTATGTGTGACCTGCAGGCAAGAGACTTCAGGAGATCATCTGCTGTGTACTCAGCATAGGGCTGATGGCCTTCAACTTCTCTCAGCTATGCTGGCACTTCACTCCATCCAACGTTGTCTCGGTACTTATTTGTGCAGGTATGTATTGGGTTGTGTTCAACTTAAACACACAGTAGTCACTGTTTGCTCTTCTATACTCTGGCTCGCAGTCAATGAAAAATTGAATTAAAGCACTGGGCCATCTGTCATCCATGGGGAACTTTAACAATGCCATTTTCTTGGAGACTCCTTAAGCCACAGACTTCAAATTGGCCAAAGGATACGATTTCACAATAAGTTTTTAAACATACCAATTTTAGGGGCTTCATTCAAAGGTTAAGGTCACAGAGGTCGAGAGGGTCAGTAAATAGGTTTAAACAATTGCCCTATTGTTGGAAAAAATTGTTTTCACAAATACTATTTTAATTGTTAACCCTTTGGATGTCAGTTGCGATGATTCCTATAGAAATCATATCGACTAAAACTGTGACTGACAGCGAAAGGGTTAAAACCAAACTTTGTACAAACTTGGTACAGGATACCTGGTGATACAAGTTTTTTTATGCACACTGATTTAGGTAAGCCCTCTCAGAGGTCAAGCGTCACAAGAGGTCAGCAAATGTTTGAAAGATGCTTGTTGAATGAATAGATTGATAGTTTTTGCTGGCACTTTTGTAAACTTTTTAATCAAATTTTGCACAGGTGTAGACTGTAGTTGTTGATCATATTTTCCCATGCATGTTAATTTGGTTGGATACTTGTATAAATCAGAAAAAGTCATTATTGTGAAAAATGCACATTGAAGGACAAAATTTAGGATTTCTCAGGTACTGTGGCCAACTCTGGCTTGCTTTCAGAAAGTCAAGTTGCAGGTTGAGAAATTATGCGGCTAGATCTTGAATGTGAGTCATTGGGGCTTTGTACTTGTAGTTCTTGTCTTCTCAGTGTCTAATGGATGCTACTATATAGCCTGAAGACTCCACCAGTATTTCATAATTTCTTTGTTTCTTGTGCCCCCACTGCCACTTCCCTGAAGCAACCAGATTGCTTCCCAATCCAGAGCCCAGTGGCCATCGCTTCCATCAAACAAATCCTCTCTTACATGGAGCCCCTACCACTAAATTCCTTTATAACTCTCCATTGGGGAGCTGGGTTGCTCGGAGGTAGAGCATTTGACTCTCATCTGAAAGGTCCCAGCTTGGGTAAGAATGTTTTCAGACCCTATTTCGGTGCCCAGTCTTTGCGGTGGACAAAAGACATTAAGCCCTAAACGTTTTCCATTGTGTCATTGTTGACCACATACTGCTTACCTCCCTTGATCCACTGCAGGCATTGAGTCAATGGTGATAACAGGCGTGTGTCAACCATTTTCACTTCACCCGCCTTTCTCTCAGCCTTCTCACATCTTGAGGTAGAGGTCTGTTGCTGTGTGCATTGTATACTTTTTATTGAGCATGGCTTGACCAGAGAATCGAAGAACAGTGCTTGAGTGATATGCTTCCAGTAACAATCTGTGTTGTTAGTGTCAGGAACTTCAAAACAGTGTTGGTCACATTGTCAGAAACCAGGATACTTTTGGCTCATGTGTGATAACAAAAGTGAGTCTATGTACATTGTCTGTGATAAACTTTAATGTTGGTATTAACTTGAAGTCTGTTCGAGCCACAAAATTCGAGGATACTTTGTTGCAAGACCTTTCTAAGGTTAAGGTCACAGATGGGCAATAAATAGGTCAACAGTTGCCCTAATTTGACACAGTTTGGTTTTCTCAAATACTATTATTGTTACTTTTAACCCAAACTTAAAGTTTGGTACAGAAATAGCTGACGTTAAAGGGTAGCTATCTAGCAAAAATTGTGGTCCCGGCAATGGGTCGCTTACCATTCAGTCATGGGGCTTTGTGTTGATGCAATGAATCAAACTTACTATCACTCAGCCACAAAATAAACATATCAAAGTCACTTTCAGTCCACAAAGTGTACTTACTTGTGTACAGTTCAAGCAGGAAAACACATAAGAATTCACAAATCCTCTATAATTCACAGTACCCAGTTCCGAAGACTGCGGAACAAATTTTCAGATTTGCCGCTCGACGGAAGTGACGTCACAAACATGACTCGGTTTGTTTACGTCTACGGATAGCGTGCTAACTTGTGACAGAGAAAATGAGCTCATCAGCTGAAAGTTCTGATTCAGACTCTTACGTGGATTCACCGGATTCGTCGGAAAATCAGTGTTTTGAAGCAGATGCACCGCAACGCCTCAAACCTTATATGTTTGAGCCTCTTGCGCAGACAAATAGAAAAGAGCATATGGAAAGACCAGCCACGCCGGAGAGGCCAGTGCGCAGCGAAAACCCCGCGGGCTGGTAAGCCTTACATAGTACATTCATCGTATTAGATTACGTTTTCATGTGCGCTTGTGTTTTTTTTTTTAAATCGTTGTTAATGTCGTCGTTAATGATATGACATTGCTAAAGTTTACCGTATGCTCAGAGGCTGACCTAAGACTGCCTCAAGTTTCTCACAGCATGTTCACTGCACCTATTGACCTATGCTACATGTAAACTAAAACTTCATGGTTATCTCAGTCTTTTTACTTTTTTTTTTTTTTTTTTTTTTTTTTTTTTTTTTTTTTTTGTAAATTATAAAGGTATCATCTCTGAATTGCCACCACTTTGACATATATAGCAAAATGCACCAATTGATCCACAAGTACTTCAAGTAGTACACTTGAAAGGTTTGATCTGCTATATTTATAGGGTGTTTGAATGTGTGCACACACACTTATGAGATATACGGGGCGGTCCGTGGCGCAGTGGTTAAGGCGCCTGCCACCAATGCTAAGGGTGCGAGGTTCGATTACGGGTTCCGGCGTCGGATTTTTCTCCTCTAGTAAGTGTCACCGTTAATTCGGGCGGACCGTCGGTTCTTTCTCCGGGTACTCCGGCTCTTCCTCCCCCTCCACTTTGGTATCAGCTTCAGCCCACTTAATCAAAATTTCAAATACAAACGATTTTGAATTTCCAAAAACTTCAGTAGCTCGCTTGAGCTTGCCCTTAGCACCACGTGAATGTTCTGTGTTTATGTACAGTGTGTGAGTGAATGCGCGTGATTCACGTGAGCGTGCTTGTTGGGTTCAGTTCGCGGCGGCGCTTTGAGCCGATTTTCAATTGGGATAAAGCGCCTATTTAATGCGCTTATTATTATTATTATATAAAGAATGATTATTTCTATAGCTGGTATCTGAAAATTTAAAATGCAATTTGGACCTGAAAACTGTCTTTCCCAAGCCTTCAGGTGCAAGTGTGGGTGCTGTGTGCATGGTTCTGCTCCAGTCAACAGATTCTGTTGCCTTGAGGATGACCATTTTCACGAACGGATTGAAAATGGCAATGTGGAGGCTGACACTTAATTTTCCTGCATCACTAGGCACCCCTCTTTCGAAGCAGTATGCCTAAACATGGATGTGCTGTGCGAGGCTTACTATCAAATGCGACAAAACAATGAAGCAGAAAGGCAACATACTGAGGATGAGTGAGTTACTTTTGGTGTTTGTATGGGGGACTGTATCTACAGGACTGAAAATGAGTGAAATATCCACAGTATTTTAAAGAAATTAACGATCCAATTGAAGCGATAAAGGGCAAGAAAAATGGAAGGAAGGTGGCAAATAGTTTATGGTACTTTTCCTCTGGATTAATGCATGCACTAAAAATCACGATGACAGCGAGTACTGAAAAAAGTGGCCAAGTCAGGGGAGGGGGGGGGCGGGGGACGGCTGTGCTGTGAAAAACGGTTTTTCATTTTTACTACTATTACTGTGAGTACTATACATACCTGTATGCGTCCAATCATGATAAAGTTATAAAGTTGCAGTGGTCACTGTTTCAGTGTTGGTACTAGTCTGCTGCTAGTACTACATGTTAGTACATAATTTGTTACTGTTGTCACTATGCTTAGTCACTTTACCATGCAATACTCTGTCACATGAGACCGTGTACATACATGAGACTGTGTTCCAGTGGAGCCTGTTCCCCACCTCCCCTGTGGCTGTAAAAATTAAGTGGGATACAGGACGAGACCATACCCTAGGTACACCCTCTCTTGGCTTGACTTCGCAAACGAAGGTTATATAGGGGTTGCCCACGACATCTGCAGGCATGTTCGTTGCTGCGGAGGCCAATCCGGGACAGGCAGGTTCGACCGCAGTGGCCAGGGTTCTGAGTTTTGACATCTCTGTTTTTTTCTCCTGAGCCGCTTGTCCTTAAGGCGAGCTCTGTGAGAGTCCTCAAAGGAGACGGCTGCCTTGTAAATGGTGGAGCGCCAGGTGTCGCGGTCCGCAGCAAGCGAAGACCACTGGCGGTGGTCGATTTGGCAGGCACTAAGTGACTTCTTGAGACCGTCTTTGTATCTCTTCTTTGGTGCCCCTCTGTCTCGGTGTCCAGTGGCGAGCTCGCCGAACAGGGTGATCTTGGGTAGGTGATGATCCTCCATCCTGGAGACGTGCCCCGCCCAGCGAAGCTGTGTCCGCAGCAGCAAAGCCTCGATGCTCAGTTTCTGCATGTTCAAGGACCTCAACGTTGGTGACATAGTCACTCCAGTGAATGTTGAGGATGGTACACAGGCAGCGCTGGTGAAAGCGTTCAAGGAGTCATAGTTGGCTGCGGTAGAGGGCCCAGGACTCGGAACCATACAGCAGGGTGGTGAGGATAAGCTCTGTACACGCTGATCTTGGTGCCTTTTTTCAGCTGTTGATTGTGCCACACACGCTTGAATAGTCGCCCGAAAGCACTGTTCGCTTTTGCCAGCCTCTTGTCCAGCTCCTTGTCCAGCTTGGCGTCTGACGTGATGATGCAGCCAAGGTGGCTAAATTGGTGTACAGGCTTCAGTTTGGACTCGCCGATGGTGATGTGGGGAGGGCAATGCTCTTCCTTGGGTGCCGGCTGATGAAGGACCTCTGTCTTTATCAGACTGACCTCAAGTCCAAAGAGCTGGGCAGCATTTGCGAAGCAAGACATGATGCGCTGCAAGGCTCTCTCTGTGTGTGCAATGAGGGCAGCGTCATCAGCAAAGAGCAACTCGCGAATCAGTTGGTCTAGGGTTTTGGTGTGGGCCTGCAGTCGTCTGAGGTTGAACAGGCTGCCATCGAGATAATAATAATAATACCGTTATTATATAGGCGCTTTATCTCAATTTTGGGGAAATCGACTCAAAGCGCCGCGCCTGAAACCCAACACACACACTCACGAAACAGACACGGATTTACGCCATTTAAGACAAACACAGTACAAGACAAACGAAGGGCCAGTCAGCTACTGAAGTTACAGAGATTTTTGATCGCTTGTATTTGAAATTTGTAAAGTGGCCTGAGACCGGTACCAAGGGTGGGGGGGGGGGGGGGGGGGGGTGGAAGAACCGGAGTACCCGGAGAAAGAACCCCCGACGGTCCGCCCGAATTAACGGTGACACTTACCAGAGGAGAAAAGTCCAACGCCGGAACCCGGTATCGAACCACGCACCTTTGGCATTGGTGGCAGGCACCTTAACCACTGCGCCACGGACCGCCCCATGATATGATATGAGATGATACCTGATGTATCGTCATCGTTGAGGTCCACTGTGGCCTGCTTCAACATCATGCTAAAGAAGATGGTAAAGAGGGTCGGTGCCAGCATGCAGCCCTGCTTCACGCCGTTGAGAATGGGGAATGGTTCTGAGAGGTCGCTGTTGAGTCTGACCTGGCCTTGCTGGTCCTCGTGGAGCTGGACGATCATGCTGAGGAACTTTGGGGGACAGCCAAGTCGCTCCAGGATCTGCCACATGCCTTGCCTGCTCAGTGTCAAATGCTTTTGTTAGGTCGACAAACGTTACGTACAGCCCTTTGTTCTGCTTGCGGCACTTCTCCTGAAGCTGTCTCAGCACAAAGACCATGTCGGTGGTACTCCTGTTGGCTCTGAAGCCACACTGGCCCTCTGGGAGGTGGTCTTCAGCGATGGCAGGTACCAGCCGATTCAGGAGCAGCCTTGCTAGAATTTTCCCGGCAGTGGACAGCAGGGTAATTCCACGATAATTAGAGCAGGCAGACTTCTCTCCTTTGTTCTGCATCACGGAGATCCTTTGGTAGTGTTCCTTTCTCCCAGCAGCACAGAAAGAGGTCGTGGAGCTTGTTGTGCAGTGCTGGGCCTCCATGTTTCCAGATCTCTGGTGGGATTCCGTCAATGCCTGCTGCTTTGCCACTCTTGAGCTGGTGGATGGTCTTGAGGGTCTCTTCAGTGGTGGGCGGTTCGTCCAATTCAACCTTTACTGGGAGGTGTGGGATTTGGAAAATGACTGCTTCTTGAATAGTGCGCTCAGCGCTGAAGAGGTCCTGAAAGTATTCCGACCAAAGGTTCAAGATGGACGTACTGTCTGTGAGGAGTGCCCGTCTAGTATCAGTGCTTCACAGGGGACTTTGAACCAGGTGCCTGGGGCCATATACTGCTTTCAGTGCTTTGTAGATGCTCCTGTAGTCACCGTTGTCAGCGCAAAGCTGGGTCCTCTGTGCGAGTCTGGCCCACCACTCGTTTTGGAGCTCTCTAAGCTTGCGCTGGAGACTGCTGCAGATGAGGTGGAAGGCAGACTTCTTCACAGGGCAGGAAGGCTGAGCTAGGTGGGCGGCTCTTTTTTTTTGCTAGAAGTTCCTGGATCTCTACGTCGTTTTCATCAAAACAGTCTTTGTTCCTCTTTCTAGCAAAGCCCAAGACTTCCGCAGAGGATTTTGCAATAGCAGTTTTCAGTTGTTCCCAGAGTGTTTCAGGGGAGGAGTCTGCTGGATCAGCTGTGTCTTTGAGCATGCGCTGCAAATCTGTCTGAAAGGCAGCTTTCACATCGTCACGCTGTAGGCTGGCAACATCAAGCTTTTTCTTGGAGGGGACCCTTTTCTTGGGTTTCAGCTTGAGGCGGAGCCTGAGCTTGCAGCGGACAAGGCGGTGATCAGTGCGACATTCTGCGCTGGGCATCACTCTGGTGAGGAGGACATCACTGCGGTCCCTTTGACGCACTAGGACATAGTTGATAAGGTGCCAGTGTTTGGAGCGAGGATGCATCCAGGTGGTCTTTCGACTCTCCTTTTGCTGGAAAGTAGTGTTGGTGATGACAAGTTGCTGCTCTGCACAGAACTCCAACAAAAGGCGGCCATTGTCATTGCAGTTCCCAACACCATGCTTGCCGAGGACTCCTTTCCAGGCTTCAGAGTCCTGGCCCACTCTGACGTTGAAGTCGCCAAGGATGATGACTTTGTCGTCTGCAGGGGTGCTCTGTAGGAGGCTGCGCAGGTCAGTGTAGAACTTGTCTTTTTCTGCAGGCTCTGCCAGGAGGGTTGGGGAGTACACACTGAGAAGGGTGACGTTTTGCTGGTGTCTCAGTGGGAGGCGCATGGACATGATGCAGTCGGAGTGACCCGTTGGTAGGTTTTCCAGCTTAATCGCAATGGAGGTCTTGAACATGAAGCCCACGCCTGAGGGCCGTCTTTCTGATGCAGGCCTGCCTGACCAGTAGAGGGTGTAGCCAGCGCCAAATTCTTGGAGACTGCCTTCGTCTGGGAGGCGTACTTCGCTGAGCTCGTTGATGTCGATGTTTAACCTCCACAATTCATGAGCAATGAGGGCGGAACGACGTTCACGGCGTCCGTTGTCTGCTGTGTCGAGCATGGTTCGGATGTTCCAGCATGCTACTTTGAGTCCGGTTGTGGTCCTCATGGGAGTGGATCCATTGTTTTTTCTTGTTTTCTGACTGCAGGAGAAGATGCCCGTTGACCGCGGCTAGCCAACTGGGGTTGCGAGGGGTGAGCTTTGGTTAGGCCACCTTTCCTAGGCCCCTCTCCATGTGGAGCAAGCAGTGCTGTCCCTAGATAAGGCTGCTTGGTCATTCAGGGTGTGCCGAGTGATGTTGTCATCCCCAGGTCAACATCAGGCGACCAATATCCTGAGCCACCTGCATGCAGGTTTGAGACTGCGGCTTCCAGTGACATCTTTCACCTGCTGTTTCGCCCCTCACTCATCGCTACAGGACTTGGAATGGTCGGTGTCATGGTCCGTGGACGTTTCCTAAGCCTGCGTGGTGGAGCTTTTTGGTGGAGTGCAGTGTGCGCAGTACTGGCCCCACCCTTTAAACCCTTGGTTCGTCTGCATGGCCTAGCAAGCTGGGATGGTGGCATCGAGGTCCTCGGGTCGTAGGTTTTATATCAGACTGTCCTTGTCCTAGTCTCTGGCTCAAAAAAACTTCCTCGGGGACACGGGGGCTTTGATGTCAGGGTTTTCCTCCCTTAGCCTTTCCACAGCCAAGCGGCCAGGCCTGCAAGGCAGCAGGACAATGATTTATTTTCGAGGTTCTCTCCTCTAGATCCCCCGTGTTTAGCCTGGGGGCTAGCGCTGCCCAGTTTTTGGGGTCACCTCGAAGAGGATGTGGCCAGGGACCTTGCATGGGCGGTCTTGGGATAGAGGGATGCCATGCTAGTCCGGAGGGATTATACACGAGGGTGCCTCACAAAGGCGGAGGCCCTAGACTAGGGGGATCCTGGGGGAGGCGCTTTAAGAGTTCCCCACTACCTGCACCACCAACGCAACTCGTCCCCTGGGGCCCCCACCCTTTGAGTCAGGCAGAGACCCCTTGACGCCCACCACCCCTGACACCACCACCCAGGTTATGGTGTCAGTTTTTAGTGACCACACCTGCGACATTGAGAACATGTGTGTTTGTGAAAATAGCATGTGAATGGTAGTGATATTTTACTATTAACAGTACTGCATGCAATGCTTACTTTGAATCCGTCATTATATGTTACAGGACCATGAGATACACAGCATACAGGCAAGTCATCCGCTGGTTATGGATGGCTTGGAAAACACAACCAAAAGCCTTTGCCATCATGTGCCATGCACAAGATTCGTGAAAGATTTCCAGCAGAGCCAAAAGGCTACAAGGGCTGTACATTTGTGGACAGAAACTGACAAAGTGACTTTCCACAAGAATGTGTGCAATTAATACAGCAAAAGACAGCAATTGCATATGATGACTACCTTTAGCTCATTAATCAACATTGTGTATGCAGACCCTCTCTCTTGGCTTGACTTCGCGAACGAAGATTTTATAGGAGTTGCCCACGACGTCTGCAGGCTTGTTCGTGGCTGCGGAGGCCAATCCGGGACAGGCAGGTTCGACCGCAGTGGCTGCAGGGGGAGGTATGGCCAGGGTTCTGAGTTGCGGCATCTCTGTTTTTTCTCCTGAGCCGCTTGTCCTTAAGGCTAGCTCTGCGAGAGTCATCAAAGGAGACAGCTGCCTTGTAAATGGTGGAGCGCCAGGTGTCACGGTCCACAGCAAGCGAAGACCACTGGTGGTGGTCGATTTGGCAGGCACTAAGTGACTTCTTGAGACAGTCTTTGTATGTCTTCTTTGGTGCCCCTCTGTCACGGTGTCCAGTAGCAAGCTCGCCGAACAGGGTGATCTTTGGTAGGCGATGATCCTCCATCCTGGAGACATGCCCCACCCAGCGGAGCTGTGTCCGCAGCAGCAAAGCCTCGATGCTCACAGTTTCAGCCTGTTCAAGGACCTCGACGTTGGTGACATAGTCACTCCAGTGAATGCCCAGGATGGTGCGCAGGCAGCGCTGGTGGAAGCGTTCGAGGAGTCGTAGTTGGCTGCGGTAGAGGGCCCAGGACTCGGAACCATACAGCAGGGTGGTGAGGACTACAGCTCTGTACACGCTGATCTTGGTGCCTGTTTTCAGCTGTTGATTGTGCCACACCCGCTTGAAAAGTCGCCCGAAAGCGCTGTTCGCTTTTGCCAGCCTGCTGTCAAGCTCCTTGTCCAGCTTGGCGTCTGTGATAATGCAGCCAAGGTAAGTAAACTGGTGCACTGATTTTAGTTCAGACTCGCCAATGGTGATGTGAGGAGGGCGATACACTGTCTTGGGTGCCGGCTGATGGAGGACCTCTGTCTTTTTCAGACTGACCTCGAGTCCAAAGAGCTGGGCAGCGTCTGCGAAGCAGGACGTGATGCGCTGCAGGGCTCTCTCTGTGTGTGCAACGAGGGCAGCGTCATCAGCAAAAAGCAGCTCACGAATCGGTTGGTCTAGGGTTTTCGTGTGGGCCTGCAGTCGTCTGAACAGGCTGCCATCGAGACGATACCTGATGTACACTGCATCATCATCATCGAGGTCCACTGTGGCCTGCTTCAACATCATGCTAAAAAAGATGGTGAAGAGGGTCGGTGCCAGCACGCAGCCCTGCTTTACGCCGTTGAGAATAGGGAATGGTTCTGAGAGGTCATTGTTGAGTCTGACCTGGCCTTGCTGGTCCTCGTGTAGCTGGACAATCATGCTGAGGAACTTTGGGGGACAGCCAAGTCGCTCCAAGATCTGCCACATGCCTTGCCTGCTCACAGTGTCGAACGCTTTTGTTAGGTCGACAAACGTTTCGTACAGCCCTTTGTTCTGCTCGCGGCACTTCTCCTGAAGCTGTCTCAGCACAAAGACCATATCGGTGGTGCTCCTGTTTGCTCTGAAGCCACACTGGCCCTCTGGGAGGTGGTCTTCAGCGATGGCAGGTACCAGCCGATTCAGGAGCAGCCTTGCAAGAATTTTCCCAGCAATGGACAGCAGGGTAATTCCCCGATAGTTGGAACAGTCAGACTTCTCGCCTTTGTTCTTGTACAGGGTGATAACGACAGCATCACGGAGATCCTTTGGTAGTGTTCCTTCCTCCCAGCAGCAGAGAAAGAGGTCATGGAGCTTGTTGTGCAGTGCTGTGCCTCCATGTTTCCAGATCTCTGGCAGTATTCCATCAATGCCTACTGCTTTGCCACTCTTGAGCTGGTGGATGGCTGTGAGGGTCTCTTCAGCGGTGGGCGGTTCGTCCAATTCAACCTTTACTGGGAGTTGTGGGATTTGTAGGACGACTGCTTCTTGAACAGTGCGCTCAGCGCTGAAGAGGCTCTGAAAGTACTCCGACCAGCGGTTCAAGATGGAGGTATTATCTGTGAGGAGTGCCTGGCCATTCGCGTTTCGCAGGGGACTTTGTACCAGGTGCCTGGGGCCATACACTGCTTTCAGTGCTTCGTAGAAGCCCCTGTAGTCACCATTGTCAGCACAAAGCTGGGTCCTCTGTGCAAGTCTGGTCCACCACTCATTCTGGAGATCTCTGAGCTTGCGCTGGAGACTGCTGCAGACGAGGCGGAAGGCAGACTTCTTCACAGGGCAGGAAGGCTGGGCTAGGTGGGCCTGATGGGCGGCTCTTTTTTTGCTAGGTGTTCCTGGATCTCAACATCGTTTTCGTCAAACCAGTCTTTGTTCTTCTTTCTAGCTGACAAAGTGACTTTCCACAAGAATGTATGCAATTAATACAACAAAAGACAGCAATTGCATATGATGACTACCTTTAGCTCATTAATCAACATTGTGCATGCAGACATAGGTCTTGTAAATCACACCAATATCTGCATGCACAAAGGGGTGAATTATTTTGTGTGTGCATGTAGATGAAATAAACATTTGTAGAGATACCTATATTGGCTTGCTCATTACTTAGACCAGTGCTCTGAACGCATTCTGTATGAAAGGTAACATTAGTGACTGCTTGTGAGCAAAAGAAATGCGGCAATGGGTGTGCATGTTATTATGTGTCAAAAGTGTGCACACACAAAAAAATAGATTTAAAATTGATACTGTGTACCATGTCTGAAATTTTGCATCTAGTGGGTCACATTTCTTATGCTGAAATACTCCTGGGTGCAAGTTGGCAGATGGAAAGACAAAAATCAGTACATTATAACTCTTTTTGTATGGAAGCTTACATATTTACAAAATTCAACCCTACTCTACACTAAAAGGAAAAGTAGGAATGTCACAGTCACACCTATGTTGAAGACAAAGCAACAAAAATGGAAAGTGCAAAGTAGTCACCATTCTGAATCATATACATAGAGGTTATCATTTTAATCAACAGGTCACACACTCGGATGAGCAGGAATGATAGAACGCCACCAGTCATGTTCACTGATTAAAGAAAATATAATTTTCATGTTTCATCATTTAAGAACATTGCATTATTTACTACAGTGCGTCCAACAACAAGCATTCAATTTTCTGTTTCGAGTTTTCCACATGCATACTCATTGTGAGCAAGCTGGTTGCTATTGAGATGTGAACTCATTACATGCTGAGGATAAAATTATACATTATTTTCCTTCGAGATCCATGTCAAGGTCTGGACAGATTGACCATTGTAATTCAAGGATAGTGTCAGAATAGGGTTGCCATATTATTGTCATAATAGCTAGGTGCTTACAGACTCCAAACTATTCTGCCAGCCTTTAACTATCATGGTCAATCCACAACCTGTCCTAGTATGTCCAAGTGTTATGGGTTAAGCAGCGGTCAACAAACTACTGAAGTATTAAATGTCTATAAACAGCATATAACCATACTCATCTGACAGAATACAATTTGAAAAAAATAGAAATTCATATATGCAACTTGCTCATGATCTATGCCACATATATATCAGTCTCCACAGCTCTATTTACATTTCAGCACACACCTTCACATTCTCATGCCATCAACAAAAAAATAATTAAGTTCTAAGCATGCATCTGTACATGTTTGAAGATAAACTCTGAAGGTAAAACAACAGCGCTGGCAGTGTGCTGCTTGCATGCTGAGAGCTAAGACAAAAACACTGTGCTGGCCTGCATGTGGTTAATACATGTGAAAGCTTATGCATTGATCCCCCTGCACATTGCAACTGCCAGCGCAGGAAACGGTCCTGGTAGCTGCATTGGAGAGGGGGGGGGGGGGGGGGGAGATGGTTAGATTGGAATGTAAAACTGGGCTGTATGCAGACACATGGCAACCAGCACAACCTACTACAACTAACAAAAGTCACTCTGATAGATAACTGTCATTATTTGCAAAACCATCCAGATCATCCTCAGGGACATCATTGTCATCACACATGGTCTGTCTGGGGCAGAAACTATGTAGATGTTTGGCTACTGCCTCAACTCTAGGCACATGGTCTGCCTTCTCAGTCAGGTAGCCTGGCTTTTTCTCTCGGATGTGGTCAGTGCTTTTGCTGAGGGTCCTAGGACCTTCACTGTGCCTCTGGAACAATAACAAATGTCTTCAGTATCCGCACAAAGGATTTCACAAGGATAAGCAGTCAAAAGCTGGCAGTCTTTCCCATGTAGAATATCACCATGTATCATTATGCATGCACGTATACAAACTGCAGTTTATGGATTGAATTCAAATCGGCAGCAGTAGTCGGTGTAACACTACCAGCTGGTTGATGAGAGCCCCCCCCCCCCCCCCCCCCCCCCCTTCGTGACCTAAATTTGTATCTTCATCTATCTAAAATATTCAGAATATGATACTGTGGCTTACCATTCTCGCCAGCTGCAGCTTCATTGCGAGGACATTTCTGTTCTTCTCCTCTGCTGTCGGTGCTGGTAAAGTGCTGATCGGTCAGATGCTCGGAATGGCTCCAGGTTTGATTAGCTGCTGCTTTGCAAATTTCATTCTAACTTTCATTAGGTTGGAAAATCGTAATCGTTGAAATGTGCGGAGCACACTAACGTTCTTCCATTTCCTTTCTGATAACCTCTGCGAGTGAAGCGGTCCCACGGCGGCCATAAAGCCTGATCTGTGGGCATGTGTGAAGCAACATTTCTTCGGTTGATCTGTTGCTGCACCCGCCAACAACACAAACTTGCCCGGCATATTTCTAGATCACCACACAAAGAGTCTGTGTAAAACTGAAAACGATACAGCTATCACACAGCGTGCAGCTGTGTTGATGCTTCGAATGAAGACGGTGAAACGAACGGAGCGGACCGATTGCATCATGTTTGTGACATCATGCCACGTGACTTTTCCGAAGATTTATTTTTGGAGGCCAGGTTTTATTTTTGCTAATATCAAAGTATCTACACAAAGGCAAAATAAAACCGTGCACATATCTGCATTCCTCGTGGTTTTTTTCAGTTGGATAAATATATTTTATAGCGTAAAATGAAAGTATTTCATGATTTGATGAAATGTAGCTGGGCACCCACCAGTTACACTTTAAGACCTTTCTGAAGGTTCTAATTTGGGTCACTTCTTTGAAAGGGCAAGGGTCATGAGAGGTGGGCAGATTTGTGAAAAGTACGTATTTATATGATTGAATGTTAGTTTTTAAGTCCCTTCTATTTATAGAAGGGGCTTTTTAGGACGGGGTCACGGTGGGGCAAATTGAATAGCATGTCCATGATGTCAAAGGCGGGCAGGCCTACACCTCTCACAATTGAAGTAACAAGATAAAAATTACGTCATGTCTAGTTATGCTAACCTCACTGTTGAATGTACACTTGGCGCGAAGCGCCATATGTATGTATGTGTGTGCGTATGTATGTAAACAAGAGAATCTTCGATATTTCTGTACACACAAGCTTGAAACTTGTGAAATACTTTCTTAAAGGGGTGACTAAGAGAGCCTCCGAGCATATTGTAATTGAATGTCTCATTTAAGACATAAACAACCGTTTATAGTAGGTCGGTTGACCCAGATTAGAGTTTGTAATTTTTGTTATATTTACTTGAAATTTTGGATGTAGCTAGTTTGGATAAAGACATTGGATGAGTTCGTTAGCCAGCTTTGTATCTTTTCAATTTCTTTAGTAAAAATTAATTATTTTCAGAAAAGAATTAAAACATTAAACAAGATGACGATTTCATCCCAAAGTCTACCGTATTGTTTGGAGCTCAGATGCGTTTATCTTTTATTTAGGAACATTCAGAGTTGTTAATATTTTTAAGCTTATGCTGATCCATTTCCCTCCTCTCTAAGCCAACCTCTGATCAACACACACATCGGCGCACACAAAGACAGACACATGGTGCTTCCTGACATTAGTATGCTCTGTGGGCTTGTGTAGCGACAGAAATCCATCTCTTTATACTCTAACCCACCCTCTGATTCACACACACACACTGGCACACAGAAATAAAGACGGACACATGGCGATTCCCGCCATTCGTAAGCTCTGTGGTATGGCGTAGCATAGCTATTCTGAAGAAGAATGATAGCACGAGCAGCGAAATGACGTCACTTCAAGCTTCACATCATGGCAACATTAGTCCCACGATGCCGTGTTCATAGTGACGACTCAATGTTATACATCACACATCGCAGTGCTAACATTTGACATATCAGTGAATAAACTTTGCAATTTTCTTGCTGATTTTCACAATTTGACCTAATCGTACGACAAACAGCAGGCTTATGCAAACACTGTTTATGAAAAATCATGCGTGTATTAATGAGAAAATAGTTTTTTTTTGTAAAAGAAAAATTAAAGTTATGTTCGCTGTTTTACAAATGACTCCGAAAATGTTGTGCAGAAAACTCTGATTTTCACACCTAGGGCATACAGTTTACAACTGACCTAATTGTACCCGACAGCCGAGACAGATTGCAGGCTTATGTAAATACTGTGTACAAAAAATCATGCTGTTATAAATGAGAAGATTTGTTTTTTCATAAAAAAGATTCAATTGTTTTAAAATTAACCCATAAAATTTGTAAAATTAATCCTAAAAACTGAAAATATATTTTTTCAAAATTTTTTAAAAATTATCACTCAAAAGTTCTAGAGGTACAATGCTGGTTAAGGAACTCATTCAATATGTCCCTTTTATATATGCAAAATATCTAGTAAAAATAATAAAAATTACGTACTCCAGTGTGGATCAACCGGTTTTTGTGAAACGGCCATTTTCTCACCAATGAGCATCTTAATCAAAACATCAGAATAAAGGTCCCGAGATAATTATTTTAGGGACAATATCTAAAATTTCAAGCTTGTCCGTCCTCAAGCGCGGGCTCTAGTCACTGTCACCTACACACACACACACATACAGCGTTTGGCGCCAAACAGATGTGCTCTAGCAAGGTTTGCGTAGCTAGACGTGATGTCATTTTTATCTTGTTACTTCTTTGCCAGAATTTCTGCCCCGCACGCCAAAAACGTCATGTGCAAGTTCCGGAATGCTCTCCGACCAGCCCCATTTCAAAGTCTACTGTATTTTTTTAAATACGGTAGACCAAAACCTTGACTTCTAGAGAAAGTCCGACAGTGGCGGTGATGTAAAAGAGGAACTCCATCACCACGCAGACATTGACATAATACTCCAAATATGACTTATTTCTCTCTAGCGCGCGCCAAAGTCTCTCTCTCACAGACATTCTCGCATCTCCAAGAGTCATAGATCCTCATGCGCCCAGAGAGCGCATGAGGATCTATGTCTCTAGGAAATGTTTGGAGTGGTGCGCATGCACGCACTAACGCACACACACACATACACACATTGCCACGCTTTCAGAAGAGAATGCAGGTGACCCGATACAGCTAGTTCAGAGAAAGACATTGGATGAGTTTGTTAGCCAGCTTTGTACCCTTTCAACTTCTTCAGCAAAAATTAATTCTTTTCAGCAAAAAATTAAAACAGTAAAAAATCTTGACATCTGGAGAAAGTCAGACAGTGCCAGTGACATACAAGAAGCAACTCCATCACCACGCAAACATACTCTAAATATGATGTAATTCTCTCTCACTCTCTCTCACACATATGCGCACATTTCCAAGAGGCATAGATCCTCATGTGTCCGGAGGATGTATGAACATCTATGCCTCTTGAGGATGTTTGGAGAGCGCGCATGCATGCACACACACGCATACACACACATCGATGCACTTTCAGAAGAGCATGCAGGTGTACTTAGTATAGCATGTAGCTAGGTAAAGTCAACCTGATTTTACACAAATTATAGCAAGACTGAAATTGTACCATGAAATTCTAGTTTTGTCACCATTTTCGCAAGTCTTGAGGCGAAAGCGAAACTCATATCGCGTTAAATATAAAATTACGTAAAGCATACAAATACGTCATGACAAATGATGTTTGACAAACCAGTGATGCGTATGCACTGCGCACCCCCTTATAGAGTTCACTATGATGCATTGGCACATCTGCAAGACTTTTTCAAAAAGGAGATATTTCAACATCAGCATCAAGTCAAAGACAAAAGGTAGAGACCCTTGACAGCGAAGACAGCTCTCATATAGAAGAGACTTTGTGGGTTATGGTTCATCCCATCTTGTTATGGACGCCTTTGCACTCTTCTAAATCAAGATTAGCATAAAGATAGTTGATAAAACCTTCCTCTCCATGCTAATTTGGTTGACCACTTGTAATGGTCAAAGGTGGAAAATAAACCTGTGATAGGATTTCTCAGGTACTAAGACCAACTCTGTAATTATACTAGTGAGACACAAAACTTGCTTATTTTAGTAACTGTTAAGAAAAGTCGGGGTCACGGAAGGTCAGAGAAATTATGTGGATCTTCATTATTATGCCAGGACTTTTCTGGGTATTGTTGCAGGTCTTGGGATTGTCACAGCTGACTTTTTCAGTGGTCTAGTGCACTGGGCAGCAGACACATGGGGAACTGTTGAAATCCCCATTGTTGGAAAAGTAAGTTTGTATAAGTTAACTGTAAATATTGTAAAATTGTAATTTGTATAAATTTACTGTAATTGTAAGTTGTTTGTATAAGAATATTGGAAGTATTTATAAATTGTCCGTTCTGTACACTTTTTGGATTGTACATGTATCTGTTTATAATAACACTGTTATAATGGCTGATTGGTATATATATTTGTCACTTTCATACATGCTTTTGCATTTACCGGTGGGAAAAAGATACTGATTTTCAAGTTATTTGAGGGAAGTTAACTATTGTTTATTATTGTGTCAGTTACCACGATAAGTACTTATCTAGCCCCGGCACACGACCATGATAATGCAAGGGTAGCACCATATTTCGTAGCTTGGTGTCTCATGGTGCCAATTAATCTGGCACTACCCTTGAATTATGGTCAGGTCGATCCATCTTCTGCAACTAGTACATTGTCATTAGGTGACACGTCCAAAATTTGGGATTAAATCTGGGGTTAGCCTCCCAACTACAAGAACCCCACCCGGGTCTGCCCTGGGGGACTTGGGTGGGGTTAACTACTTTTTAGTTCCCAGGGTCACCCTGGTCAGCCCCACAGGGTGGGTTTTTCTCTCTATTCTGGGGCATGTGTTTTTGTCTACCCTCCCAGGGTCACCCTGGTCAGCCCCACAGGGTGGGTTTTTCTCTCTTCTGGGGCATGTGTTTCTGTCTACCCTTTGTCCATTCACCTGTATTTGCCTTTTTAAAACTCTCCCTACTGTCTGCACTGCCTGTAGCTCTTGATATTGGATGTGTGTTGCTAAATGGTCTTAGCTTTATTTGGGCCCCATGTGTTAGGTTTACTTAACGTATTGGACCGGCTGGCGACATACATTCAATGTTCTGTTTATTTATTTATTTATTTTTTTTCACAAGCAGTGCAGGCACGTCCTGAGAAAGCCTTGTTGCTGTAGGGACGTTAAGCAATGTGCAATCAATCAATCAATCTGTCTACCCGAGGTCCATTCACCTGTATTTGCCTTTTTAAAACTCTCCCTACTGTCTGCACTGCCTGTAGCTCTTGATATTGGATGTGTGTTGCTAAATGGTCTTAGCTTTATTTAGGCCCCATGTGTTAGGTTTATTTAATGTATTTGACCGGCTGGCGACATACATTCAATGTTCTCTTTAGTTTTTTTTTCACAAGCAGTGCAGGCACGTCCTGAGAAAGCCTTGTTGCTGTCGGGACGTTAAGCAATGTACAATCAATCAACCCAACTACAAGAGGTATAGATCCTCATGAACCCCCGCAGTTGAGGGGCTCATGATGATCTGTGCCTCCTGTTGACACCACTTTGAATATGTTCATGGGACAGCTAGGGTTTGCTTGTGTTGAATTAACAAAGATTGCAGAAACACAGTCTGTGTCAGCTGGCATTGAACGGGCTAATTAGGTTAATTATCTAATGCCTAATAATGTCACTGCACTCTCTACCATGTTGTTTGTTAGGTTATCTGAATTTGTCAAACTGAGCTCATCTGCGTGCAAGGTGTCATAACTAGAGCAAAGTCCTCCACTGCTCTTCCTCAGCTGTTTATCTCATTGAACCTCTGCCTCTGTAAGGTCATGCTGTCTGTTATAACATGGGCAGGTCTCTGTCTCCCTGAGTGGACCCGTAATGTGCAGGTCCCCAGGCTTATGGTATCCAACATGCACACAAGCATGCGCACCCCAACTAAGGTCGATGGCAGCCTGATCACCTTTTGCTTTCCTTGTGCTTTTCTTCACAACCCTAAGTCATTTGAGTAGAGTAACAATGCAGATCTGTCAAGCTTTGCTAGAGGTGGCAAACTGGACTAAACATTTATAATGTAACCAATGAAAGCTAAATTTTTTTATTATGTTACCTTGATCATTGGTGAATATGAAAAATAATGAATTCATAAAAAGAAATGCAGCAGACTAAATTATTCTAGTGCAATATTGTGCCTAGTTAATATTTCTCCCTTAGAGCTGTTCTTAATTGGACAAATTCTTGATCGACAAACCTAGATCGGAGAAGATTGGCTATCTTTTGGTTTGTTTCTTAATTGAGTTTGAATGAATCTAGACGAACTTCAGCAAAACGGGTTTGCCATGGTTCTCTTTCTTAACTGAAGTGCTTGATTTGGCGTACTTACTGTCTGCGAAGGTGTTCAAATGGCTGCAGCTATGCCGCTTTGCGATTTGAATGATTCATTAGCGATCCCACAAACAGCGTTGCGCCTCCCACAAATCAATAAAAATAGGTCTTGTTCTTCACACGAGTGAAATATCGCTGTCCGCCATAGTTGTTTGTATCAGTGACTATCTTCTTATCTCCAATGCAGTAGAGGGTACAAGTTTTGACCAATCAGAAAAGGTTCGCCTTGGATCGCTCGACATGTCGAGCGAACGTTTTCCAACGGCGAACTATGGTTTGCCGAGGTTCATGAACTACTTCGAACTGGGTTCGCCGTATCTTTAGATCGTCCAATTAAGAACCAACCTGGTTCGCCCTAGATCGTGAACTCTAGATCGTCAGAGTTCGTGAACTAAGGTTCGTTTAATTAAGAACAGCCTTTAAGGTACCTTGCGTACACGGGGGCATCTATATTGCTGAAACACACTAGTAATGAACAGGTTTGACTTAATTCAGGTTGGTACCTCTACTCTAGGACACCTTGTTTAACAGTGATGAGCACAAAATTAGAGGGTTTGTATATTTCAGAATACACCAGTGTGTGAAATAAGTTTGACTAAAATAGTTCAAGGGTAGTGCCACCTCTAGGCGCCAAGGTATTCTGGCACCACCCTTGAACTAAAGCCTTGGGTCTATATCCTTATCTGTAAGTACTGTAATGTAGCTTGCATATGGCAGTGTATAAAGCTTTTACCAGTAAAACTTTTAGCCTCAGATGGGTTAATAGTTTGAATTACAGTTCTGTTCATGGGACACTGTAACACAAGTGACCTTTGATCAGAAACTTTGCTCTCACAGTTTCAAACACCTGCAGTATGATTGCCCAACTTCTGCACACACTTAACACTGCATAGTTAGCTTGATCACAAATTTTACCTTGGTTGGAGTGTACATTCACGTAAAGGGTGGAGGTCTCTTTTGAAAGGTAACAATGTTAAATAGGACACTCAGAAAAAGAGAAAATTAGAAACAAGTACTGGAGCAAGACCTAAAATGTAAAAAAAATGATACACTTAATACAAATGTAGATGAGTCAGAAAATATGTCATATTTCAACTATTTTTCTGTGGGAAAGAGAGCTGTGTGTCTTTCAGAACCACATGGTTACAATGTTTCCAGTTTGATTACAGATGGGACAGGTCACTGTTTTCCGTTCACTACATGTATAACATAAATATGGATTTCCCTTGTAGAATGTTGTCTGTTGCACTTGAGAAGCTGACCTCACACAAATCTTTTTGATCTTTTTCACCGAGAAAAGCTAGCAGCAACTCAGCCCTCCAGACCCGAAATGTACCGGCACTCCTAAATTATTTCAAGCCCATGACCCCCACAACATTGCAAACACAATTGACTTGATAAGAAAATGAATCTGACATTCTGTGAGCTCAACCCATTCCCTGCTCTCAACTTTATGTCCACCTCACCACTTGTGCTCTTCTGCACCCTTTTCAGTCTGCATACTGGCAAAACCACAGCGCAGAAATCACCCTTATCAGCATTTTGAATGATCTTCTCAAACTCTACTGACTGGCCAAATTTCACTCACTCTTCTCAATCTCTCCACCACTTCTGACACCATAAACTTTACTAATTTACAAATATAGCAGGAATGAAAACAAACATGTTATTGGTAGCAGGAGTTTGCTACATGGACCCTTGTAGGCCTGAGAGAGGTCAGAGTAACCATTGTACCCCTTGGGCCTTTGACCATTTGCGATACAATGTGTCTGACTTCTCTCAGACCTACAAGGGTCCGTATAGCAAACCACTGCTGCTAAGCTGATGGTACTGTGAAAAGTAGTGGTAGCTGCTTGCACAAAATACCCAGCACTAGTAACAGGAAACTCAACACAATGCTCACCTGTCTGATTTCAGGCCTTTATACGTCCATTCCGGGAGCACCATATAGACCCCACTGCCATCACACGCCATGATTTTGTTGAGACCAATGGGGACAACTTTGCTGTCACAGTCCCATTCCTGGCGAACATAGCGTACCGCTTTCTGACACTGTCACCAGAGGAAATTCAGGCTGAGTACAACTGGCAGTGCTTCGTCTTCCTCCTGGCCGTCTTCGTCAGTGTGACCAACCAGGTAGGTACCTTCAGCTTAAACCGTCCTGTGCATGCAGCCACATGTGCTGTTTACAGTACTGGTGGCTGCATACACAGGGGTTAAGGGCTCGGCTCCCAAAGGTAGACTTTCGGCTACAGCTGCATAACAGGCAGCACGGTGCTTTCATGCTGACGGCTAGGATTCATTTGACTCATTGGGACATCAGCTGGCCGACGGTTTAACTGAACAGGTTCACTCTTCACAGTCATCTGCTAAGCACTAAGTACACATTGCAGGGTTTTCCATAACACAATTCAGGGAAGACCAGATGTTCTATGACCCGAGTACAGTGGTGGAAATTACCAAGCACCAATGGCGAGTTGAAACAGCATCGGGCATGTTCAGATACCATGGTCACAGGCCCAACTGCCACTCTCGAAATTCCACTGCAGTAGTGCTAAAATTCGCATTGTGTATCAGCCTGTCTTCTGTGCATGATTTGCCTGTTGTGCGTGTGTGTGCAAAGATGTGTGTGTTGGCCTTGACCCACACGTTTACAATCGATTATTTTCTGAGCCTTATTTTCAGCTTTGGAGTTTTCCAGTTCTGTCAACTCAAAGCGCATAGACTCCTAACCATACATGAGGCCTCTTTGTTTTCTCAAAAACATTACCGATGACATGACTAATAGGAAGTGTCTACTGCTTGCTCAATGTTACATGTTGAGTCATAGTCGTAGTATGATATCACACCAGACGCACGCACGTAAGGTTCTTTTAAAGAAACTTCACTCAGCTGCAACCCGTCACACTGGCTTAAGGATGTAGACTACACTGGAGTAACAGTTCCAACAATATTTTATTTCAGTGATGCGATCTCCATACAATGCATTCCCAAATGCACCAACACTGATACAATGTCTCCTCTGCAAAATGTCAACATTGGCGACACAATGCGTTAATCATACAATGTACACCACCGTTACGCTGCGTCTCTCACAATGTACACCCTATATGGGCCACGTACCTATAATAAACTGTGTCCCTACAACTGACAATGTATGACAATGTACAAACGTGCTTCCCAGCACAAACTTTTATAGTACAACAACTTTCCAGAATAATCCACCGAATTCACACAACGCAACCAATCAGAACGGAACACGTAACCGAAACTCATAAATATTAAATAAAAAGAACTTTCTAGAATAAACTACAATAGTTTACAAAAATTTGACTGCTAATTTTAACCCCAAATCCCAGTGTGTAATGACGTCACACAAGAGTATGGCAGACCGTTCATGACCTTTCATAATACACACTGACCGGCTGCTAAATTCACACGTACATAAAACAACTATGACCATGAATATTAGAGTGGCTTTACTACTGTGTTGCAAAATGTTGCCTACACTTTGATGTCACACATACAAGGTCACTAGATAGAGCGCGATTTTGCTTGAACGTTCTGGTCTATTCTCAGCGAATCTACGCATTACAAAAACTCACCGCTCTTCTCCTTGCGACTTTGCTAGAAACTTCCAGACTGATCTTAGCGTATCATAACAAAGCCAATTTCACTCTACGCGTGAACGATAAAGAATCTTACTAAAACGGTACGTGATTCGTAACCATGATAGCTCAAATAAATATCGGATCATTTCCTACGATTAATACATGCATGCTCTTACAAAACAACACAACCACAATCGTAACATCTTTAGAATGAAATTTTTAAAAAATTCTTCTCAAATCTCAAAATACGGTTGTGGCTGAGTTGACCTACACAGAACCCTAAACAAATACAATTTCACAACCAAATCAGATCAAATCAGCTACTTTAAAATAATCATCTCACAATTCCTTTAAACTGTCCTTAGCGAAGACATGTCCCTTTAAACTGTCCTGAGTGCAGACATGTCCCTTTAAATGTCATGGACACCGATATGTTTCTTTAAACTGTTCTGGACACAGAAATGTTCATTTAAACTGTTCTGCTCAGGTAATCCGCTCCAAAATTCTGCGAACCCTTGACAGACTTTTTCAGTTCTTCCCTCGTGTTATAAGGAAGACGATAAGGTTTGCTGCGAACTGTCTTATTTGATGTCAGATTAACCTCATGCTGGACGGTGTCTGTTGTCCCTGGGTCAGGTGTAAACCGATGCTTGAACTCTTGAGTCAGGACGCGCAGTTCTTCTCGTTGAGTCTGGGTCAGATTCTGACCGAACTGGATGTCTTCTACATCCTCCTTGTGGCGGAGTTCATTAAGGTCAAACAGGTTCTCATCATCTAGTCTTTCATCATCAGCAAGATGCACCGATGCCGCCAGTTGTGGTTTGTCTTGACAACCTCTCTCAATATACTTCAGCAGATTGGCATGGTAAGTCTTCACCTTGTTGTTGACCTTGACTCTGTAGTCGTTGATGCCAACCACCGTGTCAACAACGTAGGGTCCATTCCACTGCATCAGGAGTTTGTTGTTGTCAGTAGGAAGAAGAACCAATACCTGGTCACCTGGCTGGAATCGTCGAGGTTTTGCCTTACGATCATAGTAATGCTTCCCCTTGTTCTGCGCCTTCCCCAGTTCTTCTCGAGCCATCCTGAGGGTATCTTCCAGCTTCTCTCTCAGGTCAAAGACGTATTGGTAGCTGATCTTCACCTCAGGCGTGTCGATATCCTTGGTCCACAGCTCCTTCAGAATGTGCATGGGTCCCCTTACAGTCCTGCCGTACAGTAATTCAAAAGGGGAAAACCCTGTCGAATCTTGCTTGAGAAACTTCACGGTATGCAAAGAGCAAGGCATTGATGTATCTATGCCACAACCTTGGCTGCTCAGCACACAGTTTCTTCAGCATAGCCTTCAATGTTCCATTAAACTTTTAAACCAACCCATTACACATGGGGTGATAAGGGGTGGTAGTAAGGTGTCGGATGCTCAATAGACTTCCTCCATGCAGTCGGAGACGAACTGAGTTCCCAGGTACTACTACCTGACGCACAGGTTTATCTCCACTGCTGTTGAATGTTCGGTACAGGATATTTTTCCTGGTCTCAAAGGTTATCTCATTTCCCTTTCGCGTCATGTTTTCGGCCTGACCTCGGAACTTGTCAAGCGTGGGGTCGGCTCTCTGTAGCTCCACCAGCCTGTCCCTATTCACCACGGCTGCTTCCGTGTTGTCCGCCACTTTTAGAGGGATGGTCTGGTGACTCTTCTCTGCTTGACTTCTTATGGTAACAGCACATGTTTCAGGTCTCCACTCTGGATCTGGATCGTCTGCGTTTCTGGCACCATCCATGTTTCCGATGATAAGATCGTAGACTGGTGTCTTCACGCACAATGCCTTCACCTCTCCTCTCAGGTACGGGGTGTCAACGCTGACATTGGCAAGGGGAATAATCCTCACAGTTCTGTCAGCCATAATGAGGGTTGTCCACTCCTGTATCTTCTGGTCTTCAGCTACTAGGTCCTCTCTCAAGATGATACAACTGCAACTGGTGTCTTTCAGCACTCTCACTGGTGTGTTTCCGACGAACCCTGACACCACCGGCATGTTCGGCACTTCATTTACAGGCAGCGCGATGTTTGAGACTGGTAAGAATGTAGCCCCATCTCCTACTGGGATGCGTCCATTTTTGCGGAAAGATTATCAGCTCCGGTGTCACTCGCCTTTCTCCAGATTCAAAGTCACTGGATGACGTCACATCATTGGCTAGTACAGCAGCGGCTCTGTGTTGAGACGTGGTACTGCTTCTGCCTGCTATCCCGCGATCTTGGTTGGATCTTCTGGTGTTATCG
Source organism: Semisulcospira habei (assembly GCA_036245525.1). Lineage (NCBI taxonomy): Eukaryota > Metazoa > Mollusca > Gastropoda > Semisulcospiridae > Semisulcospira > Semisulcospira habei. The sequence goes on along the minus strand of BTPG01000002.1, from coordinate 122,277,105 downwards.
CCTCGGGGAACATCTTTAGAAGGACATCGTATCGCCTTGTGTCCCCTCTTTCCACAAAGGAAAAATGTCAGGTTCTCCACCGACATGTATTTTGGGGTGTCTCTGACATTGTGGATTTCCTCTGCTAGTGCAGACACACGCTGCGGCTTGCTGGGCCCGAACTTCATGTTGTGGGCGTCAAGGTATCTTTGAGCGAAGTCGGCCAGGGCCTTTAAGGACTGGTCTTTTTGCTCCCTGAGGTGGGTGGCCAGGTCCTTAGAATATGCATTGAGGACTTGTTCTTTGATGATGAGGTCACACAGGTCCTGGTAATCTTTGTTTAAACCAGCCAGCTCTATCCATTTCTCCAGGCTGGGTGTTTCTCCTTCTTCAGGCTTGCAGTTCCGAAATCGTCGCCTGTAACCCTCTTCAGTGAAGTTGTACTGTCTCAGGAGGGCAGCTCTCAACTGCGTATAATCTTCGGCTTCTTCTCTTGGCAAGCGGGTTGTAAAATTCAAGCGCTTTGCCAGTTAGAAGGGCGCTCAGTTTGATAGCCCAAGTGTCTTGTCTCCCGTTATTGCTGCTTGCGAAGCGCTCAAATCGCTCCAGATAAGCATCCATCTTATCTGAATTTTCAACGAAAGGTGGAAGCTTTGGCGCACGGGCTGTTTGCTCTCTGCTGGCTAAGGTTGTTGCTTCAGTAGCTCTCTGGCTCTGTGCCTCTATCTCCATCTGCTTTAGATGAATTTCATGTTGTCGCTGCCTCTCCGCCTCGTTTCTCTGCTTCTTCTTGCTGTTTCTCTGCCTCTTCTTGCTGTTTCTCTGCCTTCCCAGGGTCACCCTGGTCAGCCCCACAGGGTGGGTTTTCCTCTCCATTCTGGGGCATGTGTCTCTGTCTACCCTTTGTCCATTCACCTGCATTTGCCTTTTTAAAACTCTCCCTACTGTCTGCACTGCCTGTAGCTCTTGATATTGGATGTTTGTTGCTAAATGGTCTTAGCTTTATTTAGCCCCATGTGTTCGGTTTATTTAACGTATTTGACCGGCTGGCGACATACATTCAATGTTCTGTTTATTTTTTTTTTTCACAAGCAGTGCAGGCACGTCCTGAGAAAGCCTTGTTGCTGTTGGGACGTTAAGCAATGTACAATCAATCACTCAATGTTTCTCTGCCTCTTCTGCTTGAATTTCGAGTTTCCTGATTTCACGGTCTTTAGCTCTTTCTTCTCTCTCCAATCTCTCTTTTTCTTCCCTCTCTCGTCTCTTTTCTTACTGAAGGCCCATCCAGACAATCCTGCCTATGATTGTGTTTTTAAACCATCGTTTGCAGAGATTTACGATACCTATCCGGGAGCTGTCCGTCCACTTTCTTTCCATGTCCGACCTCATCTGCAGGCGGCCGGATTGCACCTGGACAGAGTTTCGGAATCCCTGCAACACATCACTCCACCTTGGCTCTTACCAGTTCCTGACATCTTGCTGGACTTGACTGCCCACAAGAAAGACTCTACTCCACCAGCCATATACCAACAGAGCCTCAATGAACTGCTTTCAATTTTTCCTGGCTATTGTCGTATCTATACGGATGGGTCAAAGTCTGAGGATGGGAGAGTGGCTGCGGCCGCAGTGTCCTCTCACCATCCTAGACGCCCATTTAAGCACCGCCTCCCAGACCACTCATCTGTATTTAGTGCGGAACTGCAGGCGGTTCTGCTGGCACTCAGGCATGCTTATCGATCTAGAGAAAGGAACTTCCTGATTCTGTCTGACTCTCTTTCTGCCCTGCAGGCCCTTCAGGGCACGGGAAATGACCACCCACTGCTGGTGCAGATCAGAGAGCTCCACGCGGACTTGATGAAGGAATATTATGACATCATTTTTATTTGGGTCCCAGGGCATGTGGGCATCGAAGGAAACAGGATCGCAGATTCTGCTGCCAACGATGCACGCAATGACCCTGTCCTTGACACACAGACTGTTTATAGTGATTTTAGACATGTGACTAGTGCGTACGTAGCCCGTGAGTGGCAGTCCGAGTGGGACAAAGAGGAAGCTAACAAGCTGCATGAAGCCCTTCCTAAGTTGTCCAACGGTCTACCTTATCGCTGCGGCAGCCGCCGTGAGGAGACTGTCCTGGCTCGGCTCCACATCGGGCACACGTATGTTACGCACTCTTATTTACTAAAACAGGAGGAGCGTCCATGGTGTTACGCCTGCGACGAGCAGTACTCTGTTCAACACTTTTTGTTGTCTTGTGCTGATCTAATCGACACAAGGCATAAACATTTCACAGCAGACTCCTTGAAGGTTTTGTTCCGGGATGTGCCCCCGGACAAGATCTTCAGTTTTCTGAGAGAGTGCCATATTTTTAATAAGATTTGAGCGTTTATAGACTATGATATTTCTATTATTTTGACCTTTTTGAGAGTCTTTCGACGTTTCTTTAAAGACCTGTGCGACATTTTAACCTGATATATTTTTAAGGTATATTTACATCATGTCTAAGACCTTTCTTTTAGTCTGGCTGACCAGATTTTTAACCTTCCCGCCGTGAGATGGCCTTAGTTGCCTGCTTGGCGTTAAACCCAAATAACTAACTAACTCGTCACTTTTCTTGTCTTTCCTCTTTCTCCAGTCTCTCCTTTTCTTCTCTCTCTCGTTTCTTTTCTTCTTTCTCCTCTCTCTCCTTTACAAACTCGAGGAATTGAGCTTCTTCGAGTCCACATTCCTTTCCAATTTTCAGGAATGTCTCCATTTGCGATGTTGTCATCTCTGCGTTTCACTGCAGGCTGTTGTCTCTGGCTACCCTTTCCACTGAGCCAACCGTCAGAGGTGCCAAAATGTTACGTGTTGAGTCGTAGACGTAGTATGATATCACACTAGACGCATGCACGTAAGGTTCTTTTAAAGAAACTTCACTCAGGTGCAACCCGTCACACGTGGCTTAAGGATGTAGACTACACTGGAGTAACAGTTCCAACAATATTTTATTTCAGCGATGCGATCTCCATACAATGCATTCCCAAATGCACCAACACTGATACAATGTCTCTGCAAAATGTCAACACTGGCGACACAATGCGTCACTAGATAGAGCGTGATTTTGCTCGAACGTTCTGGTCTATTCTCAGCGAATCTACGCATTACAAAAACTCACCAATCTTCTCCTGGTGCAAGGATTCGTTGTGGCAAACCAATTTGAGTGACCACGCTCAAAGGTCAAGGTCACGGTATGTCAAGAAATAGGTAAAATATTTTAAACAAAATTTGTCCTTTATTAAATGCTATTTTCCACATCAAAGCCAATCTTGGTGTACAGATGCCTTATGATAAGTCTTTCCTGTACATACTGAATTGAGCGACCCCGCTCAGAGGTCAAGGGTCACAAGAGGTCAGGAAACGTGTAAAGAAAAAAGTCTTGTTTTAAAATTTTAATTTTTTTTGATTGGCATTTTTGCAAACCTTTCAGACATGGCTTACCTTCCTATGCATGCTAATGTGGCTGACTAATTCTAAAGGTTAAGGGTAAAGGGAGGTTGACAGATGCATAAAAAGTGTTGCATATATGTTGACAAGCAGATAACAGCAGAGAATGAAATTGGGCGAAGAAGATGGGGATGGATTGGTCACAGTCTGAGAAAGCCAGTTTCCAGTATCACTAGGCAGGCATTGTCATGGAATCCCCAGGGAAGAGGAAAAGAGGCAGGCCGAGAAACACCTGGCGTCGAGACCTCCAAGCAGACATCAAGAGAATGGGAACCACCTGGAGTAAAATCGAAGGAGAAGCACAGGACAGGAGTCGCTGGAGGTCTCTCGTCGACGGCCTATACCCTGGTAGGGGTGACAGGCGAAAATAAATAAAAAATAAAGTATATGTTGACAAGACATAATATTTTTGCAGGTACGTGTACTATTGCCATTCAACATTTAAACACCTGCTGAGACGAGTCACAGATGGTCAGATAAATGATGCGGAACAGTCGTGTACATGACCTGTGGCTTTGCGATTCTTGTGATGTTTGCACCTTTTGTTGCAGTGCCATAAGTGGTCACACACATACTTCGGCCTTCCCTGGTACATCACTGGCCTTCAGGACCTGCACATCATCCTGCCCCGCAAACACCACCGCATCCACCACGTGGCCCCCCATGAGACCTACTACTGCATAACCACCGGCTGGCTCAACTACCCCCTGGAGGCTATCCGCTTCTGGCCACGCTTGGAGGCAGCCATCGAAGCCTTCACAGGAAGCAAACCACGCTCGGATGACCTCATGTGGGCCAAGAAGTCAGGATAACTGTAAACAGTACCAGTGGCTGCGTGAACAAAAGGGGGAAAATATGACATGCATATGCTACATCTGTCTTACGTTGAAAATGTAAAGAAAATGTTGACACTGCATCTATTGAAATGAAGCATACTCTAGAAAAATGAAATAACCTCTTCCCTGCCACTTAATGACCAAAAACCACAACCTTCAGAGGAACATGGGAACAACTTGGTCTCAGCAAGAGTCATAGATCCTCATGAGCCCCTGCAACTGCAGGGGCTCATGAGGATCTATGTCTCTTGCTGTTGGGTTGTATTAAGTTTTCCTCAGCAGTGAGGGGGTTAATCAGCTTGATGTGGACGTCATAGTCAGAATTCACATGCTGGGCATAATTGCTGGTTTACTCTCATGGAAAAAAAGGTTTGTAGAGGATGCCAAAACCACAGGAGTATTGTTGTTTTTAAAGTGATGGTAGGTTTTGATTGCTAAAATTAGCAAATAGGAGTTATCAGTATTTTTTTAATTCAGCTAAGATTTTTCTACCCATCTCATCACAATCCACGTGAGTAGGCACACATCCCCGAGGTTTTCCACTGCCTTTGTTTTGAGCGTAACGGAGGGAACCCTCCTGTGTACACAGGAGAAGAGCAGAAAAGTCTCTTATTTGTTTCCTCAAAAACATTACCGATGCCATTACAACAAGGAACTGTCTCTTAGCTTACATAATTTTAGCCAAAAACTTACGATGTGTACCTAAAAGGGACCAAGGGAGGCAACCTAGAGATGCCGTGACCCAGTACCCTGAGTAGCCTCCCATCCCACCCCATACGGGTAACTGCCCTGTGCAGACACGCGAGTTTATTCTCTTAGCTTACGGAGTACAGATGTCTGTTAGCCTGCTGCAGTGTTTAGCCTACGGCTGTGTATGGTTCTGCATCGGTTGTACCTTCGACTTAGAGACTTGGTTCCCGGCTGTGTGTTGTGCCAGGCCACGGAGCCCTTGAACTGTGGTTACTTGTGTGCTTCTTCTTCTGGTGCCCTCTGACAAGTTCGCGTGTTGCCAGACTTCTGGGACTTATGTCGCGGACTTGGCGCCCTTGCCTGACGTGTGCGGGCCTCGGCCCCTCGGTGGCACCCCCTCCTTCTTCGTGTCAGGTTCTCCTTCCCCCTGCCCTCTGCGAGATGACCAGGTAAGGTCTCGGTGTTTGCCAGCGACTGGCGCCTTTGGCGCCGGCCGGCGGCATCACTCTTGGAATTTCGTTTACTCATCGCTGAGCTCGTGCTCAGTTGCACTCGTCACGTGGCCTATCAGCCACGACCAGACACCTTTTGTTTTCGCCTATATGTTGCAATTGTCAAGTCCGCACCTGCACCCATTGTGGCGATTTCCAGTGGCCGAGTGATACGCATGTGGTATGCCTCCCCTGCTCCGGTTGTGCCTCTGGCCGCACCTGTGACGTCTGCGCGCCCTGGGTAGAAGAGTTATGGTCCCAGCTCTGGAGCTTTTATTGGCGTGAACGACCTATGCTGTCCCGCAGCCTCACGCATGCCTCGGCCCCGGACTGATAAAGAAGCACCCGCGCTGATGTTGGGGGACAGCACACGAAGGATCCCCCCTTGCGCACCAACTCGCTTGAGTCTGGTCCACAGCAAGTTCACTCGCCCTGCTTTGTGGAAAACAAACGGCTGCCTTGCCCTGACGTTGGGGGATGGACGACTCCCCCCTTGCGCTCCAGCTCGCTCGAGCCTGGCCTGCAGCGAGTTCGCTTGCCCCGCCTTGCGGAACACAAGCATCACAAGGAGAGAAGTAAACCGTGTGCCGTCCTGATGCCGGACCTTCGGCTTCGTCTTGCGGCCCACGACAAGCGATCCCTGGAACGCAACAGACCAGACACAGCCTCTGGACCTTTGGACGCCCCCTCACGTGAACGGAGCCCTCACTGACGCGTTTCTTCTCGGATCTATGCCTTTTGTAGCTGGATCATGTTCACCTTTTCTCAGCAGTGAAGAGGTTAAAATGTAAGACAGATGTAGACCTATGTTGGGAAGAGTGATTTGTAGCATTCAAGACCTGAGAATTTCAGAGCTGAGAACAAACTGAATACTTTACAGAGAGGTTACTGTAGTCCAACACTTGCAATAAAAGCCTTGTTATCAGCCTCAGTCTGCTGAGCTTGAAGCGTTGCCAGTCTGTTTTGGTGATGGATTCCAGCGCAAAGCATTCCCAGTCTAGCTGGGTAATGGATTCCTTCCCTCACAGTGCCCATTCCGTTTGTGAGAGGCAAAGATCTTCATGAGCCCCTGTAGGGCCTCATGGTAGTCTGTACATCTTACTGGGCTATTCACACCCATTTATCCTCCAGATGAGGGGGGTGATTGCAGGCTGATTTCAGGTTATGTTAGTTGATGCATGTCCTGGGACTTGTATATGTAGTGCATAACATATGATAATGACAGGGAATAAACAACTGTTGTAAAGTGAGTTCAACCACAACATATTTTAAATAAAAGAAATTAATATATATTTGTCAATTGTTAAAAGTATAGCTACTGGGTTTCGGTTGTGTTTGCTGATCCTTTAAGTGTAAAGTGTAATCTTTTTCTTCATTTGCAAAAGTTTTATCGTCGGTACTTGTTTGTTTTATTTGTAATCTTTACTTGCCTATAATTTTATACATAAGTCTTAAAGATGTCTACAAGAAACTGAACTAGGAGAAATTCCTATTGGTTTAATTTGTTCTTCACATTGGAATATTGTGATTTTATTTGGAGTGTCAGTCCTGTTTTGACTGAAAGATGCCTTTTGTTATTTACTTAAAAGTGCTGGCAGCACTTCTGAACAATAGATTGTGTGCAAATCCTCTGAAATTTGAAATCCTTTCAGTCAGAAAGACAGGTTTTTCAGTTGTTGTGGCTGTCTATGTTGACTGTTTCAGATAAAAACAAAGTAGTATACCTGTACAATACTCAGTACAAGGTATGTTACTGCAAGGAAGGGTGTGGACCATGACTCATGATCATGGTGGACTTGCTTGTTGGTGTTAAACTTTTCGATGTATGCTACACTTTCTCTGCATCATTCTGTTTATATTCTGTAATTTAACAGGGAAAACATGATCTCCGAAAGTTTTTCTTCCAAATGTAATATGCTATTTAAGATGTCATTTAGCAAGATGTCATATGAAATTGAGAATTACCACAGCTAATGTAATCAAAAGAAACTTAAATGTGAGATTATCGTTTCATTGATAGTGCAAATCTAAATGATGTGTTGAAGCATTGTGTGAGGTTGTCTTTTGTTGCTCTCAGTGTCATACGGATGTCATTTGTTTGTTATTTATTTTTGTTTTTGGTATAGCGCTACGCATGACTTTATTTGCCTTTGTAATATGTAAGCTGTTTGTGCTACAGGATTTTTGTGAAAAGCAAGATTGTCAGAATACAATGAAAATCTTACTTTCACCAAGAACAGACCTCCTGTCCTTTGCCTTTGCTTTGCGGTTTATCAGTCACTGGATTTGAAGTGTATTTTCCTTCTAGCGCTTGCATCTGAGTTTTGTGATGTTGTGAGATCAGAAGATGTCATTTCCCTTGTGAAATTTTACTGTTGTTGACACAGTTCCGTTTCATTGAGCCCTGCAGTTGACCTTCCTTAACAAGTAAGGAGGCTGATTGACTGAGAATTAAAAGGTGTGCCACCTTTAACCCTTTGTTTGTTGGTAGCAGTTTTTGTCACGATGATCCCTTAGGAATTGCATAAAAACAGCTACTGACATGAAAGGGTTAAACTAGCATGATCAATCCATCTCTACTTGTAGTTGTAGTGGGTCAATGAAGTGGATTTAGTTTTTGAATGAAGAGGTTTTCCATACAGACACACTCGCACTTTTGTGTTTGTGCCTTTTGTAATGACTAGAATTTAGAAATGAGATTGTTCAAGTAGTTTGTGACACGACTGTCACTTGTGTAGTGACTTAAAAAAAAAAAAAATTACTATTACATACATTCACATTTTTTTACACATTTTTCTCACATCATACTCACAGTGAAGTAGGCATATGCCTGTTTTTGTTGCTCATGTAAGGGGACTTAAAAGAAAACAAAAAGGTGTTCATTTTGCACATGCATAGACATTGTGAGTTCATCTCGTTCTTTCTTGGCATAATTGTCATGTTTTGTAAATGCCTTATTAGAATTTATATGATCTCACTATTATTAGCACATTCATGAACACATTGAGGCCAAAGTGGAATTAAGTTACATTATGGTTTAGGGAACAGATCGACCGTGATAGTTCAAGGGTTGTGCAGGAATAGCTTGGCGCAAGCTATTCCTGCACCACACATGAACAATCATGTTTGATCCATAATTATACTGTTGTAGTGTATCAAGGCTAAATATAGATTGTTTCGTAAATCATTACGTCCTGAGGATCAAATTGTCCATTTTTGTTATCCTTTGAGGTCTACGTCGCAATTCTGGAGACAGATCGACCATGATAGTGCAAGGGTAGTGTTGGAATAGCTTGGCACCTACAAGCACCAAGCTATTGTGATAGCACCCTTGAACTATTAGTACGGTCGATCCACATCCTGTCTTAGCATGTCATGGCTATATGGGTTAAATGCTGCTACCCATAGCTAATACCCAATGCACTAAACCTTAGCTTCCATGCAATCGGTATGGAACAATCCGTGAGCGTACGTTCATTCAGGCTTTGCTGTCCGTTTTCTTTTCATTTTGTTGTTCCTCTTTAGCCCCTTCTGCAATACCTACAGTTCACTAACCCTGCATACTTGCAAATGTTTAGATTCTCTTGAACTGTGCAATGGTTAAAGGTTAATGTCAGTAATCTAGGCCTTTTTAGGTCTTATTAACCCATTACATCCTGAGGCTGATTGTGTAAAATTTGCTTATTGTCCTATGCAGGCTACATTACAGATTAGGAGATAGATCAACTGTTTTAGTTCAAGGGTGGTGCCAGAATAGCTTGGCGCCTCTGGCGCCAAGCTATTCTGGCACCACCCTTGAACTATCAGTCAAATTAATTTCAAGCAATGGGTGTTTTTGGATGATAAGGGCTAATATCCATGTTCCTCATGGGACGGGTTATCTGGTGGTCAACCTGCAACGCTTTGAAAGATTTGTTCATGGCCAAGGCAGCGAAGGTATTAAACTATAGGTGATTTGAAGCATCTGCTTCTGTGTGCCAGTGCATAATGTGAAAACACCACAAAGATTTCCAAAGCTAGGCGAGCATGTCTTCTCAGGTATGTAAATAGAGTGCTGGGTCCCCTGGTTTGGGTTGTCATTTACTGCAACATGCACACTTGTTTGAACAATATCTATTCTTTGTAGTCTTTATAACAGAGGTAATATCTGTTTCAAGGTTGTTGATTTTGTTCATTTTTTTTTGTTGTTGTTGTGTTTTGTTTTGTCAGCAAGGGCAGTTTTGTAAGTGTTTATCTTCCTAAGTTTGATTGCAGCTTTTACATCTTAACCCATTTAGTCCCAGGACCCTGCAGCAAGAGATGGATTGATCATGATAATTCAAGGGTAGTGCCAGATGAGCTTGGCGCCTGAAGGCGCCAAGCTCATCTGGCACTACCCTTGAATTATCATGATCAATCCATCTCCTACAGCTGGTACATGGTCGTTAGAGCCTCCAAAAGTTTGGAAATGCAGCCGTGGGGTTAAGAGGGTTAACCTGTGTTTATGTTGGACTGCATCTACTGGTACAAGTGTAAATCAGTGGTTGGTTTCCGAGTTGGGCATTTGGGAAGTAAATTAGCGCTGGCATTCATTCAGATCCCAGCAAAAATTGTGCATTTCACCAAGTGTTTTTATCAACAATGGAGGGAGGCTGTGAGGTTTTGTAAACTATTCTGCTGTGTCATAGAGTTTGTGTTGTGTAAGTGCTTGTAACTGTCATTTGGTACGTGTTTACATGTATTTTTGTCTGTAACTTACTTCATTGAAAGCTCTGTAGATTCCGTCTGTCTTTCAGTCCCATATTGCTCAGTGCTGAGAACCTGGTCGTTTATTTTAGCTTTTCATGGTGTGAATGTTAGTTAGTATCCTTGTGAAAGCTCTATTTTTGTATATGTACAATAAGAAAGAAATAATTTGTTCATCCCTGAGGCCAAGTTTTGTTACATGCAGGTCACGTGTTGCCGGTTCAGAAGAACAGGAATCATCATTAGGTCATAGAGAGGTTTCTTTCATATGTGTGCATACACAGAGGTAAATCTGGTGTGCACATGTATTTTCAGATGCACCACTTCAGGCCTCAGTTGCGTGAGCGAGCCTAGGCCCGGTGCAAGCCACTCAGCAAGGTGCATGACAGTAATGTATTTGTCCTACAGGACTCGTCGCGAGAAAAAACTGTTTTCAACATGCAAAGGGTTAGTGGCTTGTGTGGGATTTTAACTCAGTCATGCAACTGACCCCTTATCTGGAAGACTCGCTGCAGTTGAAGGGGCTCCTGAGGATCTAGGTCTCTTGTTCGACACATTTACAGCTGTGTTTGTGAGATGGGAAAAATGAAAAGACTTTGAGTAAGTATTGAGCCTGTGATTGTTTGGGGCATTTTGTATGGGGAAACTGTAGTGTTGTTTTTGTGTGGGTGTTGTGAAATTATGACAGAATGCTAAATGATGAAAGCATTTGTATAGCTGTAAAGTATTGATATGTGTTTTAAAAAGAAGCTCTGAACATTATTTTTGCTATTTATTGTTCATGCATTTGTTAGCTTGAGCTGCTTGAAATTAAGCACAGGTGTGATATATTTTTCTTATTTTGGCAGAATGGGTGCCTGGCTAGTTTGATTGTATTTTTAGCACTAGTATTAATAGTTTTTTTAAAAAGTGATATTGCTGCGAATTGTTTAATTCTAAGCTTAAAAAAAAGGTTTATGAAACGTTCTATCAACTAAACACTGAATAGTTTGAATAATAATAATACCGGTTATTATATAGGTGCTTTACCCAATTCTGCGAATCGGCTCAAAGTGGCGCGAACTGAACCCAAAACGCACGCTCATGTGACACACACATTCACTCTGAAGACGAACACATCACAAGACAAACACAGGACATTCTTGTGGTGCGAAGAGTCAGCTCAGCTACTGAGGTTTCAGAAATTTTGATCGCTCGTATTTGAAATTTATAAAGATTGATCTAGGCTAGCTTCCAGTGCCCAGTAGCCAAGCTAATCAGGCGCTACCCGTAAACTTCCATGTCAGTCTTGTCTTTTGCAGTAGTGCGGTGAGGTTGAATCTGTTGAAAAAAGCTGTTAGGTATACTAATTAAATCCCATTACTTTATACTTAATTACAGTTAGATAAATAAATGTGATCTCTCAGCCTGATGTAATTGTCTTACATGTTGTACGTTCAGTATTGTTCAGACTGATCTATGTCGCTGATGTTTTCTTTACTGTTATCTGTCCAGAAAAACAAAATACAACTATGTGGCCTTGCTTGTTGTCCATGACTATAATGTGCTGTGAGGTTTTCAATAAAGCGCTGACGATGTAAAAGTGTGTGCGTGTTTGTGTGTGTGTGTGGCCCAAAACACAAAGCATATACTAGTTTATACAAAGCATATACTAGTGCCCGAACCGTCCATTCTAATGTAGGTCAAAATTGACAACATTGTAGTGAAAATACACATCACAACAAAAATCGATTGCAATTCTCCCTGCAAAAGAAAACGAATCATACTAAAAAGTTAAGTAATTCTTATCCAAAATAACTCGAATGAATATTGGATCATCCTATGATCAACACACGCATGCTCTCAAAATAATAACACAACCACCAACCTAACAGAATTTTCACGGACCCTATTCGATGCCCCATCTTTGAATACAGCCCGGTGGCAAATGATAGTCGATCCTAAATGTTGCCCTTTTTTGGCTATTGAGCATAGTACTAACAAGCAACAGTGCTTTTGATACGTCGTAACGACTGTCGTTCTGTATGTTGATAGGCTGATGTGATTCAGTCCTATGGGTTGTTCCATCTCCTAAATGTATACTATTCACAATAAGATAAGGACCACCCTCAAAATGGTCATTGCCAATGCAAAAAGAGGGACTTGCTCTATAAAACATGTCCGTTAAAAGGCCCTGGTAAATCAATGTGGCACAATTGCAGTGCGCCTGAACTGATCACTGTTCAGGTCATGACTTCATAGGCAATAGCTGTCTGTCTCAGTCCCCCACAACCCACTCTTTAGGGCCGTTCATTTTCACTTCAGTGCCGTGGACGTTAAACCCCAAACTAACCAAAAATGGCCATGATTTAAAATAAGCAGAACTCTGTCCAATTATAAGATTTTACTTTTGGACAAGGCAGTACGCACCCGGGGCGAGTTGCATAAGTGAGCTTAGTCCTGCTCCAGCCACTAAGCAATGTGCTCTGCAATAGAGGAGCGCCTTGCTTATTGGCTGGAGCAGGACGCCGCTTAGTGGTTGGAGCTGTAGGGGCCAGTTGCATGAGCAAGCTTAGTCCTGCACCAGCTACTAAGCAAGGAGCGCCGCTATGCTATAGCCACGCATCTTGCTTAGTGGATGGTCACAGGACTAAGCTTGCTCATGCAACTGGCCCCATGACTACACTCACTCGTGCAACTCTCTACAGTCTTGTCAAAATAATAATAAAAATAATTACGGTATTTATAATGCGCGTATCTTATAATAATTATAACTCTAAGCGCGCACTCACAACTCGCACACGCATGCGCACGCTTTAGACAATGACTCACGTAACACAGTGAAAATACATTACGACGGTCAGCTTGGAGTGGGGAGTGTGGTGATAGAGTGCTAGAACTGTTGAAAGAGGTGAGTTTTGAGGGCGGACTGGAAGGAGGAGAGCGAGTGTTTCTAACGGAGAGAGAGTGGGAGAGTGTTCCAGGTAGATGGATCGTATACTGAGAAGGAGTGGGGGCCGAAAGTGCTCTGTTTGGTGCGGGGGATGAGGAGGCGGAGAGGGTCGGAGGCGGAGTGGAGGGAGCCGGGAGGAGTGTAGGGGTGAAGTAAGTTGGAGAGATAGGCAGGAGCGTAGTTGTTCAGGGATTTGTAGCAGAGAGACAGAATCTTGTATTGGATGCGTTGGGGGATGGGGAGCCAGTGAAGGAGCTTGAGCAGGGGAGTGATGTGGTCGGATTTTTTCTTTCTGAGGACGAGGCGGGCAGCATTGTTCTGGACGCGCTCGAGAGAGTGAGAGTGGTGGAGTGCGGAAGGCCGGAAAGGAGAGAGTTGCAGTAGTCGCTGCGAGATAGGATGAGAGAGACCGCGAGTTTGGTGGCAGCTTCGGTAGTGAGGTATTTTCTGATCTGACTGATGCGGCGGAGGTGGAAATAACGTGCCAGGGCCGTGGCGGAAACGAAGCTGGTCATGGAAAGAGAGGAATCGAGGATAACGCCAAGGTTCTTGACCGAGTCAGAGAGGGAGATGGGGGTGCTGTCGAGTTGAAGGTGGAGAGAGGGAGGGAGCTGGGAAAGTTTTTGGCGAGTGCCTACCAGCATGGCTTCCGTTTTGTCGTCGTTCAGTTTGAGCTTGTTTGCTGTCATCCAGTTTTTCACGTCTTCATAGCAGTCAGCCGTGCGAGTCAGTAGTGTTTGAGTGTTGTCGAGTTTGTCTTTGTCTAGTAGTTGTGAGTCGTCAGCGTAGAGGTGGTGGTGTATGTGGTGAGACTGGATGATGTTGGACACGGCCCAGGCATGTTATTTCCACCTCCGCCGCATCAGTCAGATCAGAAAATACCTCACTACCGAAGCTGCCACCAAACTCGCTGTCTCTCTCATCTCGCATCGACTACTGCAACTCTCTCCTTTCCGGCCTTCCTCACTCTACCACTACTCTCACTCTTCAAAGCGTCCAGAACAATGCTGCCCGCCTCGTCCTCAGAAAGAAAAAATCCGACCACATCACTCCCCTGCTCAAGCTCCTTCACTGGCTCCCCATCCCCCAACGCATCCAATACAAGATTCTGTCTCTCTGCTACAAATCCCTGAACAACTACGCTTCTACCTATCTCTCCAACTTACTTCACCCCTACACTCCTTCCCGCTCCCTCCGCTCCGCCTCCGACCCTCTCCGCCTCCTCATCCCCCGCACCACACTCAGCACTTTCGGCCCCCACTCCTTCTCCGTCTACGGTCCGTCCACCTGGAACACCCTCCCACTCTCTCTCTGTCAGAAACACTCTCTCTCCTCCTTCCAGTCCGCCCTCTTTCAACAGTTCTAGCACTATATCACTACACTCCCCACCCCAAGCTGACCGTCGTAATGTATTTTCACTATTTGTGGTACGTGAGTCATTGTCTAAAGCGTGCGCATGCGTGTGCGAGTTGTGAGTGCGCGCTTAGAGTTATAATTATTATAAGATAAGCGCATTATAAATACCGTAATTATTAATTATTATTATTATTATGACAGGGAGGAGGTGTAGAGTGTGAAAAGGACCGAGCCCAGGACGGACCCCTGTGGAACGCCGCAGGAGAGCCTGACTGGGTTGGAGGAGACGCCGTCGATGGTGTCGGACTGCTGTCTGTCGGTGAGGTAGGAGAGAAACCAGGAGTGAGCAGAGTCAGTGATGCCAAAGGAGTGGTGAAGGCGGTGGAGGAGGATAGAGTGGTCTATGGTGTCGAAGGCGGCAGAGAGATCGATTAGCGTAAGAAGGGAGATGTTGCCCGAGTCAGTGGAGAGAAGCAGGTCGTTAAGGATATGTAGAAGGGCTGTTTCAGTGCTGTGATGTTTGCGATAGGCAGACTGGAAGGGACTGAGGAGGTTGTCGGCGAGGTGGAGGTTGAGTTGGTTGAGGACAACCTTCTCAAGAAGCTTGGACAGGAAAGAGAGATTGGAGACTGGGCGGTAGTTCTTGAGTTCGTTTGGGTCGAGGTTGTGTTTTTTGAGGAGAGGACGGACGATGGCGGACTTGAAGATATCGGGGACGGAGCCATTCTCTAGAGATGTGTTGATGATGTCGCTAATGAAGGGCAAACGTTTTGGGAGGCCGTCCCGGTAGAGGGAAGCTGGGAGGGGGTCTAGTTCGCAGGTTTTGAAAGGCATGGATTTTATGGTCTTGAGGACTTCATCCTGAGAGACGGGGCGGAAGGACGAGAGGGGAGTGCCGGAAAAAGGGGGGGGGGGGGGGTCAGGAAGGCAAGGCGGAGAAGGCAGAGTGTCGAGTGTGTTGCGCAGAGTTTGGATTTTGTCGGAGAAATAGGAGGAAAAAGCGGACGGAAGTTCTTCTTTGCTGTGTGTGTTGGGAAGAGGAGAGTCTTTAGAAGTGCCTAGGAGTGTGTTCATGGTAGCGTAGAGGGTTTTGGAAGAAGTGGATTCCAGGATTTTGTTTTGAAGGTGTTTGCGTTTGGAGTCGGAGATCATTCTGCAGACTATCTGGTGGTTTGGAAGATCTCTCTGTGAACGGTGATGTCAGATGAGCGCCAGCGGCGTTCCGCTTGTCGACGCTCGCGCTTGGCCTCAGCTATGTCGTCAGTGAGCCAGGGGGAGGGAAGTCGGTTGGGTATGGAACAGGTGGTGACAGGGGCATGGGTGTCTAGAAGTTTTCGAAGGGAGGAAACGAAATGGGATGCAAGATCGGGAGGGGGCAGGGTCCAGAAAGTTCACGACAAATATCTTAAAATTTTACCGAGTTGCCGTTTATATTTGAAATCGTGACCATGACTGAGGTCAGTTGCATGAGTTTAGCTTAATCCTGCGCCAGCCGCTAAGCAAAGTGTTCCGCCTTTTTTTTTTTTTTTTTTTTTTTTGGGGGGGGGGGGGGGGGTGGGGTGGGGGGAGTAGGTACACGGATTCACGACGGTCAAGGATACTATATAACGGGATGTTAGAACGGGATGTTATATAGTATCCATGCGTCGCGTTATTTTGTGATTCGCGCATCACGAATTCAAAATAATTATCTAGCATTCACTCTTCACGATGGAAAAGGACGGTGGACAGAGAAAGTTCGTTTTTTTTTTCAAAACCTTTTTTTTTTTTTCACAGGCCGAAACTGACTCTGGCAAACAAAAGGGGGAGCACGGCGACAACGGCCTTAAACGTTCAACGCCTTTCTTCACGGATCACAAGGATTAAACAAAATGTGAACATAAATCACGAGAACCGAGAGAAACGCTAATCAAGTATCACGAATCAAGCATCACGATCTTAGGACATTCCCCCCTCCCCCATCCCTTTCGGACATCAACCCTGCTAATTAAATTACGACGCACACACCTCACGGCGCTTTTGCTGGATCAAGCGGACCTCAGCAAATCTTAACCCTTGCACTGCCGAGAAAAAGTGAATACAATCCAACTGCAAGAGGTATAGATAGATCCTCGAGACGACCCCGCAGTTCAGTGCAGGGGCTCATGAGGATCTATACCTCTTGCTGACACCGATGCAAGATCGGTGTTCCTTGTTGTCTTGGAATGAACAAAGAGTTCAGAATCACAATCTGCGACCACTGACGGGGAAGGGAAAAATGTTGTATACCTCTTCGCTAATTTCATCAGAACGCTCACGTTTTACGCGGCTGAGTTCAGTCAAGTGTGTCGACGTGTTGCCCTTTCACTTCTAGTGCCAGCCGGCTGTACTATATTGATTGACTGGACCCTGAGCAAAACGCCAGACTAGTCACAGGTGCCTGAATAGTTCATTAAAAGTACATCTGATCTATGCCCTCCTGTTCTACCCCAGAGTTCAGTGTAAACATCTATTTGAGTACATGTGCTACACTGAGTTGCTTCTTCATTTGTAGCTGGATCGACTGTGATAGTTTAAGCTCGAGCCAGTGATTAGGGACGCCGAATCGGTTAACCCTTTTCGTCCTGATGCACTACTGCTTGAAATAAGTTTGGCTATCACAGTTCAAGGGTTGTGCCAGAATAGCTTGGCGCCTCAGGCGCCAAGCTATTCTGGCACAACCCTTGAACTAAAATGGTTGATCTATGTACCCTTGAACTAAAATGGTTGATCTATGTACTAATTTGTAATGTAGCCTTCATAGGGCAATAAACACACACACACACACACACACACACACACACACACACACACACACACACACACACACACACACACACAAAATTCGGGCCTCAGGCTGTAATGGGTTAATCAGGTAATGAGTGTCCTTGAGCGATCAAGGGGAAATCCATCTCCCGTGACTTGTCACTTAATCCATTGATCAGACCTAATTTTGCCGCAACGCGAGCAGTTGGCCTTTAGAAGTCAACGAGGAACATGACTGGCCCATCACTGATCCAGAACGTGCCCAAGGCTCATCCCACTTCAAAACACAGTAAATGACTCCAGCAAGGGACGTATAAATGCTCATGAGCCCCGGCATGAGGATCTATGCCTGTTGCGGAAGTTGGATCGTCGCCTGCCTGGTGAAGGTAGACATGTTTCACGCGCTGATCTTTGCGACACTGTGGCGTGTTGTGTTGGAAGTCTGTGAGTGACAGAAAGCACTGATTGAGGAAGCAGCGACTCCAAGTTGCTCGTCACTCTACTTCACACTTCAGGTAAGGACTGACTTTCTTTGTTTTTCTTGAAAAAAAAAAAAAAATCGTGTATGTGTATTTCTGCACCATATGGTCAGGGGCTAAACACATTACAAAAAAACCAGAGAAGTTAAAAAAAAAAAACAGTTTCGGTGTCGGTAGCGCTTTTTGTCGCGATGATTCCTACAGGAATCATCGCGACAGAAAGCGCTACCGACAGCCAAATGCTAAGAAAACCCCGACCACGGCAGTTTAGGGTGGTGCTAGAATAACTTGGTCGATACATTAGCATGTTGAGTGACCAAGACGCCATGATGTGTCAACTTTGTTAACATTCTTTTTAACAAAAGAAAGAAAAAAAAGAAGGTTGTACAGCATCGTCGTACGTCGCAGGCCCGGATCCAGGGCCCCCCCCCTCCCTAAAAAAAATGCTATTTTCTTTTTGAACGCCAACCCTAGAATTTTTTTTTTTAGGTTGCTGCCTTTTTTTTTTTCTTTTTCTTTTTTTCGTAAAAAATAGTGTGCTGCTTGAAAAACTCAAAGTCCCTTTCCGGGGGTGCGCATATCCCCCCACTCTACACCACCCCCCCCCCACCCCCCCCCCCCCCCCCCCCCCCCGTTGTTTGATACTTTGGCGAATGGTCACAGCCTTAACACGCACGCGCCTTTTCTCTCTCTACAACACCCCCCCTCCTCCCCCCTTGTTTGATATTTTGGCGAATGGTTACAGTCTGAACACGCACGCGCCTTTTGTCTCTCTCCCCCATATGAGGTTGAAGGTCCCAAACCACAATTTTGACCACCCCCCCCCTCTCTCGAGGTAACTGATCCGCCCCTGCGTCGCCTTAAGTGAAGTGCAAAGAGTCCGCAACTGCACGTTTCAATGTTCAAAGATTGAGCACTTTTT
Organism: Semisulcospira habei; assembly: GCA_036245525.1. Lineage (NCBI taxonomy): Eukaryota > Metazoa > Mollusca > Gastropoda > Semisulcospiridae > Semisulcospira > Semisulcospira habei. The sequence goes on along the minus strand of BTPG01000002.1, from coordinate 122,258,425 downwards.
CCTCAGTTCCATATGGATGAGTTAAACGACATACCACTCAATAGCTACCAAACAAGCGGAAAAAAGAAAGGAAGGCCGAAAAGAATAATTAAAATACTCAATCCGACTTAATAGTGCTACGACTGACTTGAAATTCATGACATGAAGTAACGACCTTTGTATGAACTCAATGGATCATTTACTGCACAAGGGGGAACTGCCTATTCCGGACCGAACTTTCAATTCCCGGCCCCAAAAAATTAACTGGCGTTGGAGAGTGTGGGGGGGGGGGGGTAGGGGGATGGGGGGGGGGGGGGGTATGGGGGAGGGGGGGGGGCTGGTCATAAAGGGAGATCCTTATCCCTTTGGCTGTCCATAACGCCTTTTGTTGAGGTGATTCCTGTAGGAATCACCTCAACAAAAAGCGTTATGGACAGCCAAAGGGTTATTTGTTAATATTGAGGAGTGTGCTCGGCCGAGCTTTAGAGGATGAAACTTGCTAGGGGCTAATATGGACACGGCACACCTTGGTCTATGACTAAACAGATATGTGGACCGAAACAGCTGAGAGGTAAACTGAAATGTCAATCAAACGTAGTGTCAGGTTTTAACTGTGGACAACCGCCCCTTTCCCCTCTCATCGATCCGCTACTGAAATCGGTATTTGTTGAGTCAGAAGTATTAGATTATATTAGTATGACAGGCTTCTGAATCTTGAGTCTCCCAGGTCTCACTAACATGCGATCGAAAAAGAATATTCTAGGTCCTCTTTTATCCACGAAAGGCGTGATTACATTTTGTCGGGACTCTGTTTCATCACAACCAGATAAAGAAGAGCCTGCTTGAATACAACACAAGAAAGCCAGTCCCATTTTCACTGTTAAAAAACGCAAATGGTGCTGAAGTTTTGTCTTTAGATTTAAGTCGCAGGGGCAGAGTTTGCCGGTTTGCTAAAATTAGCCAATACATAGGGTTATCCCAATACATAGCCAATACATAGGATTATCAATGTTGTCATGCGTCAGTTAACCACTTGACTGCCAAGGAAAAAGGTGAACACGATCCCACTGCAAGAGACATAGATCCTCATGAGCCCCCGCGACTGCGGGGGTTCACGAGGATCTATGCCTCTTGCTGAGACCAATTTGTATCCATGTTTCTTGGACTGTGCTGGCTTTTGGTCGTTAAATGAACCAATATTTCAGAAACAGAAATTACATTACAGTTTATGTACTGTGGCTGTGTACGAGTTAAGATTTTCCAGTCCTTTCACAATCCGTGCGAGGAGTCGGCAGACGTAACCAACATGGAAACTCTCCTGCTTAGCAAGGGAAAAGAAGAGCAGAAACTGAAGTTTTTCACTCATTTGACGAGTGACTTTCAAACTTTGTAATAAACAAGTGCTAAGTTAGTCCTTTTGTGCAGCATTACAATGTAAACATACCAAGAACACGTGTACAGGAAATACTGCTGTGAGCTATTAACCCTTTCTTGCTCGGATTCTTTTTAGTTAACCCCTTCCCTGCCACTGGACACATTTTGTTTCTCAACTCATTGTTAATTCAACCACCAAAAGTGACAACCTTCAAAAGAAAATGGCTACAAATTGGTCTCAGCAAGAAGCATATAGGCCCCTATCCTCATGAGCCGCCGCGACAGCGGAGACACGTACGGACGGACCTATTATGCCTCTTGCAGATGGGTGACATTCAATATTCCTCAGCAGTGAAGGGGTTAAGCTTCTGCTGGGAGGTCCACAGTGTAGCGACTTGTACCTATCATGTCTATTCACTCCATAAACGGTGTGGGCAGGACATCGAGACCAAAATGAATGTGATCTGTCAGGGATCCTTACTTCCGCTTCCTCTCTCTCTCTCCCTCTCCCTGTCCTGCAGAAGAGCTCAGCGTTTCACGCTATATTATTCAAGGTGAACACACGTAAGATAATGAAAACCTACACAGGTGCTGATCAGCTACCTCCCGGGGTGGGGGGGGGGGGGGGGGGAGAGGGAGGGGCCGGAAGATTCCAACTTTTATTTGGGACCTTCAACAAAAAGGCCTTCCGACGCCAGACCTTGCTTCCCAGTGGCCGAAAAATCAAAAAGCGGTGGGGATAACACGGGGGGTGGGAGGGGTCACGGGGTGGGGTGGGGGTGGGGGGTGGGGAGGATGTATTGCCGCCGCCAAGCGCCCGTGTGTGACTGAGCAACTCTTGCACCTTATGAAATATGACCCGCTGAAATATGGAAAAGCGAAGCAGGAAGGGGGGGGGGGGGGGGGTGGTGTGCAAACTCCAAAATATGGACTTTGTTATAGCAATGGAAAGAAACTTTGGCCAGGGTAAGGGGTTTCTGGAACCCCTGGACACCCTCCCCCCACCCGCTCTATATCCGCTCCTGCTGCAGGTGATAGTAACAAAACATTGACGCGGCGACAGCATAACCTGCAAACCTGCAACAGTCCAACCTCCGTAAAACCAAACAACGGAATTTAAGAGGGGGAAGGAGGAGAGAAAATAATGATCATCCAGCCTTGAAAAAACAATCAAGAAGATGTAATAATTCATAGTATTTTTTCCTAAGATAGTTTTTCCTTCGACAATTTTTCTTCTCCATTAAATTTATTTATTTTATTTTAAAATTGTTATTATTATTTTTTTTTTTCGGGGGGGGGGGGGGGGGGATTTTATTTATTTATTTTATTTTATTTTTTTTATTTTTTATGTATTTATTTATTTATTATTTTATTTTAAAAATATTTTTATTTATTTATTTATTTATTTATTTATTTTTTATTTTATTATTTTTTTTTGGGGGGGGGGGAGGGGGGGGGGGGATGGGGTACCAGCGTGCAACAGTCCAACTTCCTTAAGGTTGTATACTATACCTACATTTTTTAATTGAAAACTGCCGCTTATAGGGTTTTTTGAGAGCCTTATTGAGTCTGGAGGCTATTGCCACCCTGAAAGACCCATGGTCCCGGGCATATTTGTAAGTTTGAGCCTTTTGCGTGACCTACCCCAAAAGCAAAAACACGCAAAATAGCTGATTTCAGAACACAATAAAAATTTATCGAATAGTGTGTTAAAATGATAAAGAAACATTTCGGTCACTTCATAAAGTATGTTAGTATTTTCTCGTAAAAAAAGTGTGCTCTGATAATTGGAATTCTAAGTGCAATCGAGAAAAGTGTATGTTGTAAATTCGCAAAGTGCCCGGATGTTATCAATAACATTACAAGTGTTTGCAATGTTGGGCAATTGCTCAGGCCCTTTTTATTCGATAAAGTCGTACTTTAGATCATATCACACACATTATTTATGAAAAAATGAGGGGGTCCCGCGCAAAAATTGGCACTTTGGGTCGTTTGCGAGTGCGTTTTCAAAAAGGGATACAAGCGATGTCTGACTTCCGGCAGATCATATCTCCGCCGTAGCCAGTCCCAAGCCCGCATGAGAAAGGAGGAAATCAACGACGCCAAACCAACAAGTATAACCTACGCCCAAACTGTTGCAAACTACTAGTCTTCGATCACTATTGGTGACAGTGGGAAAGTACACTGGAACAAACAACAACGGCAGATACGGGATGAGAAGGTTTATCTATAAGTAATTAAATGCACCCATTATCACTTAGTAGTTGAATTAGTGCCGTGGTAAAATACTCTTTTTGCCACGCAGGTAACCAGGGTTCAATCCCCGTAGAGGGATATTTTTTTCCCTGCTCAAAAATTTGAAACCCATACAGTTTCTACTTCGCTAAATGAAACAAACGCACACACACAAAAAAAAAAAGCAAAAAAAAAAAAAAAATATATATATATATATATATATATATATATATATATATATATATATATATATATATATATATATATATATATATATATATAAAAGAAACGCGTGGTAATTTTGTTTTTGTTTTTTAATTTAAAATATGCGATTATCATCACTGTTGTAATGTGAATGTTAAACCATGAACCAACCAACAAACCACTTTCAGTCTTGGATAAAAATGCATACTGGTTACCTCGGTACATTTGTTCATTCATTTTTTTTCAGCCAGGCATTGTGAGCATGTTTACATTCATTCAATCATTCACAGATTCACTGATGAAAAAGCACACCAAAGAGTGTCGTCACAGAGTGTTTTTTTTTTAATTTTTTCCTGGCATCATCTACAAACATTAATTAATGAATAATGTGAATTTGTTTTAATATACCTGCTGCAAGCAATGCTACATGCTCCTTTGGTGTATCCGTGAAAGCAGATCAGTGAACATCTCTGGTTGAAAGATGTTTGTGAACAGATTGGTAGTGGATGTACCTATCTCTCCAGCTGAATCTCAGTTTCCCAGCAGTTTTTGGTTACAAATTATAAGGAAACAAAACAAACGTCACATGTTTCAATATGCCCCGTTATGTTTACACATGATCATTGTGAGTAAAGAATAATATCTGTTTATTTTCACAAGAAATGCTGTATTTGCAGACATTCATTTAAAGTATACATGTACAGTCAAGTATGTTGAAAGCATATTAGGCTACAATGCACATAGGCACCCATACAAAAGTAACTACCTCAAATACACAATGTTAGATGTTTAGGGCTCAACATCTTTTGTCCATAAAAGGTGATTTCAAAGATGGGTCACAGAAATAGGGTCTGAACAAATTTTGACCCAAGCTGTATTCAAACCCAGGACCTTTGGGATGAGAGTCAAACACACTACCACCGAGCCACCCAGCTCCCCCTCATATGCCTATGACGTATCACCCAACCACTGAAATCTGCTGTGACAGATGGAGGGTAATGCAAGAACTACATGGTCAACTCACTCTTTAGAAGTATTGCGATTTTCATTGCGCAAGTCCACATTTGGTATATTTTGAGCAGAGGGTTTAATGACATATGTATATATATACTACATACCCCCCCCCCCCCCCCCCCCCCGGGCTGCATTTCTATATTTTGGCACACCCCCTCTTCAGAAAGGACCCATGGGTGTTATACTCTGAGGCCAATGACCATTTTCAGAATGTATATCATTTATAATCATGCAAAGCGGAGCAGTGATAAGTTTTCTCCTTGTTTCACACCGACGCTGCAAAAAAATCTATCTGTACCACTGTTTCCTAACCCATAAGAGTCAGCTGTGGAGTACATATTTTGAATGATTGATGTATGCCAGTATTTCGGAACTTGTCACAAACAAGACCTGTTTATATGCTGAAATGTCTTCGAAAAATGAACACATTGGCAGTAAAGGGGTTTTCCTTGGATAATCAAAAACTAATACATATTAAGCTGCATTTCCAAATCGCGACATGACAGGAGAGTGACAAAAAGTAACTTTTCTGAGGGGGGGTCAATCTAAATAAATATGCATAGGAAGGTCTTACCATCAGGTATCTCTTTACCAAGTTTAGGGTTACAGTTAGGAATACTTGAGAAAAAAACATCTTTGGGCTATCGCTATCTTGTACCTATTTCCCGATTTCTTGTGACCCTTGACCTTTCTGACCTTTCATGCATACGAAATTAGTATGCATGAAAAGTTCTTACCACCTTGTACCAAGTCTGGGTTTGAAGTTGTGTATACTTGAGAAAACATCTTTTTGGTCAAAATACAGATATTTTTCACCTTTTTACTGCACTACAAATTACAACATGGGTGTCAAATCGCTTTGTCACATTGTTATATGAAAACACACAAAGCACACCCCCATCACTGTACAATAGCCCCTGAACTGCTCGACTGCACGTTACAATTTTGTCGCCCCGCTGCTTCTATGTCAGGCTTATGGAAACACTCCCTCTTTATTTGTATTTTCTCGAGTTTTGTCATTGTCACTTTGTTGTCACTGCCCCACTGCTGTTGTGTCTGCAGTTGAATAGCCAGGCCTAAAGCCTGCTTTCCCTTCTCCTAATATATGGCTATGCATCAGCTCAGGCGCACAGGCTTTTGCTGCATTGCGAATGATGTGACTGTCCAAAACCTTGACATTGTGGCCAGCCTGGTGGATGGACATCAAAATAACAGGATGTCTGCCCTCCTACACTGGACAATCAGTTCACTTTCTTTGCCTTCTCGTCGGTTGGCCATCGCGGAGAGATGTACCCGCTGAACTCTTCTTCCCTCATCTTTCGCAACCTGCAAAAGATAATTTTGTATCAAAAAAAGTTCTGACATGCACATATTGCGTGCATATATGTTTGCAAGTATTTATACAAAGTACATACATGCATAATATGACATTAGTCAGAACATGAACAAGAAAGGCAATGTCCTTATGGTTCACGTGTATGACCAATCCACATAATATGTCTGTCCTTTTTTACCTTGGCTTGACTTCTCCAACAGGTCTCTGAAAATGTCTAAACATAAGTATAGGGCTGGATTTTGTACCAGTTAAACCTGAGTATTTTTCCAAATCCCTTCATTTTTCACACATTTGTCAACCCTCTGTGACCCTTGACCTCTGTGAGGGGCTGATTACATTAGTAGCACAGAAAAGTGTTATCATCATGCCAAATTTTATTGAAAAGTTTGCAAAAACATTGATAAAAACTACAACTCTACCCGAAACTAACTTTTGTCACCCTTATCATGTGGTATCTCCATAGCAAGTTTGAGTTTGAAGTTGAAAATACTACTTGAGATGACCTTTGAAAGGTCACAGAAATTGGTATGTTTAGAATTATTTTACCACAAAGTACCCTTGTGCCAAGTTTGAAGTCTGAGGCTTGCATAGTCTTCCAGGAAATGCCAATGTTAAAGTTGCCCACAGGTAACAGACAGTTGACGGACGACCCATTACAAACACTTACTTTTGCTATCACACGTGCGCCAAAAATTAGACGCCATTGAGCTTGAAATGACCACAAAGGGTGTATACATATATCTAGAATCAGCATCAATATTCAAAGTGTAACGTGCAGAAATTGTTTCAAACAGGACACAACGCATTGCTGTTTAGCAACAGCACACACTGGACCAAATGGGTAGTATTCAGATTTTTCTAGTCCTTTTGTATGCACTAAGTGCTTATTAAAGAAAACGACAGTATTTGGAGACTTGCCCAACCCTCTAGTTTTCAAATCAAATGCAATATGGTGCCACTTGTTGACAGCAAGCGATTTTAGCATTCGGTGTTGTTGAGAATGCTGGTACTACTACTACACCATCTTCAAAATGAAAGAAAGCATTACAGTGTGATGTGTTTCAACCAGTTGTGTTTTGTTATGAACCTGATTCTATTCACAAATCAATCGGTATGCTTTACCTCGAGTCCAGGACAATAAGTGTCGCCTTCGCTCACTTTAGTTGATCCGCTGAAACTGAAATTGCCTGCTTTTAGCTGTGGCCTTCTCCTTTGAGCAAACATGACCTGACTAGCTCTTGCCTCTTCTTGGTGTAGGCGTCATACTTCTGTGCTTGTTTGCAAGTATACCCTCTGGGCGTGACTCTGTAGTGAGACGTCAACAGCAGCACTGACCTGAAATGAAATACATGTTTATTAATATTATCGTGTTATTCGGCAGCATGGCAATTTCACTTCTGATCTTATTTCAGGGTGGGTCGCTTCCAAACTCCACAAACAGGGACTTTGTTATAGCATTATGAACCCACCCAATTCGTCCCTACATTTAGTTTACACATTACTACCTTCAAACTAATGTGAAATAAACTGTGAACACCACAAACAAGAATGGTGAAGCCTGGATCCCTCGTGTGCATTTAAAACTGATCATTTTCTTAATCTGCACTGTGTGACCTTTCCAAAAGGTGACTGAAATTTAAGTGCCATGAGTCTAAGCATACGTAACGGGCTGGCTTATGTACAGTTGTGAATAGTATTGGAGAAAAAATATCTTTTGTCAAATATGGCTATTTTTTTTTTAACCTATTTCTTGATTTCTCATGACCCTTGGCCTGAACGCAAACTGGTAGGCTAAGAGTAAGAAAGGTCTTGCCACAAAGTATCCTTCAGCTACGTTTGAAGACTGTGGTTTGAATGGTCTCCGAGAAAATGCCAACATTAAAGTTTACCATGGACGACCAATGGCCCAGAACATAGCCTTACACTTGCTTCGCACATGAGCCAATGAAAGAAGGCATTACAGTATGATGTGTTCATTCACACCATAGTTGTGTTGTGTTCTGCACCTGATTCTCATCACAGATCTACTGGTATGACTTACCTTGAGTCCAGGAGAATACGTGTCACCTTCCCTCACTTCACTTGAGCTGTGAGTGTGACCTTGGTCAGTTGGTGTAGACGTCATACTTCTGCGCTTGTTTGCAAGTATGTACTCTGGGTGAAAGTACTGAGACTCCACAGCGAGAGGTCAACAGCAGTATTAGCCTGAAATGAAATACATGATTATTACTGTGTTGTTCGGCAGCATGACAATTTCACTTTGCGTGAACTAAATGCAGGGGCAGATTATTACTTTCAAAATAAATGCGACAAAAACTGTGTAAACCGCAAAGAACAAACAACAATGGCAAAGTCACGTCTGTACGCCTCATGCGCATAACTGATTCACAACCTGTGTGACCTTTCCAAAAGGTAGCTGAAATAAGTGTCACGAGTCTCAACATAAAGGCTTGCTTTTGTACTAGTCAAATTTGTATTTTTCACACATTTTCCGGTCGTCCAAAATGGTAGTCAACAAATATTAGGGTTTCAGTCAAAGTAGCGTTTTACTAGGTAACCCTTTTAATTCTGATACACCCACTGCTTGAAATAAATGTGACTATGATAGTGCAAGGGTGGTGCCAGAATAGATTGGCGTCTCATCCGCCAAGTTATTCTGGCACCATCCTTGAACTAAAAAAATGCTGGACCTATCTCCTAATCTGTAATATAGCCTTCATAAGACAGAGAATGGATGAGAAAACTAAGCTACGAAGTACTGAAAGCAGTTACTGAGTTAGTAATGCAAAATTCTCCCTTAGCAGGACTTTTTACTACACACAGTACGTTTTCCTAAATAATAAGCACTGGCACTGGTTTAATATCACTACAATGTGGACTACATTCCTTCCACCGTATTAGTAAAGGCTCTCTGAGAATGTATGGAAATGTTCTACTTCTAGGAGGTGACTGACATACATGGAATGCATGCCCCTGTCAACCCACAATAAAATGTAGTCTTCTTCATTGTAGGTAGGCTGTAAATTTCCATGCATAAAAGGACAGTTAGCTATTGGGGTTTTACGCCGTGCAGGTGACATCTCACGGCGGTGCATACAACTTTTTTTTTTTAGAGTTGGAAAACCAGTCAGATATGCCACTTACGTACGACATTTTTCTGTCATTACTAGTAACTCGTGTTCTAGTCACTTAGCAAACACCACCAACCTCTTTTTCTACTTTAGTTTACCTTTTCCTTGCTGAAGAGATTTTGTTGTGTTTCTGGCTGCCACGTATATTGCTTCTCGTTCGGTTGGCCCGTTCATTTTTTTTTTTTCTTCTTCTGAGAAATGGTTATGCGTTACTACTGACGCTCGATGACTTGTCGCAACTTATGCAAAGGTATCTTATTTCTGAGGAAACACAACATTTTATGCATAGAAACAGTCAGCTTACACACCTATTTCAGACAGTATATATCTTTTGTCAATTATCGATAAATTGAGCTTGTTTGCAATACGACTTGCCGTACGGCGGTTTTTTTCGGTGACCTCTAGTCTCAGGTCACGGCAGACGCAAGATAGCGGTATGTAAATGCGCAGAAAAGATGCGCGAAAGAGGTGTGTCCTACAACCTTAAAATCAAATAATGGGCGGGTCGGTGTGGAATAATCGTTCCTTTTTTCAGTTTTAAATCAAGAAAATCTATATATATTTTTTTTCAATATCGATAACCCTTTGCATTGCCCACCCCTGAAGGAGCAGATCGCTTTATGAAACAAACAAAATAAAAGTTACACACACACACACACACACCTTCTCTGGTTCCTTACTGACATGGTAAGGGCATGTACACATTAGCAAATGTTTCACCAGTACTTTATACGTGCCGCCGGCTGAGTTTAATTAAGAAAGGAAAGTTTTTCGTTTTCATGGCCTGAAACGTCAACATCTTGGTCTTTATAATGATACATGTTCCTCCAGTTACATCGGGTTCTGGTTTTTATTTCCGACTGCGGTGTTCGCCTACGTGCAAATCGCCAGTATGCGAACTGAATGACAGTAGTGGTGATGATCCTATGTGCGCGCGCGCGCGCGCACAGACACACACACACACACACACACACACACACACACACACACACGAACGCACACGCAAATACACTCATTGGCAAGAAATACACGAAACACGTGTAAGCCTGCCCTTGCCACAGTACGTACATTTTTGTTCCTGAAATCTTTGTTCATACAACGACCAAAAGCCAAAACCGCAAAAGAAACAGATACAAATTGGTCTCGTGGGGGCTCATGAGGATCTATGTCTCATGCAGATGGATCGTATTCACTTTTTCTCGACAGTGAAGGGGTAAAGGATTTCACTGTTATATCGACCATGACAAACGCTCAGTGGTTGCGTCATTCCCAAGTTTATGCGCGACTGTAATGTCTTGCCATGTTCATATTGACATCTAGCGTCATTAATTTCCAGCACAAAATGTGATTCTGTGATTTTGTAGTCTATGGCCTAGCGGCGCAGCAAGGTCCACAATCAAAGACCAAAAAAACAAATTCGGAAATCTGTATAATTATATTAAAGTCGCAGTGTATTGGATCTTTTAGTGCCGATATATTTTGTACGACGTATTTTCGGTTTGTTGGCCTACACACTTTTTTTCACATGATTATGAAAGAACGCACCACCAACTAGGCAGTTACACGGGCAGTGTACTGTGACATTCATCCCCGCACCTGCCAACAGCCAGTGTACCAGGTAGTGTAGCATTGTGAATGTGAATGCTGGTCACGAAGTTAACAGTCGACTGTTACACCAAATGAACAACTCTGCAACAAAGTCTATCACATTCAGTCATAGACAAAATCTGATGAATAAAGCCGGGTTGATTTTTAAATATTTTCTTTTCTTTCTCACTCTAAAAATACTTAAACTAATGTAGTAATGCCGATTGCTGTTAGTCAAGTTATGTGAGCATCCAAAACATCGTCCTTGCGGAAAACTGCATAACTGATCGATTGTTCGCCGAGGCCTCCATCATTGCATACCAATGTTTGCGCCTGTTACACAAAATGAACAACTCTGCAACATATCCGCTTCACTGAACAACAGGCGAATTTCCGATTTGCGTGCGTGCGTGCGTGCGTATGTGTATGTGATATTCTACTCGAAACAGTACGAACTCAGTGAAACAAGATGAGGATTTCATCCCAAAGTCTACCGTATTGTTTGGAGCTGACGTGCGTTTTTATTTTAGAAACATTCAGAGTTCATGTTCATATTTTTAAGCTTATCCTTTTGATCCATTTCCTTCCTCTCTAACCCAACCTCTGATCAAAACACACCGGAGCACACAAATAAAGACGGACACATGGCGCTTCCCGCCATTAGTACGCTCTGTGGGCTGACATGGCGACAGGAATTCCGAAGAGGAAGAATAGCACGAGCAGCAAAATGACGTAACTATAAGCTTCACGTCATGGCAACTCTAGTCCCATTACGCCGTGTACACAGTGACAAATTTGATGTCAATTCGGAAACATTGTATCAAACGACATAATTATGGTGCTTTGGGACAATTTAAAAATATTGAGTAACTGACGTGTTTGGCGCCATTATGTCACGGTCACTGTCTGATCCTTTTGAGACTGAGTCGAGAATTCTTACTTTTTTTTCTTTCTTTTTTCTGCAATGAATTATTTTTTTACGAAAAAGTTGAAAACTGAGAAGACAAAGCAGGCTAACGAACTCATCCAATGTCTATTTTCAAGCAAGCTATATCCAAAATTCCGAGTGAATAGAACGAAAATACGGACTCAAATGCGGATCAACCGACTTTATATAAACGGCAATTCTTTTCTTTAACGAGTCTACCACTTTAAAATATGCTCGGAGGCTCTCCGAAACACATCTCGATCAAAGCATTTCATCCTAAAGTTTCAGGTCTGTACGCACATAAACACCGGAGAAACTCGTGTCTACATACATACATACACACACACACACACACACAGGGAGACGCAACCATCAGAGTGGGTTACCTAGCATTTCATGTGAAAATGGGTTCCCATATTTCTATTTATTCTAGGGCTCTGGAATTGATGCGAATGTTTAGAACTCACATTATAACTAAGCTCTATAACTTAAAATAAAATAGACATTTTCTAGAAACAGAGCCACTAGATGCCGAAAAAATGGGTTTCTGCCAATAAAGTGGGTGGGTGTCTCTCTCACACAAATGAAACTGGCATTACAGTCAAAATGGGTGTCTTCACAACAGTAGGCGTCTGTAATAAGGTCAAGTTCATGGAATACTTCTTTTTCACATTAATTTTTTTTTCCCAACTTAAATGTGTATGTGTGCTTTAACATTCTTTACATAGTATGGTGCAAAATTCAATAAACACTGGCCCGAAACCTTTCGATTATGATTTTTACAGAGGAAATCGTTTAAACATTGCTGCGTTTTGTCCTTTTGAAGCAAAACAGTTTATCATGGCATTGATGTGAGAATCAACATAATGTATTCTGGAAATTAAAGGACCTTTTTTGTGCGTTTTGGGGTACTCTGGAGTTTCAGACAAACAGCAACAGAGCATTTTGAATATTAACCCTTATCATTCGGAATACACCAGTGTGTGCAACTAGTGTAACTGAAATAGTCCAAGGGTTAGTGCCAGAATAGCTTGGTGCCTCTAGGCGCCAAGCTATTGTGGCACCACCCTTGAACTAAAGCCATTGGTCTATGTCCTCATCTGTAAGTACTGTAATGTAGCTTGCATAGAATTATGGCAGTGAACAGATTTGAAGCTATTTAGCCTCAGTATGACTATGATGCGGGTCAAAAAGTGTGGAAAAATATCAAAGATAGAAAAAGACCCAGACGAAGAAACGAACACTTAACTTATTCTACCCCAGCAAAATTTAAGATCCACCACGATAGTTCAAGGGTGATGCCAGAATAGCTTGGCGCCTATGGGCACCAAGCTATTCTAGCATCACCCTTGAACTATCGTGGTGGATCTGTGTCCTGCACTGCAACGCAGTCTTCTGAAGACGACTTCAACATTTGGGCTTAACTTATTCTACCCCAGACACACCACAGCAAAATAAAGATCCACCATGATAGTTCAAGGGTGATGCCAGAATAGCTTGGTGCCTATGGGCGCCAAGCTATTCTGGCATCACCCTTGAACCATCATGGTGGATCCGTGTCCTGCACTGCAACGCAGTCTTCTCAAGACGACTTCAACATTGGGCTCAACTTATTCTACCCCAGACACACCACAGCAAAATAAAGATCCACCATGATAGTTCAAGGGTGATGCCAGAATAGCTTGGCGCCTATGGGCGCCAAGCTATTCTGGCATCACCCTTGAACTATCATGGTGGATCTGTGTCCTGCACTGCAACGCAGTCTTCTGAAGACGACGTCAACATTTGGGGATTCCGATCTTGGGGTAGAACGAGTTAAAATGACAGAACAGAACACCGACATTAATTAACTAACTGACAACATAAGAAATCACTTGAAACTTCAGCCTTTATTTAACGTCTTTCGTCTCCAACAAACAACCAGCCATTCTTTCATTTGCAAAATGGTATGGCAGTACAACCAACCATTCTTCAGAGCATGGAATTACTCGTACTAAAAAAAAGAGGAAAACCCCTTTTCACTAGGGGGGTCCGGGGGCATGCCCCCCCCCCCCCCCCCCCCCCCGGAAAAAATTTTGAAAATTTACCTTAAAATTTGTGCAATCTGGTGCATTTTAGAGAGAAACTGAGCAGTTTAACCACCTAAAAATCTTGCTTTTTTTTTCTTATTTTTGGGGTGCACTTTTTATTTTTTTGTGTCAAAGGTTTAAAAGTTATACTAAAACAAAGTATTCAACAGAATATTTATATCCAAATGCTTATTCAAAATACATCTGAATGTCTTTCCATTTTTTTTTAAATTTGAGTTTAATTATATAATATATATACTTTCTTTAATAATCTCTGCTTAATCAGCTGTAAGTATGGATTCCTTTTATCTCTTATTTAATACTATGTACCATGGTCACTGAGCTGGAGAAAGGTTATATAGATTTTTCAACATAATTTCATCAAACTTTACTGGGAAAAAATACATTGTAATAAATTTATTCACCATCATGAGTAAGATTTCCAATGGCACTGCTTTTAGCTTTCTTGTGTTTCGCTGTAGACACGTGAGCATCAAGTGCTACGCGGCCGCGTAGTTAATATCAACTCTGCGCAGTTCGCGGCAATACGCCTGCCCACAGGCCCGGCTAACTTGCGAATACACTGAGCGCGGAGCTCGTCGTTTACGCTTTTCTCGAGCCAAGTCCATCTCCAAATATTCTTGGCTCCAGAATCGTCTGACGTCTATTCTGTCTCCGCGTTTAAGTATTTTCTCTTCGCCGTATTTTGACCAGACTACGACTCCACTGAAGACCGGAAGTGACCTGTGCGAGCTAAAGCTAACGCCTCGCTCAATTTTCAATACGCGATTTGGGGATATCCGCCACATAAAGATCACGAAACACGGTATTGGAATAGTGACTTTACGATTTTGTTTTCGGCGGAAATTCGGCGGAATGGCAGCTTCATTTAAGCGGAAATCCGCCAAAAAGAGGAAAATTCCATGCTCTGATTCTTTCATTTGCAGAGTTTTTAAAATGGCATGCAGTATATTACAAAATGATCCCCCCCCCCCCCCCCAATAACACTCTTGTAATCAATTTTTACATTGTCAATGGTTTTCTTATCTTATTATATTGTCTTTTGTCCCCAGCCGGCTGTTTCGTTTTGCAAATCCAAAGGTTATACAGTATACAAAATGTGACCCTTTCTCACGAAACCAGTCTTAACTCGCAGCGAGCCAATCAGCACTACACGCAATAATATGTGGTGGGGGGGTCAATCTGGGGCATTTTCACTTTTTGGGAGAAATGTATTCTACATACACCAAAGTATCGTATGGTTAAAATCTTTATCATGAAAAATGCCATTAAATAGGTAAAAAATGATTTTAAAAGTCTGCCCTTGGCCCCAATTATGCTGCACACAGAAACTTCACAGGCTGTTTTCTCAAAATGGCCGCCGGAGGCTTTAACAACTTTAAAACTTAAGAACAGCTTTTACAATTTTTGCACTACAGCATACAGTCATATATCACAGTAATCAGCAAACACTGTAGTTTTCATAAATGCTTATATGTCAAAACATGCAAAATGCGAGTTCTTAAGACTGATTTTGTGAGAGAGAGGGTCACAAATGATCCAGGCGTCCATCAGATTAAAAAAAAAAAAAAAAAAAAAAAAAGCAGGCTATACATGCTGAAACCACCCCAATAATAACACTGATGTAATAAATCTGTATGAAATCGAAAATGCTGCGAGTGGCGGCTCAATTCATTTCTTTTGTAACTTTTTCAGTCTGTTGCGGACGTAATCCTTAATGTTTGTCCAGCGCCTATGTCTAAGTGCAGGTTCCAGCGCCATTGCATACTGTATCTCGGCCTTTCCAGGAAGTTTGTTCATGACGAGGTGTGTCTTGAAACGAGTTTGAACAGCTTTCTCTTCAGCTTCCCCCCATGGTTTTCTTGTAAATCTAGCTTTCTTTCGAACAGGAGCCGACGCAGTACTGTCATCATCAAAACTATCTAGATTGTCATCAGGCTCTGGACGTCTTTTCTCCGTCATGCTCATCGATTCCTGTGTTGCTGACTTGCTACTTGCTTCATTCACAGGTGCTGTTCCCCCCGAGACCTCTCTGCCAGTTTCTGATGCGTCTTCATTGTCAAAGTCAATCTCTTCATCATCGCCCAGCTCAGCTCTAATGCAACTCTCAAAATCTGTCATCCCATTGTTAACTGACAGAAGAATCTTTGCCACTTTTGCCTTTTGAAGGACGTCTTGAGGTTGGCGGTAGATATGGCGATGTATCCGAATATCATGGCCAAGGAAATCTGCCAGCTGATCCTGGTCTAACTCCGAGATGGCCATTGACTGAGCCAAAGTTGCAACCTGTTTCCGCAACTGAGTAAATGTGAACATGGCTGGGTATGACACCCCTGCTTCTAGGGCATGGGCCTTCAGAACATCATGGCCTCTGTAAGGCCTCTGACCAGAAGGTGTGGCAAAGATGTACTGGGAATCAGCGAGAGCTGGCACCGATTGCCTCATTTGAAGGATTCTGTCCACAGTTGTCATCATCTTCTTCGTCAGCAAAACGGGAACACTCCTATTAAACTTGCCTCTGATTTCCACTCGCTGAAAATGATTCACCATTTTCTTCTCAACCTCTGTGAGACCTTTCAAGATATCTTGATTGGTGATCGATCCAATCTTAGCATTCTGGAAGTCTGACACCTTCATTCTCTGAACTTCTCCCCCTCGTTTTCGGTTGAAAAGTGATACAGCACAAAGAGTTGCTTTAACCACTGTCGGATAATCTTCCGAAACCATCCTTGTCTCAAGAAGCTGTTGGACCTTCCTCACATCTTCACATGATGGGATCAGCTTGGGTTTGTTCATGGTCATTTTCCCGACCGACTGGGCTGCTGTAGCGGACACACAATCATACCAGTCCCCGTCGAAGACGGAGTCAAACCGCTGCGCCTCAGAGAGCTCCTGTCGCCACCTGTCGTCTGAACCCTGTCCAAGCTGTTTGGATGCCTGTGACTGTTTGATCTGTGAACACTTTTTCAAAGCATGGCCTATGCGCATTGCGAGATTGCCTTTTTTGAACTGATGTGTGTCCTCATCAAAATCTGCTAGCTCTTTTACAGCCAGGACAACATGATCAAAGCTAGCTGAATTGATCACAGCATTTAAACTTGCGATTTTCATTTCTGACCTCACTCTGATAATCTTCAACAGTCTCCCTAACTCCCGCATCCTGGAGCTGATTTGTCCAGCCGTGTGTTCTTCAATGTCCCTGCGGTCAAATAATCTCTTTCCATACTCAAGAAGCAAGGGGTCAGTTCTGATGAGACGGCTTATCTCATCATCTCTCTGGGTAGCCAAGACCTTGTGGTAGAAGGAAAATTCAACGTCTAAGGGTATTGGAAGCATGAGCCGACCACGGCGAGCGGCGTCCCCTCGCCGAGTGATCTGAAACCCTCCTGGCTTCTGACAGCAACGTTTTGAGTGTACAGAGATCAGCTTTTTTTGATAGAGCCCTTTGCAATGGCTACAGGCGAGAAGGTCGTCTGCCTTACTAGTTTTGGTGCAATACTTAGGAATCAAACATCCGGATTTGTTTTCAAGAACAGCAACGTTATGCATGTAATCACCCTCATCTTGTAGTCTGATCCATGCTCGACGTCTCTGCTTGGTCCCTTTTTTCATCGACAAAATTTTAGCAACGTCAGCCTCATCTGCATGGACATCTTGTAAGTGCGTGCTCATTTTCAAGACAAGCTTGCCACACAATTTGCATGCATGTTTCTTGTCCCATTTGTACTTTCCTTTCCCTCTCTGCGACACGTGCACACCCGTTTCTTCTGTAAGTGCTCTTTCCCCACTCTTTCCAGCATCATGTTCCTCCTGCCTATCCACATTCTCATTGCCACCCCCTAACGCACACTGCACCTTGCTGGTACTAGCGTCACCAACACCTGGCCACCCCAAACCTGCCACTTTGATGAAATCTAACATAGTCGATACAATACTGTCTATGTCCGAGATCCCAGCAATTGATGCTGACACACCCTCTGAATCCGGTGAGCTCGAGCCAGGAACAAACTCCTCGTCATCACTGCCCTCGTATTGCGATGCGCTGGCACTGCTCTCAGTCTCGGGTCCACCCCAGGCGCCATTTGCCAACTGGAGAAAGAAAGAAAGAAAGATTAAAACCAAAGCTGCCTTAGAAACAGAAACAGCCCAATTTTGGTTTAAAGGGGCCTTGCACAAGAATAAAAAGAGTAATCCCGTGTATGACCGATTTACATATGTGTGACCTCGGTGACGAGGGCTGGCTTCTGCAGCAGTCAAAATCCACGTTTTCTGAAAATGCAAGCAGTTTTCACACATTTGTCAACCCTGCGTGACCCTTTGAGAGAGGTCACTCAAATTGGCATGTTTAAAAAGGTCTTGCCACAAAGTATCCTTGGGCCAAGCTTGAAGAATGTGGCTTGAATAGTCTCCGAGAAAATGCCACCGTTAACTCATTCTACCCCCAGACACACCACAGCAGGATAACAGGGGTGGGATTCTAGTAAGAAAGAAAACGCGGAAAATCAAACGACATTGGTGGGGGGTGGGTGGGTGGGTGGGTGGGGTGGGGGGGGGTGGGGGGGGGGGTGGGGGGGGGGGGTGGGGGGGTGGTTTCATGTCCTTCATTTTCAGCGGCCGAAAAATCAAACGACAGGGGGAGGGGGGGGGGGGGATAGGCACGCGTGTCCACCGTTCGCCAAAGTATCCAAAAACCGACACGGGGAGCGAGACCAAACACACCCGAAAATGGACTTTGTTATGACACTCCTGATCTGCAGTATAAAAATGGAATGTGCGTACCAGTTTATGTTCAGATGCACACTAAACGGCACTCTGTCTTGGACAATATCCTTTTTCACCGCCATTTTCCACTGCGACCTAAAGCTACCGGAAGTGTCGGGCGATAGTGAACCAAACTGCATACAAATCCAACCCATTTGAGATTTTTTTGCCATTTAAGAAGATTTTTTTTTTTCTCGTCTTTTTTGTTGTTATTAGACGCGGAAAATAAATATGCTTCAGCGGAATTGTGAAAGAATTTCCACGGAAATCCGCGGAAACGCGGAAGAATCCCACCCTGGGATAAGGATCGACCATGATAGTTCAAAGGTGATGCCAGAACAGCTTGGCGCCTACGGGCGCCAAGCTATTCTGGCACCACCCTTGAACTATCATGGTCGATCTGTGTCCTGCGCTGCAATGCGGTCTTGAGAGGACAGGGGCAAAATTTAAGGATTTTGGTGTTGGGGTAGAATGAGTTAAAGTTTACCATGGACGACGGACGGACGACCAGTGGCCCAGAACATAAACTCACTTTTGCTTCGCACGCACGCCAGCCAATAAAATGAAGATGATCATAGAATCACTTTACTTACCAGTTTGTAATTGGGGGCATTCCGCTGCCGTCCATGCACCCTCCTACCAGACGCACCCTCTGTGGCAGAGGCTGGGGGGCCATGATTCTGCAGCATAGATCCTGATGGGTTTGGACATCCTGCTGCCATCCGGCGCTGGGTGTGTGCCAGAAAGTCCTGAGCCGGTGTGACCAAAATGGTGTTGCTGAGAACATGTCCAATACAACCATGTAAACCAACTGACATTTTGAATCAGATTGATTGTACATTGCTTAACGTCCCGACAGCCACTAGGCTTTCTCAGGACGTGCCTGCACTGCTTGTGAAAAAAAACCCACCTAAACAGAACATTGCCATGTATGTCGCCTGCCGGTCAAATACGTTAACTCATTCTACCCCAACACCAAAATCCTTAAATTTTGCCCCTGTCCTCTCAAGACTGCATTGCAGTGCAGGGCACAGATCGACCATGATAGTTCAAGGGAGATGCCAGAATAGCTTGGCGCCCGTAGGCGCCAAGCTATTCTGGCATCACCCTTGAACTATCATGGTGGATCCTTATCCTGCCGTGGTGTGTCTGGGGTAGAATGAGTTAAATAAACCTAACACATGGGGCCAAGACATAAAGCTAAGACCATTTAGCAACACACATCCAATATCAAGAGCTACAGGCAGTGCAGACAGTAGGGAGAGTTTTAAAAAGGCAAATTTATACAGGTGAATGGACAAAGGGTAGACAGAAACACATGCATGCCCCAGAATTGAGAGAAAAACCCACCCTGTGGGGCTGACCAGGGTGACCCTGAGAACTAAAAACTGGCAATACAGTAAAAAGCGATACTTCAGTTGCACATTCCTAAACGAGACCTGTTTGTGGACGTTCGTTCTTCGAATCGCGAGGCAGTTTTGCGAACGAGGATTGAAATCTGGCGCCATTTTTGTTTTAAAAAAAAAAAAAAAGTCAACTGATAGTTACTGTGCATGCATGTGGCAAGTTAACACGTCAGAAAAAAAAAAGAAAGAAGAAACAAAATCGCGTGGCAGATTGACCTTGTAATGGGGTTATTGAACGAATTCCTTTCATTGAAGAAGAAAGCTTTTGTTAAAATCGTGGGGTTCTATTATCATTTACTACAAGACTCAACGGTCAGGCCCGGCCGGTGCGGCCGAAGACACGTTTGAAAGCAGACGCCTTATTTTTCTGGGCCAAACGGGTACGGGGATTGGAGGCATCTCTCAGTTAAATAACTGCACTGAACAAGTACATTTGGGCGTGCTCTTAACTAAGAAATATTGCATAAAATACCTCTGCAAATGCGAGAGAATGACCGGTGCGTCCGTTGGAGACGAAAGACGTTTAAGCAAGGGAAGGAACTCCGTTCATCGGTGTTGGACCAATCAAATTGATCTGAAAACACTCCGGCCGCTTCCGTGTCCACACACAGGCCCAGGGCATCCCTGAAACACAACGATGAAGTAAATCTGTTAAAATGGGCACATCGTATTTTGATATTTTTTTCTGAATTTTGAATGAAAGATAATACAGAAACAACCCTCAGAAAAAATGGGTGTCTGATCTGGCCACCCAAAATTTTACACAGACCCAGATTGCATAAGGATGGTAAAGAAAGTAACCCAGTTCAGTCATTTGGTGTACGCACACACACACACACACACACACACACACACACACACACACACACACACACCAGGGCCGGACCTGGGAAAAGTCGATGGGGGGGTTACAGATTCAGTATAAAGCGAAGGCGCGAAGCGCCGAGCCTTCTAGGGGGGTCCGGGGGCATGCCCCCCCGGAATTTTTTTTTTTCAAGGATGCAAAATGGTGCAATCTGGTGCAATCTGAGCCTTGAAAAAGCCATTTGTGATGGTCTGGGGACTTTGAGCTTTTTGAACAATCGAACTGACAAACTCTGGGGTACAAAAATTATCACCTGCCCCTCCCTTAAAAAAAACACCCCCCCCCCCCCACACACACACACACACAAACATTTATTTATCAACAGAGATGTTTTGTATACTATTATTATTCACTACTTTTCGTTGATCGTTAACGGTATAAAGCTTTACCTTGTAGTTTATGAACATCAGGGCCCTGCTTTCACTTCAGTTCAGTCTTGCTGCACTATGTTCCTCGGCATTAGTACCATTTGTGAATTGTATCTTCTGGCAAAACAGTTCACTGCCTCTTTGAAGTCAATATCAACATCCCTGTGCACTTTCAGTAAAGCAAGTGCATTGAGTCTCTGTTGCCCCATTGTAGAGCGCAGGTAGTTTTTCAGGTTGCGCAACTGACTGTTTGAACGCTCACACTCGGCAGTAGTGACAGGCAGGGTGCAAAGGTTCTTTAGCATGATGAACAGGTTGGGATAAAAATCCCTGTCACAGTGTTTCAGTGCTTCTGATGCCGTGGATGGGATGATAGCTGTCGCATTCTCAGCAGCACTTCGCCATTTGCAAACCCACCGTTGGTATTCTGCATCAAGGGTAGCGTTGTCTGGTAGGTCAGACTCCCACAACATTGCCAGTGTCTTCACCCCTTCTGGAACCTGCATGAAACCATCCTGGTTGTCTATTAAAGTGCTTGGCACCAGACAGAGACCATCAACTGCTAGGTCAGCATTTTTGAACCTCGAGTCCAATTCGGTTGACAGGTGTTCCAAGAAAGGAATGGCAATGCTAATCTTGAAATATTCTTCTGGAGTGGCCGCAGGTTGGTTGTCACGGAGAGTCTGGCGGGATGCTTGACGAGGAACAACAACATCAGTTGTCAAAGCATTTGCCATTTTGCTGACTTCACCAAACCAGGCAACGAACGCTGTGTCGACATCTCTTCTAATAGAAGACATGCAGTTACTGACCTCTTTGATTTCCCTGTAGGCATCGACAACATCTTTTGTTCTTTTCTGGAGCTTCACTGTCAAGGGTTTTAAGTAACGCAAACAATTGCGGACGACAACGAATGCAACGAGGAAAACACTGCTGCTCAAGGTGTGGAGAAAGCCAGTTGCCTTGGTCAATGTCTCACTGTCCCAATTGTCACTGTCTTCACACATTTGTCCCAAACAGTCGTGAACAACCAGGAAGAGAGATGTGTAAACCTCCAGTGCTTCATGTTTTTCTACCCATCTTGTTCTGCACAGATCAACAAGCTTTGTCTTTGTCGTGTCAGGCTGAGATGCTTCGATGGTATCTTCAAGTTTTCGTTGTCTCTTTGGAGAGTTTGAGAAAAACAGTGACAGTTCCCTCAGTGCTCCCATCATGTTCTTCACTGCAGGCAAGCCGCATGCTTTTACAATGCAGAGACTCAAGCTATGGGAAGCACAGTGAAAGTACAGTGCTTTGTTGTTCCTTGCTTGAAAACGTGCCTGCACTCCTTTAAACTTTCCTGCCATGTTTGCGGCCCCGTCATAACCTTGTCCTCTAACATTGTTGAAATCAAGCCCCCACAAGCCCAGACACTCAACAATCTTGTTGTAAAGTGTTTCACCTGTGGTATCTCTGCACTGGACAAAAGCCAGGAACTCTTCACGAACTTTCAGACTTCCATCGACGAATCTCAATATAATTGAAAGTTGTTCCCAGTTTGAGCTGTCTGTGACTTCGTCAGCAAGCACGGTAAACTGTTTTGCTGCAATAATTTCTGCAAGAATCTTGTTGCGGATCTGATCACCAAGAACCTCTATCAGTCTGTTTTGTGTACTTTTTGAAATGTATGTGGCCTTCTTATCGCATGTATCTAGATGTTTCCGGAGAGTTTCATCTCCTGCATTGATGCACAGATTCAAAAGGGCATTGAAATTGCTTCTGTTCTCACTCTGAAGAATGCCATCATCACAGTTGCCCCTCAGAGCTAACCCCTGTCTTCCACACACTTCAACAATCCTGAAGAGGCTTGTCAGAACTTGTCGATTTGCAGCGATGTTTTCTGCATTTTTCTGATTGATTTCACTGGCGATGCTCTGCTCTGGTTTATCCATGATTGTCAAAAACTGCTCTCCATTTGCCATTGCATCTTTGTGGTATTGTAATAACGAGTGCTTTTTGATCTGATCACAGGCTTTATTCCAGTTCTTGCATGGCGTCTTCACAAACTTGCCCAGGTTTTCAGTAGACTTTGCAAATAATAGGCAATACTTGCAGTAAGCCCCATCCTCGAAAGGAGAATACACAAGCCAGGAGTACTTTTGCAACCACTCATGCTGAAATTTTCGGTTCTTGTTGTTTATCACTGTTGTTGGAAACTGAAAACCAGGTGATGGTCTCCAGTGTTGCCTTAGAAGATGCTCCTTGTCACGGCTTGACAGTGAAACGACTCGCGTGTGTTTCTTGAAAACTTCACCAAAATCGATATTTTTGTTGCTGGTGATCTGAGAGGAGAACTCTGAAGAGGAGTCAGAAAGCAGGCTCACATCAGGCTGGTTGGTCATTGGCATGGCAGAGGATTCAGAAAGCAGGCCCCCGGCAGGCTGATCAATGCTTGAGGAGGAGTCTGAAATACAAATAAAAGTTGGGTCTATGAGAAGTCTGAAATACTAAAACGATTGTGTGTGTACCTGTGAGAGAGAGAGAGAGAGAGAGAGAGAGAGAGAGAGAGAGAGAGAGAGAGAGAGAGAGAGAGAGAGAGAGAGAGAGAGAGAGAGAGAGAACAATGAACAATGAACCTTTATTTTCCAACGGTAGAAGTTATTGGTAACAGGACCAGTTTTCAAACTTGCCGTTGCTACATCTACTACATAAGTGACATAGACATGTAAACATACACATACCACACACTGCTGCATGCACTGCTGTATTCGCTTACGCACGCACGCACGCACCACGCACATACACACACACATACCCACACACGCACTCAGGTACGCACGCATGCACATCACAACTCGCGCATGCACGCACGCACACACACACACTCATGTACACCGCAATTCAGTACGCATGCACACACGCACGAACACTCACACACACACACACACACACACACACACACACACACACACACTTACACACGCACGCACTCAGGCACATACGCACAAAAACAAACACACGCTCTCGGACACGCACTCCAGACATTCCTACCCGCATACGCGTACGCACAAAAATATAAAATGAGTAAAAATACAAAGTAAAGCAATAAACAAAGAATCATTAAGTACATTAAAGTTCATACAGCAAGGGCAAATATGTATGCAGGTGTTATCTCCCCCCCCCCCCCCCTCTCTCTCTCTCTCTCTCACGCCGACACACACACACATACACACACACACAGCATGCACGCACGCGCACACACACACACACACACACACACACACACACACACACACACACACACACACACACACACACACACACACACAGAGAGAGTCACACATACTGAGAGAGAGAGAGAGAGAGAGAGAGAGAGAGAGAGAGAGAGAGAGAGAGAGAGAGAGAGAGAGAGAGAGAGAGAGAGAGAAAGGACCTGCAACAAGATAATTACATTTAAAGCATATATATGCCTTCGTTTACACACTTCAGTCAAGCTTAGATATATATTTATGATCTGAAATAACAGCTTTTCTTTTTAGACCCCTCCCCCCAAATGATGGACAAAATCTTTGCTACCTTATGACTCGTAGAGTCTTCTTAGGCTAATGATAGCCAATGGAACACACCAGTCATTTTGTTTAATATTAATTATTAAATTGAAACACTCAATCACGTATCAATTTCAGGTTGTATTTAATTTAATTTTTTTTTTGAGAGGGGGGGGGGGGGGGGGGGGCGGGGCAGTAAATTACTCACCAACACTGCTTTTACTTGTTCCCATGTCACTGTTTCGAACTCCACTGCCAGTGGTCTCACTTTGGGTTGATTTTTGTCTCTTTCGAGGAACTGCATCATCTGCCGTTTAGAAAAACAACTTTTATTATTATTATTATTATTATTATTATTAAAGGTTTTCTTATATAGCGCTTACCTGTAAACAGCTCTAAGCGCTTTACAATTTACTCAACAACAACAAACAAAAAGAAAAAAAAAAACAAAAAAACAAAAACAAAGACATAACATAAAAATTAAAACATGAAATTATCCTAAAAGCAACAACAAAAATGTAAAATAAAATAGAACCGTCTTTTCAACATCTTATATATGATTATGCATTGCAGGTGTTAACACGTCTACTACAATTTTATAATAATAATTTAATATAAAAAAACAGTGGTTTTCTGATTAGTTCTTAGCTTATTTTAAATTTCATCAACAAAAGGCCTAAGGGTGAATAATCTTATTTTGTAGCACGCTGTTCACAGGCATAGGAACTGTTAACAAATTTGCTGATTTTCAGCAGTTGGCAAAATTTCAGCACATTTTTATTTTCCATTTTATTATGTGAAAAAGGCAGTGGTTGGGATGCCGTCATGATGGCTTCTTGTCGTTCCAAAAACCGAAGTCGTCATGACGGTTTCGCACCCGGAAAGGCTATGTTGCCGTCACAATTGATGGCGACGCTGTCAAAGTGGTGTCAGATAGGCTATGGTTTCCATAGTCAGCCATCAAGACGGTTCTGTTCTGCTCTCCGAAGAGATTTACGTCACAATACATAGCTAGTAAGCTGCACTAGTGAAAACGATACCTTATAACTTAGCCCTTGGTTTTGTTATTGAAAACGATATTTTGCCGTCCAAAGATTTTTTTTTATAAATATAAAAGCAATATTGATCATTGATGCCGATATCTTTATTCTTTAAATTGACATTTTTAAAGTTATATATCATAATACTTTGTGAAATAAATTTTAGGCTATGCATTACTTTAATTGTTACCTGTTTTGGTATTTTAATAAGTGGGGCTGTTTTATATCTATGATATTCATTATATGCAGCTAGTATCAGCTCCTACAGCATAGGCTACACTCACAGGAAGGAAGTACCGGCTCCATCGCCACGTGCTCATTTGAATCGAATTCGGAATGGGTGAATTTTACCTAGTTCTACTGACTACATTTCTTTTATGAGACAAAATTGGATTTAAAAATGTACCCACCTTCTGAAATGGAGCTTGATGAAAACCAGCATGACAGTCGCCTACTGCCATCAGCATCTGTTTTTTTCAGTTTCGGCATTTTCGAGGAGACAGCAAAAGTGAAGTGTTACCAAAGAAAATAGATCTAGATTTAAACTTCCCCCCACAAACCTTAATGACGTCAGACGTCTTTTCACTGATCTTTCTCGGAAAGACATGCACTGAAGGAAAGCAACTCTTTTGGGTACCTGGTCGATTCAACGGAAATCCATTTCAACGATGTTTTTGGACGATACAACGATGGTCGTTTCAACGGATGTTCGTTACAACGAATTATCATAATTATCAACTTAGCGTCTTAATTAATCTTTCTAAAAAGTCGTTTTTGGGGGATTAGGGCTGTATCAAGGTGAAGGCGCTGGAAGAGGCTTGTGGCCAGAACAAGAAAATATGGCTGCATTTACTAATTTAGGGTTAGGGGTTGGGTTACTTGGTTGTTTCAACGGGAAAACGTTTTGGACGTTTAAACGGATCCCTTGAAATGGATTTCCGTTGAATTGTCTATAAATAACTCTTTGTGCCTTGGATCAAAAGTGACTAAAAACTGCAATGTTTTAAAAACAATAAAAAAATAATAAAACTTTGGAACTCCCTTTGCATAAAAAAATTCACTGCGTGCTTCAAACATCTCCAAGACTGAGACATAGATCCTCATGCGCTCTTTGGGCGCATGGGGATCTATACCTCTTGAAGATGCGCGCATGTCTGTGTGAGAGAGAGAGAGAGAGAGAGAGAGAGAGAGAGAGAGAGAGAGAGAGAGAGAGAGAGAGAGAGAGAGAGAGAGAGAGAGAGAGAGAGAGAGAGAGAGAGAGAGACAATGACAATGACAATGACAATGATTCTTTATTTTACAACGGTGAAAGTTTTGGTGAAACCATTTTTCGAACTTGCCGTTGCTAATCTACTTTACATATTGGGAAAAACTAAATATATAACTAATAAAAATTGAAATATGAAGTTTTTAAAAAAAAGAAATCATTGAAAAAGTGAAAATAAACATAACAAATCTCACACATACACACAATTATAAAGGTATAAATCTTCATACATACATTCATAAACACAAGCACAAGCACAAAACACACACACACACACACACACACACACACACACACACACACACACACACACACACACACACAATACATGCAGCATTAGCATCTTGTATTAACTGAAGATATAACTGAATTGAAGAGTTAGAAAGGGGAAAATCGTAAACTGCAAGTGCAGGTTGCTGTGAAAATCTTACGATGCTGAGGTGAGGTACTTGAAGAGAGCGGTTTTAAAAGACGAAAGCGTTGTTGATGTTGTAACATGTTTGGGCAATGTGTTCCACATGCTAGCACCTGAGAACGCTAAACTTGTCTTATAGAGAGAGAGAGAGAGAGAGAGAGAGAGAGAGAGAGAGAGAGAGAGAGAGAGAGAGAGAGAGAGAGAGAGAGAGAGAGAGAGAGAGAGAGAGAGAGAAGAGAGAGAGAGAGAGAGAATGAATGACAATGACAATGAATCTTTATTTTCCAAGGATAAAAAGATTTAGGTCTGAAGACCTTTCTTCCATCTTGTCCTTGCTAAACTACTTACACAAACACTCACGGGGCCGCACGCACTGACACACCATAAGCGCCCAACAAGGCGAGTCATACTGGCTGCCCCCCTCGATCAGCTGCCGCTCGAAAGCGACAGCAAGGATACAACCAGTGTGTAGGCGATCATATACAAAAACATCATAAACACACTTAATACACGTAATGAGATATACATGCGCTACCATCTAACAAGTGTACCATAAGATCACCAAAAAAAAAGTCGAGAGAGAGAGAGAGAGAGAGAGAGAGAGAGAGAGAGAGAGAGAGAGAGAGAGAGAGAGAGAGAGAGAGAGAGAGAGAGAGAGAGAGAGAGAGAGAGAGAGAGAGAGAGAGAGAGAGAGAGAGAGAGAGAGAGAGAGAGAGAGAGAGAGAGAGAAATGAAACGAAACTTTATTTCTCAAGGATAAATGATTAGGTACACAGACCTTTTTTCAATCATGCCCTTGCACACGCACTCACACAACAATCTCACGCGTGGAAAGGCAAAATGTGATCATAAAAAACAACAAAAAAAAAACAAAACAAAAAACAACACAATGTAGCAGTCAGTCACTCACACACACACACACACACACACACACACACACACACATACACACACACAGACACACACACACATAGGCACACACACACACACACACACATACACACACACAGACACACACACACATAGGCACACACACACACACACACACACACACACACACACACACACACACACACACACACACACACACACACACTAAGAACCTGATTAAACATGAACGTTAGAAACTTAGTTTGAACAGCAACAGCAAACTCGACAATACAACTCAATGCGCTCGAGTAACGCCGACACAACTACACAACTATGGGCTTAAGTTTCTTTCAGCTGCCCAATAAGCGGGCCCTGAATGTGGACAAAGAAGGAGCCCCAGTAATGTCGATAGGCAACAAATTCCATAGTTTGGCTCCTGAGTAAGACAAACTAGTTTTGAATATATCGAGGCGCGGCCTTGGTATGGATAGATTGTTCCTCGTCGTTTTATAAGGCGTATGAGCGGGGCTAAATAGATCTGTTAGATAACTAGGCGTTTTAGAGTGGTAGATTTTAAACATAAGTACGCCTTTACTGTACATAAGTAACTTACGCAGAGGCAGCATGTCGAGGGCTTTGAGTCGGTCGTCGGTGCTTTCTTTGCTATCCGGGTGAGCGGCGCGCACTAGAGAAAATAACGTCATATTTAGAGTATTATGTCAATGTCTGCGTGGTGACGGGGTTGCCTCTTTTACAAGTCACCGCCACTGTCTGACTTTCTCTAGAAGTCAAGTTTTTTTTTTTTTTTGTTTTTTTTTACTGTTTTAATTCTTTTCTGAAAAAAATTAATTTGTACTAAAGAAGTTGAAAGGATACAACGCTGGCTAACGAACTCATCCAATGTCTTTATCCAGACTAGCTATATCCAAAATTTCAAGTAAATATGACAAAAAGTACCTACTCTAACTTGGGTTAACCCGACTTCCTATAAACAGTTGTTTATGTCTTAAATGAGACATTCAATTACAATATACTCGGAGGCTGTCTTAGCCACCCCTTTAAGAAAGTATTTCACAAAGTTTCAAGCTTGTGTATACAGAAATTTCGGAGATTCTCTTATTTACATACATACGCACACACACACATACATACGCACATACGGCGCTTCGCGCCAAATGTACGTTCAGCAGCGAGGTTAGCGTAACCAGACATGACGTAACTTCATTTATATCTTGTTACTTCAGTTGTGAGAGGTTTAGGCCTGCCCGCCTTTGACATCATGGACAAGCTATTAAATTCGCCCCACCGCGACCCGTCCTAAAAAGTCCCTTTCTATAAATAGAAGGGACTTAAAAAGGATAGCATGGCCCTTGCAGACCCTTATAGGAAATTATGTATGAACCCCGAGCAACATAATCCGGCCACATCTGAGTCGAAGTATATCGACCGAGCTTTCAGGCGAGGCCGGTGAACATGCTTTGACGAAGATGTGGGACGATGTTGCGAGGGGTTTAATGTATTTCCTGTAGGTCAGAAAGGGCCATGCTATATTCTAAAGTATCTTTTTTAACTTTCAGTTTGACTGACTTGCCCTGCTGCTGGCCGCCACCATAAGTATAATAGATTTGTGCCGCCATCGGTGCCTTTGTTGCTGAAGTTGTCAACTTCGCTATATTTAGGCATAATACTAACGAGCGTGACACTACCCATCCGGGCGAAATGTACTCAGTGCGAATCCACCCAGGCGTGAATCTACGCGGTGTAAGTGCGTGCCTCCGAGATCCCATTCATCCTGGGGCCAAGTTATGTCAGGTCAGTAATAAACGTGTCTGCTCACCGTAGGTTAAGCTTCTCGTTATTTAAATATCTTCGTGTTTTATAACATCTTTCTCCAACAGTAGCCGAGCTCGTAGACCAATCTCACAGTTGTACGCTTGGTCTACGAGCTCGGCGTCTGTAGGAGAAAGATTATACATAAAACAAGTGCAAAACTGTTGGCACCATATTTTCCAAAACAATGTTTCAAGATTGAAGAAATTTAAAGAACGAGAAGCTTTGCATAAGGTGAGCTGACACGTTTTGTTGACCCGTCATTCTCGCCCTCTGTCAGGACCTCTTCCGCGGACATTTTCTTGCGGACTGATGAAACCCTCGCTGAGAGGACGAAAATAGCTATTCACGAATTTATGTAGGAAAAAGGTGGAAGCAGGGTACGGGCAGGGTGGTCAGAGGGAGGGCAGGTGCTGTGGGAAAAGGGTGATGAGATGCTGGAAGAGGGGAGGTGGTAATGCATTTCCGCCGGGGACCATACAAACAGATACCATACCTGACAAATCCACCGCTTTCCCCATGAGGCTCAGCAAAACCGGGGGTTCATTATGATGTACGCTTCTTGCCAGTCTCATTTCAGAGGCGGATCTTGGGGGGGGGGGGTCCAGGCGTTCCGGACCCCAGACCCCCCAACATTCTTTAAAATGCTATAATAGAGTCCCTTCTTCGGGTGTTTGGACCCCCCCCCCCCCCCATCTTGTTAGATATTTTGGCGAGTTTTGACACACAACGCATGCTACCCCCCCCCCCTCCCCCTATTGTTTGACATTTTGGCGAGTGGTGAGAGTCTTGTACACACGCGCCCTGCCCCCCCCCTCCTCGCCCCCCTCCCCCCGGTCTAGCGTCGGGGAGGCCTTTTGTGTCAGGTTGAAGGTCCCAGACTGAAAAAGCTTCCCCCCTCCCCTCCCCTAGAAGTAACTGATCCGCGCATGCATTTGCACACCGACAATCACCAAAAGTTCAAACGCTTAGGGCGGAGCCACAGCTATTGAAGGAAGTTACCAACTGCGTTCTTGTAGGGCTTGAACGAAACCAACCGTCACACACGTACGCGTAATAAATGAGTGATTGATTGCTTACCGAAAACTGTCAAATTGCCGGCTGGCCTCTCACGTTTACGCAGTCACTAGGGGAGATTAAACTCACTTTCCCATATAGAGTTAATAAGGAGGTTATTTTGTGTATCAGGTGTTTCAGTTCCCTCTGATTTTTTTGCCCAATCGTGATACTTTGACTGTTATTTTTACCGGCCATGCAACAGGCAACACAGTATATATATGATATATATAATATATATATATATATCAAGCACAAATACTTGTTCACATATCTGGCTCTCGTAGGGGCTGACTGATATCATTGCCGGGCCACGTTTTTAACTTGCCACCGGCACTGTAGTGTGTTTGACGGGATTGGTGGGAGGGGGAGGGGGGGGGGGGGTCTGCCTCTGAGGTCAGTTGCATGATTGAGCAGAGTTCTACTCAAGCTGCAAAGTAAGGATCTCCTCTGTATAGCTCTGACCACAGGGATGTTTAGAAAGTATGTCTGAGCCGGTCGCTGATAAGATGCCGGAGTATTGAGGACTGTGAGACTGCCCAGTCTGTCTCGCATGATTTCGCTGGTAGACTGAAATGGAGGATCGCTCCTAATGTGTGCTCTTCGTTATAATTATATCACAAGCAAGCTATTTCCGTTTTCAGTTTCTCTGGGTTTTTTTTTTCTTTTTTTTCTCTCTCACTTATACTGTCATTGCTTCATTCCAGCTTGTTCTGTGTTTTGCCGGTATAAGGGTTGTGTGTCACATTGGAAAAAAAACCCTCACTTTTTATGCAGTTCAGCACTGTTCTGTGCCTATACATTGTAAATTGTCACACTTATGTTTTGTGAGTATACTAGTTAGGATTTATTGGTGTTGCACGTGTCACATTTCTTGTCCAAAGTCTCTTCCTTCTTTTTTGTTTTTGTTTTCGTTTTTTGTTGGTCGTCTCTGCCTTTGATACACGTATCACCTTTTCAGTGGCAGAAACGTCCTTTTCTCGCGCATGCTGCTATTCAGTTCATGACCACCATGCCAATGACAATGACTGTCAAGGACTTTACCTTTCCCTTTGTTTGTTTGTTTTGACGATGCTCCGTTTGAGACTATCATAATGTTACGTTTGTAGTTGTGCTATTCTTTTGAGAGCATGTGTGTGTTGATCTTAGGAAAGATCCGATATTCATTTGAGTTATTTTGGATAAGAATTACGTACCTTTTTAGTAGATTCATTTTCTTTTGATTGGAGAATTGCGATCGATTTCTGTTGTGTAGCTAAAATGACGTGTCTTTTCGTTACATTGTTGCTGAAGTCCGACCTCGTTTGACCTAGAACGTTCTGGAAATGGCGCGATTATTCTTGTGACTTCAAAATATGCATTTACGTCAAAGTTGTTGGCGACATTTCGCAACATTTTATTGATACGCCTAGATGTTAGTCGAAGGCTGTAGTTAGTTCTAGAGTGTTTTGTTTAATGCATATTAATAAGTTTTGGTTACGTTTTCTTTTCCGATTGGTTAAGCTGTGTAATTTGCTGGATTGTTCTGGAAATCTATAATAGTATAAAAGAGCGTATTAGGAAATATGCGCGTGCATTGTATGAGAGACGCATTGTGTCAAAAGTGTTGATGCATTGTATATGAGACAGTGTATCAATGTTGGTGCATTTGTGGATGCATTGTGCGGAGATTGCATCGCTGCAATAAAATATTGTTGGAACTGTTACGCCAGTGTGGTCTACAACCTTGTGCCACGTGTGACGAGTTGCAGCTGAGTGATGTTTCTTTACAAGAACCCTACCTGCGTGCGTCTGGTGTGATTGTATCATACTACGAATACGACTACCACGTAACACATAACTTCATAACGCCCAAAGCTGGACCCACCCATGCGCAAAGGCCATCGGGCCGATGTCGGCTGCCGTTGGCCCGCGCACGGCTATGGGCGGGCCAACGGCGGCCGACTTCGGCCCGATGGCCTTTGCGAATTGGGCAGACATTTGGGCGTTTACTACGGCCGTACCTGTGGTTGCAGGACATGGATATAATGATTGATCAGCTCAGCTGGCCCCATCCCAAACCTCGATGAATAGGGGCGGACCAGTTACGTGTCAATGGAAGTTTTGCAGTTTTTTTCCCCGAAGGGTGGGGGGTGGGGGGGGGGGGGGTACTGTACCCACAGTAGAAAGCGTGCAGACAAGAAATCGTGGTTTCAAGACGCTCAGACTAGTAAACCACCCTAAGACCACCACAGGGGCTCATGATAATTGATGCCTCTTGCAGAAGGAACTGGCTGAAGGCCTGTTCTGCCTGATCCAAACAGCTGAAATTCAACTTTCTGGGATTTCGAAAAAGATGAATCATTCTCCAAGACTGAAGACTGTCACCCATGTGAATATTACGACTGTAACTGATTTGCTTGCTGTCGTGTGTGTGCAGGCTGTAGAGACGGTCGCGAGCCCAGATGGCGCGCGGGTGGAGGCGAGTACAACACCTTTTCCCTGCAGTCCACATGTCGCTCTTTCTGCTATTCTTCCTGGCCACTCGCCTGCCCCTCTCCAATCCACAGTTACCCACGGGAGCCGTGGCAACTCCAAATATCCAGGTCATTTACCTATTGCATCCTGAGGTCGCCATTATAATTTTTGTACATGTATACCCTTTGAGGTCTACGTCACAGCTCTGGAGACAGATGGAGCATGCTAGTTCACGGGTGGTGTCGGAATAGCTTGGCGCCTGTCGGCGCCAAGCTATTCCGACACCACCCTTGAACTACTATGGTCTCAGTAGACGGGCTCGATGGATTAATTGTTCTTTAACTCATTACATCCTGAGCATGAAATTACATATTTCAGAAAACCTCTAAGGTCAACGTCACAGTCCTGGAGACAGATCCACCATGATAGTTCAAGGGTGGTGTCGGAATAGATTAGCGCCTTCAAACGTCAAGCTGTTCTGACACCACCCTTAAACTATTATGGTCGATCCACATCCTGTCGTAGCATATCAGGGCGTAATAGGTTAATTTACACACTTGTCGGTTGGCTTTTTTGGTCTGCATTTTATGAGACTGGTCGACAATAATCCTTTGAGGTCAAGGCTCGTGCCTCAAGGTGCCAAACTATTTTGGCTTCACCCTTGAACTATCATGGTGGATCCATATCTGAATCAGTGGTGTTGTATCAGGGTTAAATGGGCTTGGCCATTTTACACTGCAGCGAGAGATGGAGGAGGTGTTGGTCCGCATTCGTGCTTAATATTCGTCTAAACAGCGGCACAAACCTTATTTCCGCAGCAAACAATCTTACATCCAGATAATTCCAACAATGTTATTTGCTGACCCTTCGCACCACGTGAATGTCCTGTGTTTGTCTTGTACTGTATTTGTCTTCGGAGTGAATCCGTGTGTTTCACGTGAGCGTGCGTGTTGGGTTCAGTTCGCGGCGCTCTGAGCCGATTCGCAAAAGTAAAGTGCCTATGCATAAAGACCGGTATTATTATTATTATTATTATTATTATTATTATTGTTATTGTTATTATAAATGTAAAATAATTAATCTGTAAAATCATTTTCTTTGTTAACCCTTTTAACACTCAATGAATTATCATGGTTGACCCATTACCTGCAACTGGTACACATAGTTATTAGGTAACACCTCCAAAATTTGGGAAAGACGGCCGTGGGGGCTAAATGTGTTAACTCATTCGAGACGTGCCGCCTCCTCATACGCAGCATAAGCCGCGTATTCGGAGGCGGCACGTCTTGAATGAGTTAATGTAATGTGCGACGTGCAGGACTCTCTGCGACTGATCAACATCCTCACCCGGCGCTCTATTGGACCAGTGAGCGTGCGGTATCCTTGCAACATGCTGCCGACTGCGGAGTTCGATAGGATCACGGAAGTCATCAACAGGGCCAAACGGGACACGGTGAGTGACGCTTAACTCATTCCAGACGCGCCGCCTCCGGATACGCGGCTTATGCCGCGTATCCGGAGGCGGCACGTCTCGAATGAGGTAATGTATAGATAATGCATAATGAGGTAATGTATAGGCCCCAGCATGTTGCGGGGACTCATGAGTATGTGTACCTCTTGCTCGACCTGCATTTATTTGCGCGAGCATCCCTCAGTAATCACAACTGAGTTCGACAAAATTATGGAGATCCTCTGTAGTGCCCAACATGAGTGACTAATTACACCACGCATGCCTACCGATCTGCAAAAAAGCAGAGATCTTCATGTGGCCCCTTAGACTGCCGTGGTTCATGAGGATCTGTGCTCATATTCGTTGTTGCACAACCGTATTCCGGATCCCTCAACACAGCTGAGTTTTGAAAAGATCCATGATCATCTTTCAGATCGTTAATGGAGGAGAAACTGACGCCGTAAGGAGAGGATATAGGGGATTGCAGGGGTTCCACCCACTCCCCCCCCCCTTCCGGCGGGGGGGGGGGGGAGGGTGCAACCACTGCACTCCTTTATATCCTCTTCTCACAAAAACAAAAAGGAAAAAGGGACGGGCAAAGAAACAAACGGTCGAAAATGATGAACGAGAGGTGTCAGTAGACAAAACGGATAACTTGTGCATTCTGTAGTTTAATTAATTGCCTGTCTAACCTATATGAGCAGAGGATTCGGCCCAACGTGTACGACGCTTTTGCCTTTCTGCACGCCCATCCGGACGTCAACGCAGGCGCTCACCAGGGACCCGGCTTTCTCCCCTTCCATCGGGTGCTGGTTTTTCTGTAAGTTAACCCTTACACTAACTGGACTTCCATCGGATGCTCGGTTTTTTTGTTGTAAGTTAACCCTTACAATAACTAGACTTTTAGCAAAATGACAAATTCAAATAACCTCGTCTATTCAAGAAACATATATGCAAGTGGAGATAGCAAAAAGTAGCCCGCGCAAAGCTCATGAAGATCTACGTTTCTTGCAGATTCGAGAAGCTGATGAGAATGTACGACCCGGATGTATCCCTCTGCTACTGGGATTCCACCATGGAGCCCACTGTCAATGACATGGCGGCCTCGGCCACATGGACCCATAGTCTGTTCGGCAACAACCAGGGTAGTGTGCAGAGCGGATTTGCTTCCGGTTGGATTACGCCCCTTGGCACGCTCATCCGAGATGGAGGCAAAATAGGCCGACCATTTACGAAACAGGTGGGTCAGTCGCAACGTCCGCAAGGCGGTTCTGTTCAATGCTCAAAAAAATGAAAACGAGGCGGGCACATTGTCAATGCGTGTGTTACAGTGAAAGCCCTGGTAGCTAATTGGACAGGTTCCCGAATCACCCCTCACAGAGATCCCAGTTCACGACTGACAATAATTTAAGGCAATAGACCTTCTGAATCTGAAGGCGAAAGCACTCAAATTTAAATTCATGAGAAAGCTTTAGGAATGATTTTGTTAAGTTCCCTAGGGTCCCAGCCCTTCACTAGACACAAGCTCTCCTAACACTCGTTATTGCCGACGGTATCAAGAACATACGTTTAGATTTGAATTTTTGTGTTTTTAGTGACAAAACACCGAGTCTCTCTTGTCTGCATCCTTAAAACTAAGTGCGTGTTTGAAGGGTTACAAACAGCCACGGATTTGGAAAGGCCAGCCATCATGTTTTTGCACCGAACAGTCAACCTTTTTGTGTGTCAAGTGTTATTACATTGCCAAGTGACATTAACCGTCACGACCAAAGGTGCTCGTCTTTGTGAATTGCTGTGATGTGATGTAACGAATTTCCTGTGTGAACCGTCTTTTGCAAACTTGTAGGCTGTGAGACTGGTGAAAGGCATAGCGTCAGTTTCATATGCGACTTTTACTGGTTTTCCATCTAACATGTTTGTACGATGCGTATCTGCCTTTTGTTTTCCCCCAGTAAGCAAAAGGTCTACGGGCCGGGCCAAATGCGGCCGTCGTCGGCCCGTAGACCTTTCGCTTACTGAGTTTTTGTGACTATGTGTCCGTGTGTTCAGGACATCGACCTGATCGTCCAGCAGAACACTTTGGGCGAGGTCTCCTTCCCCGGCGGCAACATCGACAGCAATCTGGAGGAAAAACACAACTACGTCCATACCTTTGTCGGAGGCCTCATGGGACGGGTGAGATTTGCACACTGTCTTATCCCCGAACATCAGCAAGAGCAGTATAATCAGCTAATCTGCTTCGGGAGCAAGATGGAAAGTTCAACTAATTGGAAGAAGTTGATTTCACGCGTTTAGTGCCATCCGACGCAGACTGTGTTTCTGCGATCTTCGATAATTCTTTGCAATCTTCGCAACTGCGGAGGTTCAAGAAAATCTATACCGCTTGCAGTTGGGTAGTGTTCAAAATTTCCCCGCACTAAACGGCAGAGGCAAGTAAGGGAGGGGGTGGGGGTGGGGGCACATTGATGGAGGACGGCAAGCGACAGTTAGAATCTTCTAGTCTTTTTCCAAAATATGATGTTCTCCACAATAACAAATGTCCCCCCTCCCCATCTTTTCATTGTAAGTGGGCCAGCCACCACCGCCCGCCCCCCCCCCCCCCCACACACACTTTACAGTTCCTACACCACTGATAAAGCAAGAAGCACGCACTAGCTGTTATGTCTGGTTTGCAAACTGGCTGCTCAGTTGCTTGGTTGCTTAGCTGATTGTTTGTAATTGTACTGTTGTGCAAAAACAAGCGACCGTTTGATCTTGTTTTCTAAAATAATATGTTCGCCACTGCTAACACAGTTTCTTGTTTCGTTACTAGGTTGAAACTGCCTCGTACGACCCCATCTTCTGGTTTCACCACACCTACATCGACTGCGTATACGAGCGGTTCCGCCTGGCGCAATTGAAAAAGGGCATTGACCCCACGCGCGACTGGCCCACGGAGTACGGAGACTCCGCCCACGCGCCCTTTGCATCCATGCGATTGGGCAGTCTGCGGATGATTGACGGCGCCAATAACTTCTTCCCTAACCGTACTCTGAAGTGCACGGAGCCGCCCGGCGAGTGCAAGAGCAACTCCGAATGTGGCACCTACATGCGATGCAACCCGGCTACCAAGCGTTGTATCTCAGACACGCTGTCTACCACGCCCACCAACGCCCATGAGGTCAACAGTCTGTCGTCTCTTCTATTAAACATCAACGCCGTGTCCTCCATCAATAACCTCTTCAACAGCTTCCCCTCCCGCGGCTTTAACAGCATCTTCCAAAATCCCAGCCTCGAGGCTCTTACACAGAGCAGCACTGGTTTCGGATCAGGCGGCGGCAGCACGTTTCCGTCTGGTACGTCGTCTGGCGTGGGAGGTGGGGCTACAGGGCTGCTGGCAGGGCTGACATCCGCCGGTAACAACCTGCTCACTGGGGCGTGGAGAGCGTGAAAAAAGAGCAGACGACTGCACCCACCGCCGTGACCGTCTCCTACTGGGGCCAGTTGCACGTGCGAGCTTTAGTTCTGCGCCAGCCACTAAGCAAGTGGTCCGCTATAGCGGAACACCTTGCTTAGTGGCTGGCGCAGGATTAAGCTCATTCATGCAACTGACCCGTCCGTAGAGTCGTATTTCTATGTTACCGACGTAGAGCGTGACTCGTAGGTCCATAATGTCACGGTCTTTGGCTTCAGAGTAAAAAAAGAAAAAGAAAAAAGTTGATCGTATAATGGCAAAGGATCTTTCATCAGTAACAGACATCAGGAGCCTGACACTGATGGTAAAAGGGCGATACTGAAATGCTTGTAATTGATTGTAGACGTTTAGTATTGACCACAGTAAGTGATGCCAACGTTTCAAGAGTACCACTGAGCACACTGTACCATCAGCGGATATTTTTGTCCCATCGTTCGTTACTAGAGAGGCTACGTTTCCGCCGGGCGACTGTCAACAACAAACGAGAGCGAAATCACAGCGGATAACCAGCTTGTACTAAAGGCAAAGTCAACACTCCAAACATCTCCAAGAGGCATAGACCTTTATGAGCCCGAGGGCAGTCATTCGTTGCAAACGAAACCTCTCTACTATTGAGATTCCAACACATTGCCCGATGTCACCAGTGCTGCCTTGTTGTGATGAGCGAGTGGCTGTATCCTAGCATTGCGGCTTCTCGCAGGTGTACATGTGGGCATTAGGTTCAGTCAGCAGTATCGATGGAAGTAGGTTTAGCAGAAGTATCAAAGTTCCACGAGAAATGCCGAGGTTCCATTAGGAGTGACGGAGTTTAACCACAACCACCGATGTTTCAAGTATCCAGGCTCTGCTCAATATAAGTTTTGAAACTGTACGACTATGACTCACAAAATACATTTGTACATTTCTGTTAAGCGGATGTGAATCAAGTGAAAAATGCATTTTTTTCTTTCTTTATTTTTGGATGTTCAGGCTCCGGAAGTTTCAGTCATTGGTGTTGATGCTTTTTCTGTAAATGCCTTATGCGAAACTTTCGGCGTTTCTTATAACAAGCATAAGCCATTTAACTGTAGTGAGAGTTTCGGTGCCGTTGTTTAGGAAACTGTTCTGCAGTGAAAAGAAAAGGGGAGACTGCCAGTGCTAATATTTTAGGAAGGTTACAAAGTAAAGTAGGTTATATCACTGTCAGGGGAGAGAAATGTGCATGATCGACCAGTGATCATAGATCTACTGTGGCCAAAGCAAAAAAAAAAAAAAAAAAAGGAAAGAGAGGGGGCGCTAAGAAAGTGACCGAAAGCAATGCATATGGAAGCCCCCCCGAAGGGGCGTATCACATATCCACTGTTCCAGCCACTCAGTGCATGGAAATTTAAATCTAGGTCCCCAAAGGGGGGGGGGGGGGGGGGGTCCAGATATTTAGCCGGTGTGGACAGCTGTTTCGGTCTTGGCGACTTCTTCAGCACACCATCGGCAATACTGGAGGAGGCAGGAAATTCTGCCTACCTGCAGATTGCCGATGGTGTGCTGAAGAGGTCGCCAAGACCGAAACGGCTGTCCACACCGGCTAAATATCTGGACCCCCCTTGGGGGACCTAGATTTAAATTTCCATGCACTGAGTGGCTGGAACAGTGGATATGTGATACGCCCCCCTTCGGGGGGGCTTCCATATGCATTGCTTTCGGTCACTTTCTTAGCGCCCCCTCTATTTTTTTTTGTGTGTGTGTGCTTTGGCCACAGTAGATCTATGACCACTGGTCGATCATGCACATTTCTCTCCCCTGACAGTGCTATAACCTACTTTACTTTGTAACCTGTTCTGCAGTGATTTTCGGTATTTTGTGTGGTTTGTTTGTTCGTTTTTGTCGTTTTGGCTTTTTTTTTTTTTTGAAAAGGGGGGGGGGGGGGGGGGGGTTCGCTGTGGGTGTGTTGTCTTAGTAAATGCACGCGGCTATAAACAGGGGACTTCCTTGCTTTCACATTCACAGCCAAAATGGCTTAAGTCATAGACTGCATCTCACCGAGTTTAAGTTAGGAGGGATGATAATACAATCTCAAGGGTAGTGCCCGATTTGCTTGGCGGCGCTTTTCGCGTCTTTTGGCCTTTTCTTTTCGTAGTTTTGCGCTTTTAGGCAGCGGGGTAGTGCATTACATAGTAAAAACAATTTTTTTCAGGCTTGCGGTGTTTGTTCATCTTTACCCATACCGTGTGCAGGTGTCAGTACTTGCCAGGCATACCCCCTGGAGTCCATTACCAGTATACTTTTATTTAAATGAGGGGCGAAGCATACCGTTAACTCCACAAGCTGATAACCATCGTATCCCCCCCCCCACGCCCCCTCAACACACACACACACACACGAACGCACGCACACACACACACACACGCACACAAAGATTCTCCCTTCATCCTATTAACAAAGCGACTTTCGCATGCATCCTTTGCATGCTGTGTCCATTATGCTGTTCATTAAAATATCAGTGCACTCCCCCGCCCCCCCTCCCCCCCCAAAAAAAAAATAAATAAAAAAAATTAAAAAAATAAAATAAATAAATAAAACAAAAATAAATAAATAATAAATAAATAATAAAATAGTAGGGTGGTGGAGGGAGGGTCGAGTATCCCCTGGCCTTCTCTAGCTGGTAGACCAAGCCCTCCCCTCCCCCCCCCCGCCCCCCCCCCCCCCCCGTAAAAAAAGAAAAAAGAAAGACTGGCCGAGGTTAGGCCCCCTCTCTCCCCTCCCCCCCGAATTTTGAGATT
Organism: Semisulcospira habei; assembly: GCA_036245525.1. NCBI lineage: Eukaryota > Metazoa > Mollusca > Gastropoda > Semisulcospiridae > Semisulcospira > Semisulcospira habei. The sequence goes on along the minus strand of BTPG01000002.1, from coordinate 122,217,025 downwards.
TTTATTTTATTTTACAGAAATCGCCATAACATTTTATTTTTTTAACGTTTGAGAAAATGTGTTTCTGGGCCTCGAAAATATCAGATTTTGATTTCTTTTCGCTATTGTCCTAAAAAGCAACAGGCACTCTGACGCCTCATCCTCCATCCCCTTCTACCCCCCCCCCTCCCCACCCTTTCGCAATGCAAAAGATCTGTCTACCGCAAGCCATAAGTATTATTTTTTTAATTGCAATCATATACATCCGCGCTGTACTAGTGGTGCTACCAGTGAATTCTGGAGGCGGCTTCCAATACATGCGTTGTGTTTGCAATTTTCAGGTTACGCCGTATGCCTACCTGAAGAGCCCCCCCTGACTGTTTTATTGGAGTAAATAATGGCTCCAAAACTTGCAAAAATGAATTATTATTGAAAAAATTGAAGAGATACAACGCTGGGATTACGAACTCATTAAATATCTCCCTTTAATCTCCATCTCTCTCTCGCCGTGAGATGGCCTTAGTTGCCTGCTCGGCGTTAAACCCAAATAACTCTCTCTCTCTCTCTCTCTCTTCCCCCCCCCCCCCCAACTAGCCTGATCCGCACGGCAATGGCACACACAATCACACGGCGCTTCCTACCGGTTATACGTTCTGGGCTGGCGTAGCCACAGCCATTTTGAAGAAGGTGGAATGACCCATGCCCACAAAGCCTCTTCTGTACAGCTTGCATGCATATTCCACCTTTTTCACTATAAGTTATTGGTAGCAGGGGTTTGCTACACGGGCTCTTGTAGGCCTGAGGGAGGGCAAAGGAACTATTGTACCCCGAAGGCCTGAGGGGTACAATGGCTCCTTTGACCTCCTGAAGGCCTACAAGGGTCCGTGCAGCAAGCTCCTGCTACCAATAACGTATTTATTTTCATTTCTCCACCATTTTCGTAAAAGAAATCAAGAAATCTTCCGACCTGGATCACTGACGTCAAAGGAATATACATATGTCGTAATTTAAAATATTTCATGACGCCGTCTCCAGTAGTGTACCTGTTGTTTCGAACACCACTGTTTACCTTAGAACGTTTTGGTGATCTTTTATAGAACAAAACTCGCATCCAAGATGCGTCACAAAGAGGGTTACAAGAAGTCTGCCATTTGTCGCTAAAAGGGTTTTTGTAGCTCGGTCACGTGGTACAGTTTGCTCTAAAGGGATGAAAACAAAATACGTTTGCAAATACCATACAAAATTAGAAAGACTGTCTTCCTAAATGTAAAACACTGACGTGCTGGTGATTTGCGTTAGTTAGAAACATTGTATAAAACACTGACGCGTTCGATGCTTTTTACGTCACCGTCACTGATTCTTCTGATGAAATCAAGGAGTCTTATTTCTGACTTTCCGCATTGAACTTTTTTTTAAAATTTTTTTTTAATAATTTGAAGAGGCACAAAGCTGGCTAACGAACTCTTCAAATGTCTTTCTGCAAACTAGCCATATCCAAAATTTCAAGTGCATATAATCAAAATTGCGGACTCTAATCTGGGTCGTGAACCGACTTTTAAAACGGTCTTTTATGTCTTCAATGAGACATCCAATTACAATATGCTCGGAAGCTCTTAGCCATCCCTTGAATAAATTATTTCGCCACGTTTCAAGCTTGTGCGTACAGAAATATCGGCGGAGATCATCGCCGTGTTTACATACATACGATGCACACGCGCACATACACACACACACACACACACATGCGCACATACGGCGCTTCGCACCAAAACGACGTTCAACAGCAAGGTTCGAGTGGCTAGACGTGACGCCATTTTTAACTTGTTACTTCTTTGCCAGAACATGAGCCCCGCCCCTTTGCATTCTACGGAACGCGCCCCATCATAAAGTCTACCGTATTTTCAATACGGTAGAAAAAAAAAAAACCGCTGCCGTCCAAGAAGTGTTTCACTGTAACACTTCAGTGCAGGTGTGCAAGTTCACACTTGCTCCCGGACTAAATAATATCCCGTTTCTTATAGCACGAGTCCCCAAGTCTATATTACAATGTAGTGACAGGCGTATATCCAGTCTGAATAATAATCGGCGGCGCTGTCTTGTGTGCAGAGGTTTCATTGGCTAAAAGTGAGTTTGCGCTGTACATATAACCCTCAACAGTCGCGGATTCCACATTGGTTGCCGGACTCCCCCCTTTTCTCTGTGCTGTTCATTGTTTATTCTTGCTTGTCTGTCTTGTCTAGATTTATTTGTAAACTTAGTGTTCGTGCACTGTACATGTATACCGACGAGCAAAAGAAATGCGACTTTTGGGAATGATTGCAGAAATGTCGCATCGTTTCTTTTGCTCGTCAGTATATGTCTCTTGGAGGTTAACCCATTTAGCCTCACGGCCGCATTTCCGAAATTTTCTAACGACTATGTACCGGACGCAAGAGGTGATCGACCATTATAATTTAAGGGCAGTGCCAGATTAATTTGACGTCATCAGGCGCCAAGCTAATCTGACACTACCCTTGAATTAACATGGTCGATCCAGATTCTGCTGAAGGGTGTTGGGGCTAAATTGGTTAGGTGCTATATCAAGCAATTATTATTATTATTATTATTACAGTCGACGACGCGTAAGTCAAACCTGCAGGGAAAATTGTTTTTCGTTCGTCTTATCCGTTCGACTTGAGCATTATTTTCTTTTTTTTTTCTTCTTTGGACCAAAATTATGTTCAGAACACACAACATTCTTCTAAGATAAGAATAAGATGTAAAAGGTATTGTAGAAAGGGACAAAAAGAGCCAATATAAAGTTTTCTGACAAAAGCACAGCAGAATGTACTGACACCAAAATTAATCTCTCAAATGCCAGGGCGAGAGAGACGGACACTTTCCCGGCGACACCTGTAACCACACGTCTGAAAACGGCTAGAATTCAGGATGTTATTTTTCCTGTGGCAGTTTTCTCAAATCTACGACTGTCACGACACGCCTGACAGTCAGGGTACCGTGGACAATACAAGCGCCAACACTCGAGAAACCCACCCACTCTAAATAAATCACGCAACACCAGTGATAAACAATCGACTCTTATTACTTACACTTGCTCCAACACCACCCCAACTCACTAACGCCTCACACATACACACACATGCACTCATATAACACATCAACACATGAAAATGATTAATCGACAGATGAAAATTGACCATGGCTATGCAAGGCGGGTACTTTGTTTCTGTACAGTGTCCTCTCTGCCCCTCCCCCCCCCCCCCCCCACTAGACAGGGTGGCTCAATGTAATATTACTACCAATACCCCGAAGAGCACTGTTGCCGCGCTTGCCCACTCTGCACCGGTACAGGAACGGTGGAGCTTGAATCAGGATTCCAGAATACTTGCTCTGGCAATACTGCTGCCGTCGCCCCTCGAACGTCTGCGACCGACGCGCGGAACGTTAAATCAGCCTGCTGTAGCCCAATGTCAAAGCACTTGCCAACCCGGACTGGTTAGCGAAGGCATTCCAGCTCCTGACCAAGGCCACTGCACAGACGATGGTACAGCTCCTGATGATGCGTCACCGTTGATGATCATGGAAGATGAAATCGAAGAAGTCGAAGAAATCTGAGAAGTGCACTGAAAAAGGCGCACTGTCAGTCAAAGTGCCAATACAGTTAATTCTAGAATAACACGCATTTCCTGCATTTATTCACAAACCATGTGAGTTGTGTCTCTCATCTCACCCTGTAGAGGTTATCTTCCTGCTGGTACACTAATACCCGCCGTGGCCATATTAAATATAAAATCATGATAAAAATGATTTCTATGTACATTTAATATTTACCATGTTTACATTATTTTATTATACTATGTTTACTTTTAGATTTTGAAATTTAACTTTACTAATAAAAACTTTTATCTCCATTTATTACCACTGCCCAAAAAAACATCAAATAATCACCAATAAACGCCCCACTTGACAATCTTATTAAATTACATCTAAGACCCAATATAAATATATATATTTCGAAAAATATCCACTTTAATTTTAACATGGCGCCTCACTTCCTTTAAATTAATTCTACTAATAGAACAAAAAAAAAAAAACCAAAAAAAACGCACTTGGCCCTTTAAATAAACCCACTCGGCGACAACCGAATATAAATAATTAATCCGAAACTTACTGCATTACAACCTAACCTGAAAACATGGTTAAAAACTTGATTAATGCATTACTAAAGAAATAAATGAACACACTCTTCCAAACTTATGTCAGTACACATTTACACACCGAGAGTACAGCAGCTCACTGAGTAAATAGCATGAATAGTTACCTTTCACTTGTGAGTCCTCCGGCAGGACGAGACAAACAAGACGAACACGAACCGGAGGAGTCTTCTGTCGAGCAGCAGCCGTCGTCACTTGGTCTCTCGGACACCCAGAACCAGGAACACTGGCAGTGGTATTGCAGGGAGGGTAACAACCCTCACACAGCTTGTCATGGGCTCCAAACAAGGCCGCACCCTGACCCAGACCCTCACTGAGCTCGCTAACTCGACTGACCGACACGTAATATCCTTCTGCTACTTCGCAGTTAGACTGTACTTCTGAACACTATTCGGTTAAAGCTACTTGCCGAAAGCGTGCAACCGCTGTAATCGCTCACCGTTAAGCTAGCTGCACGGGCTTTACGCTTACAATACATTTATCAACTTTTCTAACCTAAGGCTACAGAGGTCGGCGACCTCGATTTATTACAAAAAAAAAACGACTTGGGAAAAATAAAAAATAAACATGTCACATCTGTTACGTGACATACCCCCCTCCCAGATCAAACACCCGGGTTTGATTCCTGTATGACTGTCCCAATACTGCTTCCACATTTACGGTTTCTACCACCCTGTCCTACTCAAAAAGTCAGCAGGAACATTTCCTTTACCGACTATGCTTTCCACTCAATGGAAAATGGCTGCAACTGCAAAGCCCACCTCATCAGTCGACCGTTTGTGGATTTAGCTTGTTGCAAGTACTGCAATGGTCTATGGTCTGTCTGTACGACGAATGTCCTACCATACAGATACTGACGGAATTTTTGGATTCCCCACACGATTGCAAGACACTCCTTTTCGATGGTGGAGTAGTTACGTTCTGCTTTGGACAGTTTCTTGCTCGCGCTGTAAACCGCTACCATGGTCCTGACATAATACGGCTCCTACACCCCTTTCGGACGCATCCGTCTACAACACGAAGAGACGATCAAAGTCTGGCAATGAGTACACAGGACCCGAACACAGTCGCGCCTTCAGCGTCTCAAATGCCGTCTTACATGCATCGTTCCAACCGATCTGTCCAGTCTTCCCTCCCTTGGTCAGGTCGGTTAGTGGGGCTGCTATGGCTGCAAAGTTAGGAACGAACCGGCGGTAATAATTTACCAACCCAAGAAACGATCTCACTTGTTTCTTTGTTTGTGGTCACGGTGCGTCTTTTATCCACTGCATCTTGTCTCCCTCTGGTTTTATCTGACCGTTACCCACCGTATGCCCCAGATATTCCAATTGCTTGAACCCCAAGTAACACTTTGTAGGTCTGGCCGCCAACTGGACCTCTCTTAACCTACAAAAGAGCTGGGCAATACATTGTAAGTGACGTTCTTCAGTGGAGGAAGCAATCATGACATCGTCCATGAAATTGCTAACTTCTGTCAATCGCAAAGGTTCTAGTAACCTCCTCATCATTCGGGAAAAGATTGCCCCTGCCGTCTTTAACCCGAAAGGCATTACCTTCCACTGAAATTGCCCTGCCGGTGTGGTGAAGGCAGTTTTCGGTTTGTCGCTCTCTAACATGGGTACCTGCCAGTAGCCTTTAGCTAGGTCTAACTTACTGAAGTACTTAGCCTTGGACAGTAAGGAAAATAGGTACTCTACGTCAGGCATTGGTTCAGCATCGAACACGACCTTTTGATTCGGTTTCCTAAAATCCACACAAAACCTAACAGTGCCATCTTTCTTCTTCACCAATACGATCGGTGAGCTGTATGGGGAATTGGCTCTCTCGATTACTCCCATTTCTAGCATAGCATCCACTTCGGCTTTGACTACTTCTAGTTGAGAATGAGGTAGGGGGTACCTCACCGGCACTTCATCAGTCAAACGAATTTCACACGAGTCTAGTGTAGTCCTCAACGTATAATCTGTCAAAAATATCCTTAAACTGGACAGTCAGAGCTTCTATACTAGAATGGACGTCTGGACAGTTAGGATCAAGATGGACGTCAGAGGGTCCTTCAGACGCTACTAAAGGAATGGTAGGTACTTCCTTTACCACCATGAATACCTCTCCTCCCTCATCTTCGTCCTCCTCATCTATCACTACTGTAGCTACTGACACTCGTTCTTGGAACTTTTTCAACAGATTTGCATGGTACAGTTTATTTTTACTGCCCACCCGTACCCTGTAGTCACACTCTCCGACTCTCTCTAGAACTTCGAATGGCCCCTGCCAAGCCCCTGCTTCTTGTGTTTAACTGGAAGTAACAACAAAACCTTGTCTCCTGCACTAAAACTGCGTGGTTTGGCTCTGCGGTCAAAGTGCTGTTTCTGCTTTTTCGAAGCTAGCTTCAAATTCTGTTGCGCTAACCTGCACGTCTCCTCAATGCGATTCCGCAAATCTACTACGTACTGGCTTGCATCTCTCACCTCTTCTCCCATCTGCTCTTTCGTCCACAGATCCCGTAGAACTGACATGGGCCCCATTACAGTCTTGCCGTACAATAACTCGAACGGCGCGAACCCCGTCTATTCCTGAGGAACCTCCCTGTACGCAAACAGCAATGAGGGAATGTATCTGTCCCAACATCGAGGTTGCTCGCTAGCTAACTTCTTCAACATGGACACCAAGGTACCGTTGAAACGTTCTACTAGGCCATTTGCCTGCGGATGGTAAGGAGTAGTACACTTGCCGTGTATGCACAGCAAACGGTTGACTTCAGACATCACTTGTGAGGTGAACTGGGACCCTTGGTCGGTGAGTACCTCCCTCGGAATTCCCACCCTAGACCAGATTTCTAACAATGCCTCAGCGACCCTTTCTGCTTCGATCCCCTTTAAAGGTACTGCCTCGGGGTATCGAGTGGCGTAATTGACGGTCACGAGAATGAACCGGTTTCCTCTGTCGGAAGCTGGAGCAATAGGCCCCACAATGTCTACCGCTACTCTCTGAAATGGTTCTTCTACTAGCGGAAGCTGTTGCATAGGAACCCGTGGTACTCTCCCTCTTGGTACTACTTTCTGACATTGTTCGCATGACTCACAGTACCTGCGAACTTGAGCACACAGAACCGGCCAATAGAAAGTACCCCAAATGCGTTCCGGGATTCTCTTGCCTCCCAAATGCCGCCCCCCCCCCCCCCCCCCATCGGTGGGTCATGCGCTAAACGCATTACAGTCTCCCTCAAAGGCTTCGGGACGACTAACTGGGGCTGCCTCCTTTGCTTAGACCCGATACAGAATTCCCTTCCTCCTGCAAAATTCTATCAGACTTTTCCCTGACGGAATTGCTCGGCCCTCTTCGGCCAACTTTCTAGCGCGAGCTAGAGTTTCGTCCTGGTTTTGCCACTCTATCAGTTGGGCAGGAGTCACATTGAGATCGGCCTGCTTAACGACTTTAAGCGCGCTCTCTCCCTCCTTTTCCCTCTGAATCTGAGCTCGAGTTTGGACCGCTGCTGCCATAGCACACTCACTGGCATCGATGGATACGGGACTACGTTTCCCATCTGAAAAAGTCACAGTTTCCTAGGATTACGTCCGGTCCCATGCGCTCCATTACGATAAGTTCGATCGTCCCTCGCACGAATGGGGAATCGATTTCAACCCATGCAGTCGGATACTTATCGGACTTGGTATGGTCGACGGGATTGACGTCGATGAACCGACCTGTAAAATCCCTGGGTTCTATCCACTTGGCGGCGATCGCACCCATATCTGCGCCGGTATCACGCATGATACGAACTTTTCCCTGAGCTAATCCCTTACTCCACGGGTCGTAGGGCCGGATCATCCGCATCCCTACGGTCACGGGCTCTGTCGTTACGGCTACTGTCTCAGGGGCAATGGTGACTTGGTTAACTGACGCCTTACTCCGACAGTTCCTTGCTAAGTGCCCTGGTTTGTTACACTTAAAACACAGCCGTTCACCAGTCCCCCTGCCTGAACTAGCTGGCTCTGCCCTATGTTCTGCTTTGGTCTCAGGGGGTTTATTCGACCCTTTGTCCTTCTTGAACGGCGGACGAATCGGCCCCCCACCCAATGGACGCGAGACTGCCCGTTTGGTGTCGAGATGGAGCTGTGCTAGCTCCGCGGCCTCTTCATTTCTGGGGCGTTTTTCCCTAACGAACATTTCAAGGTCTGCATTCATAATAGCATAAAGTTGCTCAGACAGAAACATGTCTAGCACTTGCTCTACGTCCTCTATGCTCTTATGGGCTAAAGTGAACCAGCGCTTGACCGAGGTCTTTAACCTAACGAACAACTGGGGAAACGTTTCGGGACCTTCCTTTTTGGCCTCGCGAAACTGGCGTCTGTAATACTCAGCGTCACGCCTGAATCTTCTCAGTAAGGTCTCCCTCACCACCTCAAAATCCTTCCCTTGCTCTCATCATCATCAGTCCCTTGCCCGAACTGGGCGCTGGGGGGACTGAAAGGCAGCAGCAACAGACAGTGCTCTCCACTGAGTTCTATTTTGGGCGGTGGCAAGCAAGTCTGGCATCTCGAGTTCGGTCCATTCTTTTATGTTTGCGACCCAACTCTTTCTCTGACGACCTCGCCGACGACTTCCTTCGAGAGTGCCTTGGAGGATAGTCTTGGACAAGGTGTTGTGTCGGGTCACGTGGCCAAACCAAGCAAGCTTGCGCCGTTTCACGGTTGCCAGAAGGGGTTCATGTGGGCTCTACGGTCAGCCTAAGGTATGCATCACGGGCCTCCCTCTGCAATAGAGGTGCTAACCTGATCCCCCATACCTCTTTCGGCCACCCCTGGGTTTCGGCTACTCTCTCAAAGAGCTGAAGGTAAGATTCCATATCTTCCCTATCCTCTAACGGACGCATCTTGAGCGAGTAATGCTGACTAGCCTCCGTAACTGACTTTTCCGATGCTGCTAACTGCAATTTAAGCCGCGTTTCGGCCGCGACGAGCTCTTCTTTCCGTGCTTGTTCCGCGGCAGCCAGCTTACGTTCGGTCAATGCCAAGTCATCCCGCCTAGCCCGCTCAGCTGCCTCACGGTCCATCTGGAGCCGTCTCTCTAACGCCCTACGCTCTAGGTCACGTTCCCGTTTTTCTTCCTCTCTCCTAACTTCGGACAGGATGAACTGGGTTAGGGCTCCCCCACTAAGTCCTAGGCCCTCTCCTAGCACTTTATACTGCTCATATGGGTTTACCCCCACCCCTAACCCCTCTTTACTCCCCTGATCCCTACTGGGTGTCAGTCCTGCTGCAGTGACAGTACGGGTATGGGTACTCACCACTGTTTCCTTCCGAGAGGGAGTGGCCAAAGTGGCTCCTCTTTCCGGCCCTGGACCACTACCTTCGGACCCATGGTCGTGCCCCGACGTGGCACCGTGCCCAGTCCGGGTGGCCCTGGTTTCCCGTTTAGGGGCATCATGAGGTGGATGTCACGGAGGGCAGTGACAACTGCTCCCCAGCAGGACCCCTGACGCAAAGAAAAATAAAACAAATACACAGAATACAAACAACGAATAAAGACTAGACAGTGACAAGAGCCGAAGGGTCCTCACTACTCGGTACCTGAGTAATGAGAGGCGACCACTCACGCCACCCCCCGTTTATGCGTACTGCACTCTCTGGCCGTGGCCCCTGGCGCAATACGCCCCCACTCCCGCGACCGCCCGCTAAATCTCACTCGTACCACACCACATAAACGATCACTGGCGCACAAAAATACCCCAATCTACCTAACGACCTAAACAGTTACCTCCCCCTAATTCATATCCCACCGCTGCCACCAAATGTCACGACACGCCTGACAGAGTCAGGGTACCGTGGACAATACACGCGCTAACACTCGAGAAACCCACCCACTCTAAATAAATCACGCAACAGTGATAAACAACAATCGACTCATTACTTACACTTGCTCTAACACCACCCCAACCCACTAACGCCTCACACCCTCTCACATACACACACATGCACTCATATAACACATTAACACATGAAAATTATTAATTGACAGATGAAAATTGACCATGGCTATGCAAGGCGAGTACTTTGTTTCTGTACAGTGTCCTCTCTGTCCCCCACTAGAAAGGGTGGCATAATGTAATATTACTACCAATACCCCGAAGAGCACTGTTGCCGCGCTTGCCCACTCTGCAACGGCACAGGAACGGTGGAGCTTGACTCAGGATTCCAGAGTACTTGCTCTGGCAATACTGCTGCCGTCGCCCCTCGAACGTCTGCGACCGACGCGCGGAACGTTGAATCAGCCTGCTGTAGCCCAATGTCAAAGCACTTGCCAACCCGGACTGGTTAGCGAAGGCATTCCAGCTTGTGACCAAGGCCACCGCGCAGACGATGGTACAGCTCCTGATGATGCGTCACCGTTGATGATCATGGAAGATGAAGAAATCGAAGAAGTCGAAGAAATCTGAGAAGTGCACTGAAAAAGGCGCACTGTCAGTCAAAGTGCCAATACACAGTTAATTCTAGAACACGCATTTCCTGCATTTATTCACAAACCATGTGAGTTGTGTCTCTCATCTCACCCTGTAGAGGTTATCTTCCTGCTGGTACACTAATACCCGCCTTGGCCATATTAAATAATATAAAATCATGATAAAAATGATTTCTATGTACATATAATATTCACCATGTTTACATTATTTTATTATACTATGTTTACTTTTAGATTTTGAAATTTAACTTTACTAATAAAAACTTTTATCTTCATTTATTACCACTGCCCAAAAAAACATTATCAAATAATCACCAATAAACACCCCACATGACAATCTTATTAAATTACATCTAAGACCCAATATAAATATATATATTTCGAAAAATATCCACTTTAATTTTAACATGGCGCCTCACTTCCTTTAAATTAATTCTACTAATAGAACAAAAAAAAAAAAAAAAAAAAAAAAACCGCACTTGGCCCTTTAAATAAACCCACTCGGCGACAACCGAATATAAATAATTAATCCGAAACTTACTGCATTACAACCTAACCTGAAAACATGGTTAAAAACTTGATTAAAGCATTACTAAAGAAATAAATAACTGAACACACTCTTCCAAACTTATGTACACATTTACACACCCGAGAGTACAGCAGCTCACTGAGTAAATAGCATGAATAGTTACCTTTCACTTGTGAGTCCTTCGGCAGGACGAGACAAACGAGACGAACACAAACCGGAGGAGTCTTCTGTCGAGCAGCAGCCGTCGTCACTTGGTCTCTCGGACACCCAGAACCAGGAACACTGGCAGTGGTATTGCAGGGAGGGTAACAACCCTCACACAGCTTGTCAAGGGCTCCAAACAAGGCCGCACCCTGACCCAGACCCTCACTGAGCTCGCTAACTCGACTGACTGACACGTAATATCCTTCTGCTACTTCGCAGTTAGACTGTACTTCTGAACACTATTCGGTTAAAGCTACTTGCCGAAAGCGTGCAACCGCTGTAATCGCTCACCGTTAAGCTAGCTGCACGGGCTTTACGCTTACGTTTACAATACATTTATCAACTTTTCTAACTTAAGGCTATTTACAGAGGCCGGCGACCTCGATTTATTAAAAAAAAAACGACTTGGGGGGGGGGGGGGGGGGAAATAAATGTCACATCTGTTACGTGACAACGACTGAAGGAATTTACACACAAATGAACAAATTTCAGGACTTAAAGTTCAACAAATTCATTGCATGCGGCTGTTTAACCTGTCTTTCCATCCTAGTAAAGCCAGACACACTTTCTTTCCAAACAAGTTGACATTACAAAGATGAATACACTTTTCTTTCCTATCAGTAATGATCAACAAATAAAGAAGAGGGAATACACGCGACACGGACCGACCGACTCATTTTGTGATTATTCTCCTCAGTTCCTTACAATTGTTACGTGTTTATTCTTCCGAATACATGTTGCCACAGGAAAATTTGTTTCGCCACCTCAGGTGCAACTCGCAATCACCAAAACTCACACAACAGTTACAAACAACAAATGGACAATGGCTCGGGACGGGTGAAGCCCGTCGCCAAGGCGTCTCATGGCCGGCGCCAACGGCCCCAACCCGACCTGAACCTCCCTAACACAAAGCAAACTAAGGACAGCCCTATCATAGTATCTCTTAAACACATAATATAATGTTTTTAAACTTCCTGCTTGGCTGAGACTAGTTACACTTAATACGCATCAACAAAACAACTTGAATAGACGAATTATACTTCCACAGTTGCGGCTACCTGGGGGCCCGTCGCTATAAGAACAGCGCCGGCTACTACTTTACTAGACAGTCGCTCCGGCAAACAGACACCACTACCTTAATTATAACTTAACTAGTACCAGTAATATAACTTCACACCTACTCATTTTTGAAGCAATAATAGTAAAACTACAACATTAACGTGAAAGCAGTCCAAACCGAATTGTTTCTAAAGCGACACAGCACACGCTGTTAAGTGTTGTAAGAAACACAGTCACTGTGTCGGGGAGGTTTCCGTCATCACGTCACTCGGCTGGAATGTGGGGGCCCGAAGCCTGCCGGCACTCGCTCGCTACACGCACTCACGCTACTCAGGCACAGTTAGTCCTCAATGAACAAAGTGCATCCTAAAAATTAGGAAGGGAGGATGCCAGCTGTCAGCGGTGATAGATAACACTTGCCCCCTCTTGCCGCCTCTCTTTAGAGCAAATGTAAACTGATACTTCATGCGTGGTCCCCATCTTCGCGGTGCAGCACAATTCAAAATCCCTTCCGTCTGTAAGAGGCATACATCCTCATCAGCACCCAAGGCTGCATTAAATTTGAGTCTCTTGTTGGGCCATTGATGTTGATTCTGATCCTACGTATGAGGATGCCGCTGCGGACTGGTTATATGACTATGTAGTCCGTTTTCTTTTACTTTCTCTCATGAAAACACGTTCTTGTGTGTTCACGATGTGTGTTCATGAATTCACACAGAGTATGCCGAACAATTTCTTTGTGCATATGCGCGTGGGAATTAATTAAGTTTTCCCTTCATTTCGACGAGCTTTGGATTGTTTGACACACGGCAAGGGCGCAAAAATGTAGGTAAGGGCCGGTTCGGGTGGTCCGATTTTTATAAACATCATATGTGTGTAAATAAAAATTGTTATTTTATTCAAAGTTACTGTGTATGCATTTATAGATAAATTTTGCAACCGATTTAGCTGGAACAAAGATCCCAGCCAAGTCAGTTTCTACATTAGGCATTACTATTTAAAACAGGAGCAGTGTTTACGGAGTTTAGTGCCGCGGGAGTTTCATCGCTGCCGATTTTCAGTAGTTGATGTATGATCTTAGCAGTTGACCAATAATTATTTGGCCGGCATTCGATGTGGAAACCTGAAGTTACCAACCCTGGGTTCTTGTTTTTGTTTTTAAATCTACAATCATGAGGATCTAACATTCCCTCTGTTATTACATCATAGTCTTATCATTAAAGCCTTAACTTCTTTCATCCAGTCAAGAACATGTTGCAGGTTTCCTGACATGTTATTAAATGCCATTGAATGTGTGTCTAGGCCGGTTCATCTACGTTCGGCACGACGGCATGGCTTCACCATACAACCTTCAAAGTTTTATAGAGGAAGACAGTCAAGTGTGGGTGGGTTTTGACCAGTTTATATTACTCTTAAAAAGAGTTATTGCGCTTCAGACACTGTCACGTTAAGGAGGGATAATATCCTGCAGTCCCTAAAGGCCCAGAGTGCATTGCTTAACAAGGATGGAAAATTATATCTTCAGTTTAGTGAGCTTGTAGCATACGTCTTCAAAAACAAAATCGCTTTGCGCATCTGTGCTCAGCTCGCAAAGGAGGTGGAATATTGTGTACTGAATTGTTCACCGCCGTCTGCGAACGTGTGCTGCCGGAAGGACATTTGAAAAAAACAACAACATCTGACTCTATTAATTCAATATCTGAACTTTATCAAAAAGTTGCAAGGGCTAACATTCATATAAAAGAGATTAATACACTCTTTTTTTAAATATTCATTGCAGGCGCTGAGACTCATCTGAATGAAATTATGTACAGCCAGTACAGAACAGAACATAACGAAACTACATCCTGGGAGAAAATCAAACTGTTCGCGAGTGGCATTTTCAGCGTGAATTTCAAGATTGTTCAGAGTTTGCATATGAAAGGCTTTTGGAGGCAGTGATGTTGAGCGTGGCGTGGGAAGAGCCACTCCTGAGATGCTTGAAAGGGGAGAAAAGCACGTTGGTTCTTTGCCACAGCATAATGCGCGCTGTCATTCTTCTGAGATCCGATTCAGTCCCATGGTACTGACTAACAAACTATCAGCCGGCGTGTATAAACTACCAGCATTGCACTGAAGGCGGAGGAAACTACTGAAAATCCAATTAACAGCCACAGCACAACAGATTGCCAAAAGTTATCAAACAGAAATTCCATCCATGATGCAGGATTGAAAGGTCCGACATCATAACTAAACGAAGGCACAATGACTGCTCGAATACTGCGGGTGGCGACCATTTCTGCCGGAGCGGGCGGCCGGGAGGTGTTGCATGGCCGCCATCTTGTCTTGGTTTCAATATAACAATAGTAAAAAATAAACAAACACACACACACACAAAAGCAACAATAAGTATAACGCAATGGAGGCATCTGCTCTAGGGTGCAATTTGATCGCTAATTGTTCCTGAAAAAAAAGGTTCTCAATGTTGTCTTGCCTCAGCGGAGACTTTTCTACTCTTCCTTTCACAGTCCATGTGAGTATGCACACGTAACAGAGTCTTCTAGTGGCCCTGGTAAACGTCGTCGGAACTCTGCTACGTACAAAGGAGAACTGAGGAGAGCAGAGAAGTCTTTTATTTTATTACATTCAGACTTCAAAAGCTGTCAACCTCTTTGTTCAGCGTTATTGTAAGACATACTGAGAACATTTGGATACAAAGTAGGTATTGCCAACTATTGATCCTCCAGGCCGCTTTCAAAGGAAGTTACCCACAGGCATATACTTTACTCTCCGGCACATACTTTACTGTTTAATCTCTCCGGCACATACTTTACTGTTTAATCTCTCTCTCTTTCTCTCTCTCTCTCTCTCTCTCTCTCTCTCTCTCTCTCACACACACACACACACACACACACACACACACACACACACACACACACACACACACACACACACACACAGAGTTTTGTTTAATGACGACCACGTTCGACCGGCCCGAAGTTCGAGGTGTGCAGCAATCGACAACGAACATGGCAGTCGTAAGATCCCGGGTTCGAATCCCCTGGTGGGCAGGAATGGGATGTAGACTTTTCCTCATTTCCATCGAATCAAATTTATAATAATAATAATAATAATTACGGTATTTATAATGCGCTTATCTTATAATAATTATAACTCTAAGCGCGCACTCACAACTCGCACACGCATGCGCACGCTTTAGACAATGACTCACGTAACACGAATAGTGAAAATACATTACGACGGTCAGCTTGGGGTGGGGAGTGTGGTGATATAGTGCTAGAACTGTTGAAAGAGGTGAGTTTTGAGGGCGGACTGGAAGGAGGAGAGCGAGTGTTTCTGACGGAGAGAGAGTGGGAGAGTGTTCCAGGTGGATGGGCCATATACTGAGAAGGAGCGGGGGCCGAAAGTGCTGAGTTTGGTGCGGGGGATGAGGAGGCGGAGAGGGTCGGATGCGGAGCGGAGGGAGCGGGGAGGAGTGTAGGGGTGAAGTAAGTTGGAGAGATAGGCAGGAGCGTAGTTGTTCAGGGATTTGTAGCAGAGAGACAGAATCTTGTATTGGATGCGTTGGGGGATGGGGAGCCAGTGAAGGAGCTTGAGCGGGGGAGTGATGTGGTCGGATTTTTTCTTTCTGAGGACGAGGCGGGCAGCATTGTTCTGGACGCGCTGGAGAGTGAGAGTGGTGGAGTGAGGAAGGCCGGAAAGGAGAGAGTTGCAGTAGTCGATGCGAGATAAGATGAGAGAGACAGCGAGTTTGGTGGCAGCTTCGGTAGTGAGGTATTTTCTGATCTGACTGATGCGGCGGAGGTGGAAATAACATGTCTGGGCCGTGGCGGAGACGAAGCTGGTCATGGAAAGAGAGGAATCGAGGATAACGCCAAGGTTCTTGACCGAGTCAGAGAGGGAGGTGGGGGTGCTGTCGAGCTGAAGGTGGAGAGAGGGAGGGAGCTGGGAAAGTTTCTGGCGAGTGCCTACCAGCATGGCTTCCGTTTTGTCGTCGTTCAGTTTGAGCTTGTTTCCAGTGCTGTCATCCAGTTTTTCACGTCTTCATAGCAGTCAGCCGTGCGAGTTAGTAGTGTCTGAGTGTTGTCGAGTTTGTCTTTGTCTAGTAGTTGTGAGTCGTCAGCGTAGAGGTGGTGGTGTATGTGGTGAGACTGGATGATGTTGGACAGGGGGGAGGTGAAGAGTGTGAAAAGGACCGGGCCCAGGACGGACCCCTGTGGAACGCCGCAGGAGAGCCTGACTGGGTTGGAGGAGACGCCGTCGATGGTGACGGACTGCTGTCTGTCGGAGAGGTAGGAGAGAAACCAGGAGTGAGCAGAGTCAGTGATGCAAAAAGGAGTGGTGAAGGCGGTGGAGGAGGATAGCGTGGTCTATGGTGTCGAAGGCGGCAGAGAGATCGATTAGCGTAAGAAGGGAGATGTTGCCCGAGTCAGTGGAGAGAAGCAGGTCGTTAAGGATATGTAGAAGGGCAGTTTCAGTGCTGTGATGTTTGCGATAGGCAGACTGGAAGGGAATGAGGAGGTTGTTGTCGGCGAGGTGGAGGTTGAGTTGGTTAAGGACAACCTTCTCAAGAAGCTTGGACAGGAAAGAGAGATTGGAGACTGGGCGGTAGTTCTTGAGTTCGTTTGGGTCGAGGTTGTGTTTTTTGAGGAGAGGACGGACGATGACGGACTTGAAGATATCGGGGACGGAGCCATTCTCTAGAGATGTGTTGATGATGTCAGTGATGAAGGGAAAAGTTTTGGGAGGCCGTCCCAGTAGAGGGAAGCTGGGAGGGGGTCTAGTTCGCAGGTTTTGAAAGGCATGAACTTTATGGTCTTGAGGACTTCATCCTGAGAGACGGGGCGGAAGGACGAGAGGGGAGTTCCGGAAAAGGGGGGGGGGGGGGGTCAGGAAGGCAAGGCGGAAAAGGCTGAGTGTGTTGCGCAGAGTTTGGATTTTGTCGGAGAAATAGGAGGAAAAAGCGGACGGAAGTTCTTCTTTGCTGTGTGTGTTGGGAAGAGGAGAATCTTTAGAAGTGCCTAGGAGTGTGTTCATGGTAGCGTAGAGGGTTTTGGAAGAAGTGGATTCCATGATTTTGTTTTGAAGGTGTTTGCGTTTGGAGTCGGAGATCATTCTGCAGACTTTGGATCTGGTGGTTTGGAAGTTCTCTCTGTGAACGGTGAGGTCAGATGAGCGCCAGCGGCGTTCCGCTTGTCGACGCTCGCGCTTGGCCTCAGCCATGTCGTCAGTGAGCCAGGGGGAGGGGAGTCGGTTGGGTATGGAGCAGGTGGTGACAGGGGCATGGGTGTCTAGAAGTTTTCGAAGGGAGGAATCGAAATGGGATGCAAGATCGGGAGAGGAGGCGGGGTCCAAGAGAAGGTCGACAGCTTCGTAGAAGAAGTTCTCTCGGTTGACAGATTTTAGTTTGCGACGAGAGACAAAGAGCTTGGGTTTTTTCGGGGGAGGTAGGTTGAGGGCGACGAGAATAGCGAGGTGGTCGGAGGGAAGCACAGAAGAGGTGTCAGAGTCGAGGAAGAGTTGATCGGAGGTGCGGGTGATGATCCAGTCGAGGGTGTGGCCGAGTCGGTGGGTGGGTTTAGTGATGTGTTGTGTAAGATTGTGGTTTGAAAGTGACGTGCAAAGGCGTTTTGTGTCGGGGTGGTCGGGTTTGTCGAAGTGGAGGTTAAAGTCGCCAAGAAGGATGTGTTTTCCGGGTCGTGTGCTGTAGTGGTCGAGGAGGAGATCGAACTCGGTGAGGAACATGGAGTTTGTGAGTTTGTTTTGAGACTGAGCTTGGAGGGGGGCGATAGATACATGAGAAGATGAGGGACTGGCCAGGGAGTGTTGCTACGGCCTCGACAGATTCAAAGGAGGGATGAGCAAAAGGGAGAGACTGAGAGAAGGAGAGGTGAGCAGAAAGACAGTCCCTGTAGATGATGGCAATGCCACCCCCTCTGGAAGCACGCGGGAAGGAGGCCAGGCGGTAGCCACTCGGAGTGACGCTGGCGATGATGGTTTCATCGCCAGCTGAGCGGAGCCACGTTTCGGTGATCACGACAACATCTAGGTCATTGTCTAGGATGAAATATGAAATCACGTACAGACTCGGCTTACGGTTGCCTGTCTCGCCTTCGTGTGTACAGCACGCATAATCATCAAGTGCGCTCCTCTTCTGATAAACGGAAGTTGTGTGTACCTTCTGTCCAAACTAAAACATTTGGTCAGCGCACTTTTGTTTATCAAGCCCCAGTGTTATGGAATACACTTCCTCTTGAGTTCAGAAACAGTGAGTCTGTCTCTGACTTCAGGAGGTCGTTGAAAACTCACCTCTTCAAGCTTTACTTTGATTAATTGCAAGTCTTTGATGCCTTAGTTGTAGTTCTGTAATCCTCCTTTTTTAGATTGAATGTTAATTAGAACATAAATTATTAGTTTTAGTTCATTGTAAAAGTGGTGTGTTCAGGTATTGTGTTTTGTTTGTTACGTGCATATGTCATTGTATTTTTATTTTTGTGTACAAATTGTAAAGCGCTTAGAGCTTTTGATTAAGATTAAGCGCTATATAAATACTTATTATTATTATTATTATTATTATTATTATTATTATTATTATTATTATTATTATTATTATTATTATTATTATTATTATTATTAAAAATCCCATTACCACTATTCGAAAAGAGAAGGCCCGGTAGGGCCGGTGAAATGGAAACAGAAATATATCACATGCACTGAAGTTAATAGTAGGGTAGTGGTTTGCACATAAAGTAGCGCTTGAGCATCTTTAATTAGATGGATATGTGCGCCTCGGAGAGAAATGAAATGAAATGAAACTTTATTTCTCAGCGGAAGAAGCGGTTAGCATATGTGCCATTTTTTACGCTTGCCGTTGCTAATCTACAAAGGTACAACTCTGCTAAATGTACAAAGCTACTAACATACAAGTGCACATAATATAACAAGTCATTCAAAATAGATGGTTAAGGCAAAATGGAGGGCACCGGTTATAACTGCTAACAATGTGAACGGAAAAAAAAAGGATATTCTTTAAACTTCCTTCCTTCACTGAAATCATACACACGCGCGCGCGCGCGCGCGCGAGCACACACACACACACACACACACACACACACACACACACACACACACACATACACACACACACTGCACACACGTGCGCGCGGAGGTTAATATCAAGGCGTGACTGCGATTGGGATACCCTAACCAAAGAATGAGCTGTTAGATAACAGGTACTTGAAGAGGCTTTCCTTGAAAGCGAAGAGTGAACCAGTGTGTGTTATGTGCGCTGGGAGTTTATTCCAAAACGAGGCGCCCGAGTATGAGAGGGTGGTTTTAAATAAATCTATCCTCGGGCGTGGTTTGATGAAGTTACGCCTTGATGTTGAGTAGCCTGAAGCTGACTTGGTGAAGAGCTTACACAAGTATTCTGGGTGGATTTCATTCCAAATTTTATACATGGCTACCCCTTTGTTAAGAGGAAGCATTTTTAGTTTTTCAGATTTTTGGTCGGTAGATTGAAAGGGCTGGATCAGGCAGGATCTGCTTCACTGCCCAGCGATGCAAGGAGTTAAGCCTCTTTAAGTGTATGTCACCGCTGCCATCGCGTGTCGTGCAGGCATAACCGAAGTGGGATTTGACATGGGCGTTGTAGAATAGTTTGCGGGCGTCGACATCAATAAGATAGTTTAGCTTAGACAGCATAAAAACATTTCTGGACATAGTTTTACAGACAACATTGATGTGTGATTGCCATTTCGTCTGGTTATCAACAATAACTCCAAGTAGACGATGTTCAGTTACTGGTGTAATTATGTGGTCTTGGATTTCCAGTAAGTGGCTTGAGCTGATGCTTTTGACGGGTTGCTATTGTCATACATTCGGTTTTGGTGGGAGTAAGGATCATGGCATTGTTTTTACACCATTTGGAAATTTCGGTCAGTCCCTGTTGCAAACGACCATTAATTTTAAAGACTCAAGACATTTATCGGGGGGTGTGGACTGTTGCGTCATCGGCAAACAAGCCAATTCTGCCGCTCGTGAAATGTAGTTGCAGGTCATTGATAAATATGCAAGAGAGAGAGAGAGAGAGAGAGAGAGAGAGAGAGAGAGAGAGAGAGAGAGAGAGAGAGAGAGAGAGAGAGAGAGAGAGAGAGAGAGAGAGAGAGAGAGATGATGATGATGATGATGATGATGAAACTTCATTTATCAACGGTACAAAGTTTTGACAGAAACAAATCGTCATTTTACAAACTTGCCGTTGCTAACATCTACAGCTACAAATGACTTTGTCACACGCCTGTCATGTTAAAGTCATCTCTATCTATTTATAGAAGTAGTGTGTGTGTGGGTGTGTGTGTGAATGCCAGTATGAGTCCATGAGCGTAGCACTTTTGAATGGTGACTTTATAGCTTGTTTACAGAGTGCGTTGTATTTTGTTTTTGTACTTTTTGTAAATTCCATTTTTGTAATTAGTTATTTTTTGTACATTAGTTTTTGTTAAGCGCCTAGAGCTCTAATCTGAGGTTAGGCGCTATACAAGTACTCATTATTATTATTATTATTATTACAACATAAAATAGATTAAAAGATAATAATAATAATAATAATAATAATAATAATAATAATAATAATAATAATAATAATAAAGAATTATAGTTACACATATTATTTCATGCAACAATAAAATAAAAATTAAAAAAAAATTTACACAAAATAATAGTAACACTCAACACTGATTCATCTTATACCATACACACACACACACACACACACACACACACACACACACACACACACACACACACACACACACACACACACACACACACACACAAACAATATAGATAAATGCATATATTACATGAAAGCATTAACCATCAGGGTTTGTTTAAATGCCCAGTGTTGTTATGTTTGGTTCGTCAGGTAATCGAAAAGTTTCGTTTTAAAGATTCCAAGCGAGGCTATAGTCTTCAAATGTGCAGAGAGAGAGAGAGAGAGAATCAATGAATGAATCAATGAATCAATGAAACTTTATTTTACAACGGTTTAGGCATTGACATCGTCATCGACACAGCCATTTTACAAACCTGCCGTTGCTAACAACTACAAGACTAACTACAAATATACATACATATAAGTAAACATAATACTTGCAAAGCGATGACAACACTATTCACATAGACAGACATACTCATAGACTCACAGACACCCCCCACCCCACCCACCCCCCTTCACACATAGACAGAGCTAAGTAGTCCAAATGATAATTGAAAAGGATAACAGACTTAATTGGGAATAAATTGGACCCAGCATAAAAAGAAACATATAATACAAGTGGTTGAGTCATCCCTACGAGTGATCCACAAACTATTTGAAGAGACCCTTTTTAAAACAGGCTAGCGAGGAGGCGGATTTTACATGGTCTGGAAGGGCATTCCAGATAAGTGCCCCTGAGAAGGATAAGCTAGTTTTATATAGATCGATCCTTGGTTTTGGGACTATGAAAAGCTTTCTCATGTTTCCAAGCTTGGACTCAGACTTACGGAACAAAGTGGAGATGTACTCAGGTGTTTTGCGTTTCCACACTTTGAACATAAAGATTGCTTTGTTATATTTAAAATGATCTTGAAGTGGCAGGAGACCTGCTTTTGAGAGCTTTTCTTCAGTGCTAAGGTGTTGATCAGGGCAGATTATTTTGGCCGCTCGTCTGTGTAGGGAATTGAGTCTCTTTAAATGGACCTCACTACACCCATCCCATACCGATGACGCGTAATCGATATAAGAACGTATGTGAGCGTTATAAAATAGTTTACGGGTATCTGAATCAGTATAATATTTCAGTTTTGATAACATAAAGAGATTTTTGGCTACTATTTTGCATAAGGCGTCTGTATGAGCTTGCCATTTTAGCTGACTGTCGATTTTAATCCCCAGTACTCGATGTTCATTTACCTGTTCTACCTGACTACCTTTAAGTGAAAGGTTAAGTAATAGAGGCATTATCTGCTGTTTTTGGCGCGTGGCGACTACCATCGATTTCGTTTTGGCTGGATGAACAACCATAGAATTGTTTATACCCCAAGCTGATACTTCATGAAGACTTTGTTGTAGGTTGTCGGAAATTACCTGTATATCTTTACTAGTAGTATGAACTGAGGTGTCGTCAGCAAAAAGGTCGCATTGTACATCTTGGCAAGTAATATGTAGAGGCAAATCATTGATAAATAAGCAAAACAGTAGAGGGCCCAGTACAGACCCTTGGGGCACACCGAAGCTTACATCTTTGAGAGAGGAGTATGAGCCATGAACAAGAACCTTTTGTTTTCTTTTAGTAAGGTAAGATGTGAAAAAAGCAACTGCGTCTCCGTTATTGAGGTATGTGTGAAGCTTAGCAGTCAGAATAGTATGGTTAATCAGATCAAAAGCATTCTTAAAATCCAGATAGACTACTCCTGTTAACTGTGACTTATTCATACCCTTGAGCCATGTGTCAACAAGGCGTGTAAGTGCTGTGTGGCATGAATGCTGCGGACGAAATCCGGATTGGAAAGGGTGGAAGAGCTTACGGTTTTCTAGGTAAGCAAGCAGGTGTTTATGAACGTGCCTTTCCAGTGGTTTGGACAAAACAGATAATAAAGAAATAGGCCGATAATTATTAGGATCAGAACGATCTTTTGTTTTTGGAAGTGGAATTACTTTGGCATATTTAAGTTCGTTAGGAAAAGTGTTATGCTGGATACAGAGATTATAAATATAAGTTAAGGATTCTACAATGTATGGGAGAGACAGTTTAAGTATTTTCGGGCTGATGTCATCAGGCCCCGAGGACTTTTTATTTGGAAGGTTACTTATAAGTAAACCCACTTCATGAACAGCTAACATAGGGATGTTGAAGGGGGCTGTGCCCATTGTTCTTTGTTGACAAAACTCAGACAGCAAATTTGAACGGTGATAAGTGTTATCCTGGCTTGGCGATATTAGAGATTTGGCAATCGAAAGAAAATGGTCATTGAATGTATCAGCAGTAAGATTAGTGGGAATGGTAGTTGCGGTACTTGGAGACCCCCTAGTAAGTGTGTTTAGAAGGCGCCATATAGTAGAGGTATCTTTGCTGTCTTTAACCGTGTCACGAACTAACTTTTTTCTTGCCTCTCTGATCATGTATTTAACACGGTTACGCTGTTGCTTATATTCAGTGAACATTTTATTGCTACGTAGATCGTTTCTAAGCGCCATCGCCTGCATGATTTCCGGAGTAAGCCAGGGAGGAAGAGTGTTAGATTTTACCCTCCTCTCGCGTAGAGGAGCATGTTTATTAAGTACATTTAGGAAAAGAGAGTACCAAATACTGAGGGCGGTATTAGGATCATAGGACAGGAGCACGTCATTAAAAGGAGTATTTTCTAGATCAAATAGAAATTCGTCTTTCCTGAAGTGTTTGAATGTCCTATACGTTATAGTTGTATGGCCGTTCTTTTTTGGTTTAGGGAGTTTAGAAGACCAGGAGCAAGCCACAGGATAATGATCACTAACACTAAGATTTGAGACATCAACGTCAGAGACGGCTTTGGGTTTATTAGTATATATGTGGTCAATAAGCGTGGAAGTAGTTGGAGTAATTCTGGTGGGTGATTTCACTAACTGTACTAAGCCAAACAGAGATGACGTTGAGCCCCAGGCGGGGTGCGGCTTAAGTAAATCTATATTAAAATCGCCCAATAGAAGAATGTCGGCCTTCTTTTTTAAAGCTCTGTCAAGGTTATGACTAAACTGATCGTACCACTCAAAAGTTGAGGCGGGATTTCTATATAAGAACCCAATTAATACCGGTTTTGATTTCGGACACTTGACTTCGACCCATACGCACTCCACCCCCATCATTTCTAGGTCGACGCGTCGATGAACTAAATGCTGGATAGAATTATGAATATAGACAGCGATGCCAGTTTGACCGGGAGACAAGGGGTCTCGTCTAATAACTGAAAAATTGGGGATACTGATTGCTGCATCGCTTACACAGGAACTCAGACGCGTCTCACTGAGTCCAAACAGGTGGAACGGTGTAGGATCGTTAATATATACAGATATGTCGGCTAGTTTGTTGTACAAATGAAACACATTGAGGTGCCCTATTCTCATAACTGCACCTTTGATGGAAAATTCGCTTGGACTTATTACAAAATACAGAGTGCACAAGATAAACAATGAAGAAACAATTGAATACAGAAAAACACGGAAATAAAAAATACTATAAAACTATAAAACGATAAAAGGCCACGTAATTGAATAAAAGTCCTCCAGAGAACAAGTAGCCGTTAAGCTACTGAGCTCTCAAAAAAACTCGCTGCGGGAGTGACTGAACCACAAGAAAAAAGTGACGCAACTTGAAACGCCGCATGGAACACCTGTATGTTCGGCTGTCACTAAGTTCCCTTCTTTGTCGTTCCAGTACAATTTTAATTAAATCACTCAAGCTAATAGTCTGTCTCACTGTAAAGACACGAAAGAGGCTGAAAATTAAGTCTTTCTTAAATGAGCACAATCTTTACAGTGTAAACTAACACAGTCTCTGGTGGTAACACTCAATGTTACTGTCACATCAGTTTATGACCAACGCGGCTAGAAGGTAGAACCAAAGTAATGAATAAACAGCACAGTGGATGCAGACAATAACGTTGGTAGTCACTCTAACTGATTTACGGTAAGAACAAGTTACATCTGTAACAATAGCAGTCAGCTTGCCGTGCTCGTGTTCACAATCACCAAATATAAACGTCTAATTAAAGCGTCAGTAAATCAGTGATGAACTAGTTCAACAAATGAAAATTAACCCTTTTGTTCATGCATCCACCGGTGCTGTTTGCAGCATCGGTGGTTGCATGCACAACGGGGTTAAGCAAGTTAGTGGCAGATAAATCCCTGTAGAAAAGGCTGCGGTTAACTTGTCAGTTGATATCGCAGCTAATCAGTTAATAGTAGACACCACCTATTAACCCAACAATGGGCAATTAATCCTCCTGTTCATGCATCCATCGGTACTGTTTGCAGCATGTACTGTTTGCAGCATGTACTGTTTGCAGCACCGGTGGTTGCATGCACAGGAGGGTTAATGAGATTATTAGCCGGTAAAGCCCTGAATGAATGGCTGTAGGAGCTGCGCAAGCATGCGCATCCTCTGCGTTGCGTCTAATCCGGGTGTAATGTCAGGGCTCTCCCACCCTCTGGTCGGTGTGGGAGTAGCGGTGGCGAGGGCGTGAAGGGCGCTGTTAGAGCCTTGGTCGGAGGGTGGAATGCGCGGAAATTCGCGTTCTGACGGAGTGAACTGCCCGGCGTGACCTTGCTGGGGACAGAATGTCGGGGGGTAACCAGGCTGGGCAGAGTTGTAACTGGCATTGTCAGACATGTTGAACTGGGTTTGAGCAGAATGGGCTTGGCAAATTTGAGACTGTTGAAAATGGGCTTGAACGTGGTTGGAATTAGCTTGGCTGGGAGGGGTTTGGTTGTTGTGGGGGTGGGCGTTGATGTGGGCATGGTTGGGGTGGGAATGGTTGGGATGGGTATGGACTTTGAAATTGTTTCCTCCATTTGCTTGTCCCCATCCTGTGCCCCTGCCAGAAGCCTGATTCTGGTAGTGCTGTGGTCCTCGATTTTGAGGGTTGGTAGGCGCATGACGATCCGTTTTCGGCACATCGTATCCCGGTGAGCGGCGTGCTGCTCCGGCGAACCTGATGGCGAGTGCCAGTCGCTTGGTGCCTTCCTCTGTCAGGTGACTTCTGTCTCTCTGGAACAGAGTCTGACGCGGCGCAAGATTAGCTGTCAAGAAACGGGGGACATGGTCGATGTAGGGGATCTTGACCTGCTCACACACAGCCCTGAGATTGTCGTTGGAAGCAAACACAGCCTTTGCCAGGTAATGTTCAGTTCCACCTGGAATAATGCAGGATATGTACACAGCGGCGCTGGGAAAGGCTGAGCGTAGGAAACGGAAGAGCTGGTCCCAGGACTGCTTGCTGACGGCGCCCACTTTGCAGCTGTTGATACCAACATGCGTCGTCACACGGCGGATGTGGGGCATTGGTGGCAAAGTGCGGAGCCACTCAGTGACATCAGCTACAGTCAGGCCGGAGACAGACAGATTCTGTACAAGGGCACCGTCGACAGACATCCTGCGCTCGTCAACACCTTTCAGCACAGAATCCCCGATTAACAGCGTGTTGACACCTGGTCGTACTTGCAGGAGCTGAAGCTGTTCTAGGGGTGCATTGTCCTTAGCGCTGATGTTACTGTCGTTGGTAATGCGGGTGGAGGTATCGTGTCCTCGTCTGTTCTCGGGTGCATTTTCCTTAGCGCTGATGTTACTGTCGTTGGTAATGCGGGTGGAGGTATCGTGGCCTCGTCTGTTCTCATCCAACTCAGACAATACAGAATACCGGTTTTTAACTGGAACTTGCACGAGGAGTGTGTTGTCGGTCGTGGTAGAGTCTTTAGGGGGAGGGGACATGAGGGATTGTGAGACACTATCTTTTTGGGGTGAGCATTTGGGGGCGTTGGGGGTTTCGTTGGCTGGTTCAAAAT
The DNA here is from genome assembly GCA_036245525.1 of Semisulcospira habei. NCBI lineage: Eukaryota > Metazoa > Mollusca > Gastropoda > Semisulcospiridae > Semisulcospira > Semisulcospira habei. Next base: position 122,190,003 of record BTPG01000002.1, on the reverse strand, counting down.
TCTGGGTGTTGCTGCAGGCACTGGCTTTAGACAGGGATTCCACTTGCTTTTTTAGGTCTTTTAGTCTACTGGCATGGTTGTCTCTACTGCTAGCCAGTTGAGTCACTTTCTCATTTAGCCTGACGTGGTCCGCTGAGAGTCCTTCTACAGCTGAGTTAATGCTTTCTGCATATTCCTCAACTGCCTTTCTCCCACTTTTCGCCTTGACCTCGTTATCTCGCACAAGGCAGTCCATCTCTGCAAGGGTCTTAGTGTGTGCAGCACACTGGTTCTTGACATTAGCCAGTTCAGTTTGCACTTCTTGTAGCTGGATTTGGAGGCACCTAATAGTAGCTACGTTCAGGGCTAGTTGCTGCTGCATTTGCGCAACGCACGTTAGTTCTGGGTTTTGTGCTATTTGTGCTAGAGTTGCGAGTGAAATGGGCTGATCAGCGGTTGTTGTCGAGAGGTCGCAAGGCTGGTAAAATGTAATGGCCGGCTGGCTGACCTGGGTTAAGGACACATGAGTAATCAGGTCAGATAAAGAGGGACTGCTGTTATCACCTGAGGCGCTGCTGGGGACTGAAGAGTCGGCATCTCTGGATCCACTGACGTCAGTCGTGTCACTGGCCGACACGTCATCTCCCGAGGCGCTGCTGAGGACTGAAGAGTCGGCATCTTTGGATCCACTGGCGTCAGTCGTGTCACTGGCCGACACGTCAGGATTAGTTTCGATAGCCTGGGCTGGAGTTATGTGAGTCTTGTCAGATTCAGATGCAGTGTGTTTCGCTTCCGTGGCTGGTGGCTGCGGTATGTGGGTAGTGCTTGCACTAATCTCCTTTGTGCATTCAGCCGAAACGTCACTGACGGCATCTTTGGTCAGAGATGAGACCGCACTAATCTCATCAGTGCAGTCAGACGGAACATCGCGGGCAGTGGGTAGAGGTGACGGGATTTCAGGTGCGGACTGGGATTGAGAGGAGGCCATGTTGTCTACAGTGTCTTTTAACATCCGAAATTCTTCATCGACCCATTCTTGGCAGCAGTTTCCTTGAATAGTAACAGTCCCTGTGGTGTAATATACAGTAATTGTGACGAGTTTCTTCGATCCATTCCACAGTTGCACAAGTGTTTCAAACAGAGAGAGAGAGAGAGAGAGAGAGAGAGAGAGAGAGAGAGAGTGTGTGTGTGTGTGTGTGTGTATGTGTATGTGTGTGTGTGTGTGTGTGTGTGTTAGCGTTCATGTGTGAGGCTGAGTGGTGTGAAACACTGACATTTGCGGTTGCCGATATACCAAAAGAAAATACCGGTACGGCCTAAAAAGTGCTGTTAAAAAATACCGGTACGGCCTAAAAAGTGCTGTTAAAATACCGGTATGGATTCTCGTATCGGTATGTATCTCTCTCTCTCTCTCTCTCTCTCTCTCTCTCTCTCTCTCTCTCTCTCTCTCTCTCTCTCTCTCTCTCTCTCTCTCTCTCTCTCTCTCTCTCTCTCTCTCTATATATATATATATATATATATATATATATATATATATATATATATATATATATATATATATATATATATATATATATATATATATATAAAGAACAGCTTTTTCCACGGAAAAATGGTTCGACTTATTCGAGTTTGGAAAAGGAGGATCATGTTCGACTTACCGACGTTTCATGAACCCAAACTGTGCCGTTTTAGAAATACGCTAGCTGTAAAATTAGTCTTAGAAGAGGAGCTTTAGGTAGGGGGGAAATCTGGTTCGACTTTAGCACAAAGTTGGAACACCCCCTCACTCCCCCCCCCCCCCCCCCGCCTCTTCTCCTCCGTACCCGGGAGTTAACTGATCCGCCCTGCCCCTGAGTATTTACAAAGCAACTGAGCCAACTGTTTTCAGCCAATGAAAGCTTTACAAGAAATTTTGGCCGGCCACTCGTGACCTGTTCATGATCACCGTGCAGAACATCCGCGTTCCTCTTAACCCTTTGGCTGTCGGTAGCGGTTTCTGTCGCTAGGATTCCTGCTGGAATAACAACGCTCAGCTCTGACATCCTGCAGGGATCATCGCGACAAAAACCCCTACCGACAACCAAAGGGTGAACTTATTTGCCACCAAAATACTTTTGTCACGTTTAGTAATATAATTAGCGTGATAGTACAAGTAATAGCAGCAGCACGTCACCCTTCTCAGTGTGTACTCCCCAACCCTCCTGGCAGAGCCTGCTGAAAAGGACAAGTTTTACACTGACCTGCGCAGCCTCCTACAGAGTACCCCTGCAGACGACAAAGTCATCATCCTTGGCGACTTCAACGCCAGAGTGGGCCAGGACTCTGAAGCCTGGAAAGGAGTCCTCGGCAAGCATGGCGTGGGGAACTGCAATGACAATGGCCGCCTACTGTTGGAGTTCTGTGCGGAGCAGCAACTGGTCATCACCAACACTACTTTTCAGCAAAAGGACAGTCGAAAGACCACCTGGATGCATCCTCGCTCCAAACACTGGCACCTTATCGACTATGTCCTAGTGCGTCAGAGGGACTGCAGTGACGTCCTCCTCACCAGAGTGATGCCCAGCGCAGAGTGCCACACTGACCACCGCCTTGTCCGCTGCAAACTCAGGCTCCACTTCAAGCCAAAACCCAAGAAATGGGGGCCCCCCAAGAAAAAGCTCGATGTTGCCAGCCTTCAGCGTGACGATGTGAAAGCTGCCTTTCAGACAGATTTACAGCGCAGGCTCAAAGACACAGCGGACCCAGTAGACTCCTCCCCTGAAACACTTTGGGAACAACTGAAAACTGCTATTGCAAAATCCTCTGCAGAAGTCTTGGGTTTCGCCAGAAAGAAGAACAAAGACTGGTTTGAAGAAAACGATGTAGAGATCCAGGAACACCTAGCAAAAAAAAGAGCCGCCCATCAGGCCCACCTAGCCCAGCCTTCCTGCCCTGTAAAGAAGTCTGCCTTCCGCCTCGTCTGCAGCAGTCTCCAGCGCAAGCTCAGAGATCTCCAGAATGAGTGGTGGACCAGACTTGCACAGAGGACCCAGCTTTGTGCTGACAATGGTGACTACAGGGGCTTCTACGAAGCACTGAAAGCAGTGTATGGCCCCAGGCACCTGGTACAAAGTCCCCTGCGAAGCGCGAATGGCCAGGCACTCATCACAGATAATACCTCCATCTTGAACCGCTGGTCGGAATACTTTCAGAGCCTCTTCAGCGCTGAGCGCACTGTTCAAGAAGCAGTCGTCCTACAAATCCCACACCTCCCAGTAAAGGTTGAGTTGGACGAACCGCCCACCGCTGAAGAGACCCTCACAGCCATCCACCAGCTCAAGAGTGGCAAAGCAGCAGGCATCGATGGAATACCACCAGAGATCTGGAAACATGGAGGCACAGCACTGCACAACAAGCTCCATGACCTCTTTCTCTGCTGCTGGGAGGAAGGAACACTACCAAAAGATCTCCGTGATGCAGTCGTTATCACCCTGTACAAGAACAAAGGCGAGAAGTCTGACTGTTCCAACTATCGGGGAATTACCCTGCTGTCCATTGCTGGGAAAATCCTTGCAAGGCTGCTCCTGAATCGGCTGGTACCTGCCATCGCTGAAGACCAACTCCCAGAGGGCCAGTGTGGCTTCAGAGCAAACAGGAGCACCACCGATATGGTCTTTGTGCTGAGACAGCTACAGGAGAAGTGCCGCGAGCAGAACAAAGGTCTGTACGTAACATTTGTCGACCTAACAAAAGCGTTCGACACTGTGAGCAGGCAAGGCATGTGGCAGATCCTGGAGCGACTTGGCTGTCCCCCAAAGTTCCTCAACATGATTGTCCAGCTACACGAGGACCAGCAAGGCCAGGTCAGACTCAACAATGACCTCTCGGAACCATTCCCTATTCTCAACGGCGTAAAGCAGGGCTGCGTGCTGGCACCGACCCTCTTCACCATCTTTTTTAGCATGATGTTGAAGCAGGCCACAGTGGACCTCGATGATGACGATGCAGTGTACATCAGGTATCGTCTCGATGGCAGCCTGTTCAACCTCAGACGACTGCAGGCCCACACGAAAACCCTAGACCAACTGATTCGTGAGCTGCTTTTTGCTGATGATGCTGCCCTCATTGCACACACAGAGAGAGCCCTGCAGCGCATCACGTCTTGCTTCGCAGATGCTGCCCAGCTCTTTGGACTCGAGGTCAGTCTGAAAAAGACAGAGGTCCTCCATCAGCCGGCACCCAAGACAGTGTATCGCCCTCCTCACATCACCATTGGCGAGTCTGAACTAAAGTCAGTGCACCAGTTTACTTACCTTGGCTGCATTATCACGTCGGACGCCAAGCTGGACAAGGAGCTTGACATCAGGCTGGCAAAAGCGAACAGCGCTTTCGGGCGACTTTTCAAGCGGGTGTGGCACAATCAACAGCTGAAAACAGGCACCAAGATCAGCGTGTACAGAGCTGTGGTCCTCACCACCCTGCTGTATGGTTCCGAGTCCTGGGCCCTCTACCGCAGCCAACTACGACTCCTCGAACGCTTCCACCAGCGCTGCCTGCGTACCATCCTGGGCATTCACTGGAGTGACTATGTCACCAACGTCGAGGTCCTTGAACAGGCTGAAACTGTGAGCATCGAGGCTTTGCTGCTGCGGACACAGCTCCGCTGGGCGGGGCATGTCTCCAGGATGGAGGATCATCGCCTACCAAAGATCACCCTGTTCGGCGAGCTTGCTACTGGACACCGTGACAGAGGGGCACCAAAGAAGAGATACAAAGACTGTCTCAAGAAGTCACTTAGTGCCTGCCAAATCGACCACCACCAGTGGTCTTCGCTTGCTGCGGACCGTGACACCTGGCGCTCCACCATTTACAAGGCAGCTGTCTCCTTTGAGGACTCTCACAGAGCTAGCCTTAAGGACAAGCGGCTCAGGAGAAAAAACAGAGATGCCGCAGCTCAGAACCCTGGCCATACCTTCCCCTGCAGCCACTGCGGTCGAACCTGCCTGTCTCGGATTGGCTTCCGCAGCCACGAACAAGCCTGCAGACGTCGTGGGCAACTCCTATAAAATCTTCGTTCGCGAAGTCAAGCCAAGAGACAAGTAATAGACAGTTGCGTGGGGAAAACCCGAACATACTAATTACTATACTGCTAGTTAGTTACTGAAGGCTACTTTACTGAGTCCAAGATCGGTCATGCACAATACACAACTAACAACTAGATTCTCTTCGAACAAGAGAGAGTGAGGTAAGTAAGTGTTGTATAACATTTTAAAGTGTACACATGGACACGCATCGTCTAGTGTGTATTGACTTTAACCCATTTAACCTCAAGGCCGCAGCCGTTTGGAAGTGCCGCCGCTTAACAGTTTTACTGAGTACCCGGCAGTTACACGTGATGGATCGACGATGAGATTTCAAAGGTAGTGCCAGATTAGCGGCTTGGCGCCTTCAGGTGTCAAGCTAATCTGGCACTACACTTGAATTATCATGGTCGATTCAACACCTGGCGGGGCGACGGGGCTAAATGGGTTAAATCACTGTTGTCGTGGTTTCTAGTAATTGATTTACGTTTGTTTATATTTATCTGCACCCTTAAATAAAGCTGATTACTCGACACTGAAATGGAAAGAGGCTTTATTCTGCAGAATAGTGTAGCCAGTCTTATAAGCGTGCAATCCTCAACTGAAATAATAAATTTCTCCGGCTGTGTTTCCGCGGAGCTGAACAGGTTCAATCAAACCGAATAAGGTGGCTGCAGTAACTTCGATTTGATCATTGTTAACTCATTCTACCCCAGACACACCACAGCAAGATAAGGATCGACGATGACAGTTCAAGGGTGATGCCAGAATAGCTTGGCGCCTATGGGCGCCAAGCTATTCTGGCATCACCCTTGAACTATCATGATCGATCTGTGTCCTGCACTGCAATACAGTCTTCAGACAACTTCACAACAACAAAATTTGGGGATTTCGGTGTTGGGGTAGACTAGGCCAGGCAGTAAAAAGGGTAATGGATCGCAATATTTCCCTTATAAATGTTCTTAGCATGCCTTTCAATAATGATGGACAGTAGCCTGTCTTATTTAAATTACGAAAAATGTAATGTCGCAAAATGAAATACGTTTCTGCTCTCCGGCCTTCGTACGCAGAAGAGTTCCCCTCAAACGGCTGAGGACAACTTCTGGTACGTGTGCCTAATCACGTGAATTGTGAAAAGAAGAGTCGAAAAGTCTTAGTCAGTTGAGGCAAGACAACATTGATAACCCGTTGTATCGGCGAATGTTAGCAATGAAAGCCCGTCATAGTGGGGCAGATCCGGCTTCCCAGTTCAGTCGGTCCCCTTGCACTGACTGAGACGGACGGATCTTTAATGTGCTCGGCGTTAAACTTAACATAGACTCAAACTGATCTCTTTGTTTCACCGACGACTCATGTGCACATCCGTTGAGTCAATGGACATTCTCGCCAAGAGCGGTCTCATTTACAGGTCAGACTTGCTATATCGCGGTGCCTGGGAGCCATACCCAATGCGCAAAAGGCCATCATGCCGACGTCGGCCGCCGTTGGCCCGCGCACAACCGTGCACGGGCCAACGGCGGCTGACGTCGGCCCGATGGCCTTTGCGCATTGGGAATAGAGTCAGACCGCGTTAGACTCCACGATCACAAACAGTGCCCCGGGACACTAAACTTAAATAGTAGTATTGTCGAGCGTGCTATTATAGTCTCTCTTGGCTTGACTTCGCGAACGAAGATTCTATAGGGCTTGCCCACGTCGTCTGCAGGCATTTTCGTGGCTGAGGAGGCCAATCCGGGACAGGCAGGTACGACCGCAGTGGCTGCAGGGGAAGGTCTGTTCAGGGTTCTGAGTTACGACAGCTCTGTTTTTTCTTCTGAGCCGCTTGTCCTTAAGGTTAGCTCTGCGAGAGTCCTCAAAGGAGACGGCTGCCTTGTGAATGGTGGAGCGCCAGGTGTCACGGTCCGCAGCAAGCGAAGACCACTGGCGGTGGTCGATTTGGCAGGCACTAAGTGACTTCTTGAGACCGTCTTTGTATCTCTTCTTTGGTGCCCCTCTGTCTCGGTGTCCAGTGGCGAGCTCGCCGAACAGAGTGATCTTGGGTAGGCGATGATCCTCCATCCTGGAGACGTGCCCCGCCCAGCGAAGCTGTGTCCGCAGCAGCAAAGCCTCGATGCTCACAGTTTCCGCCTGTTCAAGGACCTGTTCCAAGTCACTCCAGTGAATGCTGAGGATGGTACGCAGGCAGCGCTGGTGAAAACGTTCGAGGAGTCGTAGTTGGCTGCGGTAGAGGGCCCAGGACTCGGAACCGTACAGCAGGGTGGTGAGGACGACAGCTCTGTACACGCTGATCTTGGTGCCTTTTTTCAGCTGTTGATTGTGCCACACCCGCTTGAATAGTCGCCCGAAAGCACTGTTCGCTTTTGCCAGCCTGTTGTCCAGCTCCTTGTCCAGCTTGGCGTCTGACGTGATGATGCAGCCAAGGTAGGTAAACTGGTGTACAGACTTCAGTTCGGACTCGCCGATGGTGATGTGGGGAGGGCGATGCTCTTCCTTGGGTGCCGGCTGATGAAGGACCTCTGTCTTTTTCAGACTGACCTCAAGTCCAAAGAGCTGGGCGGCATCTGCGAAGCAGGACGTAATGCGCTGCAAGGCTCTCTCTGTGTGTGCAACGAGGGCAGCGTCATCAGCAAAGAGCAGCTCACGAATCAGTTGGTCTAGGGTTTTCGTGTGGGCCTGCAGTCGTCTGAGGTTGAACAGGCTGCCATCGAGACGATACCTGATGTACACTGCGTCGTCGTCGTCGAGGTCCACTGTGGCCTGCTTCAAAATCATGCTGAAGAAGATGGTGAAGAGGGTCGGTGCCAGCACGCAGCCTTGCTTCACGCCGTTGCGAATGGGGAATGGTTCTGAGAGGTCACTGTTTAGTCTGACCTGGCCTTGCTGGTCCTCGTGGAGCTGGACGATCATGTTGAGGAACTATTATAGTGCTGAACTTTTGATAGACTTGTGATGAAAAACACTTGGTAGCAAAAGGTCTTCGAGCCGACGTCAGCCAGCTGCAACCAACGTCGGCTTCAGTGCCTTGTGCTCACTGGTTTCAATCCCACAGCGGCTGTCTGATGAGAGAAGCACAGATATTCATGGGCTCCCGCAGCCACAAGGGTTTTTGGAGAATCCATGCCTCTCAGCAAAGATTTGCATCACTATTTCGGATGGAGGAAGTCTTACCATGACATGGACCGTTTGCATGAGTGATCTTAGTCTTGCTCCAGCCACTAAGCAAGGTGTACCGCTATAGCGGAGCATCTTGCTTAGTGACTGGCGCAGGACTAAACTCAGTCACTCATGCAACTGGATGCTAGGGTGCAACCCTTGAAAAGTAGTCGGACCCCATCCAGGGAAAAAATACGGGCTTGTTCAATAGCATGTCTGTTGAAAGGTAGTGGTAAATCAAAGTGGCACAGTTGCAGTGCGCCTGAATTTATCAGTGTTCAGGTCGTAAGCAGTGGATTTCCCTGTCTCCCATAACCCGCCCATCAGGGCTGTCCATTGTCACTTCGGTACCGTGGACCTTAAACGGCCTCGAACTAACCCGGCGGCTCGGGCCGTACATGGGCACACTAGTTGTCTCCTCTTGATCCGCGCAACGAATCCAAGGAGACAACCAGTGTGGTGCGTGGGGTATAGGGCTCGGGAAGCTGACCTCATTACGCTAGTCGTGGCGGCCATCTTGAGAGGATACGCGACGCATAAGCTCATAAGGAAATCGCTGTCAGGACAACTCAGGAAAGTCCTGACGTGCCAGCTATAGGCAATAACAGCAAGTCTTGCCATCACCGTAGGAAACCGCTAACCCGAATCTGTTTTTGTTTGTTTTTAAAGAGGAAAAAACATGAAGAAAAACGTGTTGAAACACTACTTCGCTACTATCTGAAGTCTATCGCCAGGCCGGCTAGCGCGTCCTCTCAGTCAAGATGGCGGCACGGCAGCCGACGCTCCTAGGCAACGCGGGGAACTTCCCGAGCCCTATAGGGCACGGAAAGCTGACGTCATCACGCTAGTCGTGGCGGCCATCTTGAGAGGATACGCGAGTCATACGCTCATCAGGAAATCGCTGTCAGCACAATGTCAGGAAAGTTCTGACGTGCTATAGGCAATAACAGCAAGTCTTGCCATCGCCATTGGAAACCGCTTTTGTTTGTTTCCGAAGAAGAAGAAACATGAAGAAAAACGTGTTGAAACACTACTTCGCTACTATCTGAAGTCTATCGCCAGTCTAGCGTGTCCTGTCAAGATGGCGGCGCGGCAGCCGACGCTCCTAGGCAACGCGGGGAACTTCCCGACCCCTATTGTGTGAGGGTGTGTTTAAAAAAAAAAAAAAAAAAAAAAAAAAAAAAGGGTGTACTTTCATAGTCCCGGGGCTGTCGGCTCTCGCCGCTCGGACTGCATAGGCGCTGGTCAGCCAAACTGTGGTTTACAAAGGCCATCAGGCCGATGTCGGCCGCCGGGGCCCGCGCGGCACGGCCGTGCGCGGGCCAACGGAGGCGGACGAATTGGGTAATTAGCTTGTTACAGCATGGTGGGTCATAGCAAAAGCTCCTAGGATGGACGTCGATCGCGGCTGGCCCCCGCGCAAATGTGCACGGGCGGATCAGTCACGGTCGTTTCAGCCTGAAGACCTCTTGCTGCATGGAAAGGATTGACCTACATCTAGCATAACCTGTACGCTGATGGCGTGTCTAGTTAGTTAGTTCGGGTTTAACGTCCACAGCACCGAGGTGATCATGGACGGCCCTGACGGGCGGGTTATGGGGGACAGGGAAATCTATTGCCTATGGAGTACGACCTGAACACTGATCAACTCAGGCGCACTCCAACTGTGCCACTTTGATTTACCAGGACCTTTCAACGGACATGATATTGAACAAATCCGTTTTTCTCCCTGGATTGTGAGTCCAGCTACCGGGGCCGGGACGGGATTCGAACCCACGACCCGGCGATTCCCTTCGCTCTCCTGCTCCGACGTTTAACCGCCTGAGCTATTTCGGACTCTATGGCGTGTCTGTTTAAATACGGACTTATTAAGGCAGTGTTTGTCCAGCAGCGCCGGTAGAACTTCGCGACGAGCGTTCGAGAACTTTACGCGGGAAAGAGGAAACCGACGGCATAACGCAGCAGCTGCTGAGACAGGTTTGCAGTCTTGACCAGTCGGATACAAGACGTGGACGGAAGCAAGGTGTACGGACCTCAAAAGTTCTGGCCAGCTGACAGATCATCATGACTGATTTTACACGGTAAGTACATTTACGTCATCAGTCATCAAGCCCAACAAGCCGGAGCGTGTGCGTAGTTTATTTTACGTTACGGAGTTTCATAAAATAAGTCCCAGGAATACGAGGTATGGTTGGGAGGATAGGGGGTGGGGGGATGTGTGGGTGAGCGAGTGCTTGCATGTAGAGCAAAGGATACATGAAGGATACATGATGCATGCATACATCAGTATAGGTTTCATTTCTTTGAGAGTCTAATCTGAATAAATGCCACAGCCACTCAGCTCGCGAGCTTGCACGCAGACTGTGAATCGGTGGTAGGTTCATGATTAGTTTGAGGTGCGAGGCGTAACTGAAGTCACAATGACTAGTCCTAATGCCGATGTTGTTTTTTTTTCCGCGCTGAAACTCATCATGTCTGATGTCCGGTAGTCATCAGATGATTAGATTGTCATTATAAGAAAGTGCACTAGGACCCTACAGCCTATAGTTCAAAGGCCACGTCTCTTGGCTTGACTTCGCGAACGAAGATTTTATAGGAGTTGCCCACGACGTCTGCAGGCTTGTTCGTGGCTGCGGAGGCCAATCCGGGACAGGCAGGTTCGACCGCAGTGGCTGCAGGGGAAGGTATGGCCAGGGTTCTGAGTTGCGGCATCTCTGTTTTTTCTCCTGAGCCGCTTGTCCTTAAGGCTAGCTCTGCGAGAGTCCTCAAAGGAGACAGCTGCCTTGTAAATGGTGGAGCGCCAGGTGTCACGGTCCACAGCAAGCGAGGACCACTGGTGGTGGTCGATTTGGCAGGCACTAAGTGACTTCTTGAGACAGTCTTTGTATCTCTTCTTTGGTGCCCCTCTGTCACGGTGTCCAGTAGCAAGCTCGCCGAACAGGGTGATCTTTGGTAGGCGATGATCCTCCATCCTGGAGACATGCCCCGCCCAGCGGAGCTGTGTCCGCAGCAGCAAGGCCTCGATGCTCACAGTTTCAGCCTGTTCAAGGACCTCGACGTTGGTGACATAGTCACTCCAGTGAATGCCCAGGATGGTACGCAGGCAGCGCTTGTGGAAACGTTCGAGGAGTCGTAGTTGGCTGCGGTAGAGGGCCCAGGACTCGGAACCATACAGCAGGGTGGTGAGGACCACAGCTCTGTACACGCTGATCTTGGTGCCTGTTTTCAGCTGTTGATTGTGCCACACCCGCTTGAAAAGTCGCCCGAAAGCGCTGTTCGCTTTTGCCAGCCTGCTGTCAAGCTCCCTGTCCAGCTTGGCGTCCGACGTGATAATGCAGCCAAGGTAAGTAAACTGGTGCACTGACTTTAGTTCAGACTCGCCAATGGTGATGTGAGGAGGGTGATACACTGTCTTGGGTGCCGGCTGATGGAGGACCTCTGTCTTTTTCAGACTGACCTCGAGTCCAAAGAGCTGGGCAGCGTCTGCGAAGCAGGACGTGACGCGCTGCAGGGCTCCCTCTGTGTGTGCAACGAGGGCAGCATCATCAGCAAAAAGCAGCTCACGAATCAGTTGGTCTAGGGTTTTCGTGTGGGCCTGCAGTCGTCTGAGATTGAACAGGCTGCCATCGAGACGATACCTGATGTACACTGCATCGTCATCATCGAGGTCTACTGTGGCCTGCTTCAACATCATGCTAAAAAAAGATGGTGAAGAGGGTCGGTGCCAGCACGCAGCCCTGCTTTACGCCGTTGAGAATAGGGAATGGTTCTGAGAGAACATTGTTGAGTCTGACCTGGCCTTGCTGGTCCTCGTGTAGCTGGACAATCATGCTGAGGAACTTTGGGGGACAGCCAAGTCGCTCCAGGATCTGCCACATGCCTTGCCTGCTCACAGTGTCGAACGCTTTTGTTAGGTCGACAAACGTTACGTACAGCCCTTTGTTCTGCTCGCGGCACTTCTCCTGAAGCTGTCTCAGCACAAAGACCATATCGGCGGTGCTCCTGTTTGCTCTGAAGCCACACTGGCCCTCTGGGAGGTGGTCTTCAGCGATGGCAGGTACCAGCCGATTCAGGAGCAGCCTTGCAAGAATTTTCCCAGCAATGGACAGCAGGGTAATTCCCCGATAGTTGGAACAGTCTGACTTCTCGCCTTTGTTCTTGTACAGGGTGATAACGACAGCATCACGAAGATCCTTTGGTAGTGTTCCTTCCTCCCAGCAGCAGAGAAAGAGGTCATGGAGCTTGTTGTGCAGTGCTGCGCCTCCATGTTTCCAGATCTCTGGTGGTATTCCATCAATGCCTACTGCTTTGCCACTCTTGAGCTGGTGGATGGCCGTGAGGGTCTCTTCAGCGGTGGGCGGTTCGTCCAATTCAACCTTTACTGGGAGGTGTGGGATTTGTAGGACGACTGCTTCTTGAACAGTGCGCTCAGCGCTGAAGAGGCTCTGAAAGTACTCCGACCAGCGGTTCAAGATGGAGGTATTATCTGTGAGGAGTGCCTGGCCATTCGCGCTTCGCAGGGGACTTTGTACCAGGTGTCTGGGGCCATACACTGCTTTCAGTGCTTCGTAGAAGCCCCTGTAGTCACCATTGTCAGCGCAAAGCTGGGTCCTCTGTGCAAGTCTGGTCCACCACTCATTCTGGAGATCTCTGAGCTTGCGCTGGAGACTGCTGCAGACAAGGCGGAGGGCAGACTTCTTCACAGGGCAGGAAGGCTGGGCTAGGTGGGCCTGATGGGCGGCCACGTATGGCGCACATAAACGATGTATAGACAAGTGGGAGTAACACATCTGTTAGGTTTCTCCGAGAGACATCAACGCGCTCAGTGACCAAGCTGACGGGTGCCTTTGTTCAGGCGTACGTGTACAGTGTGTAGATTCAGGTGTTTTATTAGGCCATAAAACCAGTCATGTGTGTGATAAAGATAAACTGGTGATTAGATTAAGCGGCCGCAAACCAGCAGCTAGCATTGGCACGGTGTGGACTGTGGCAGATAGCGTCAGTGTATTACGCCCCTAAGCAAAGTCAAACATTTGAGCCTTGGCCCATGGTGGCGGGACATCTTTAGTAGCTCACAGTTAGTGCATGCGTTTGTTAAGCAGCTGATTAGATGAACATGACATGCAGCAGACGCCCTTTTTTGTTGGTTGGGTTGGTTGGTTGGGTTTAACACCTTCCCTGCAAATGGACGTACATAAGTTGTTTTTTTCTGACTTACGTGTTCGCTGAACGACCAAACCGACCACAACTGTCCAAAGAAAATTGACACACAGTGGCCTCACAGTAAGAGTCATAGATCCTCATGAGCCTCCGCAGTCGCGGGGGACTTATGAAGATCTACGTCTTGCATAGGGGCCTGACGAGTGGTGCTTTGACGATGCAAATTTGCTGCGCAACCGGGTGCGCGCCACCGCGTCCTCTAGCTCAATTCAGAATATGTGTTTTGAATTGAGCTAGTGGACGCGGTGGCGCGCACCCGGTGGCGCAGCGGATTTGCATTTAGTCAAAGCTTCACTCGTCAGGCCCCTATGGTCTCTTGCAGTTAGATCGCGTTCATTTTTCTTGGCAATTAAGGGGTTAACGTCCATGCCACATTAGTGGCCATGCGTAATTGCAGACAGCCCTAAGGGCTGGGTTATGCCCACACGGACGCAGAAAGAAAGGGGGGGGGGGGGGGGGGGGGAAACACACGGAAAAACAAAACAGTCGAGCAGAAAACAAATGTTTCATGATACACACAAAAAAGATCAGCCAGGGTTCTCTTTGCTCAGGCTAGTAGGCGAAATGTATCTTATTTTTTAAAAAAAAGGAGAACTGATCTGCTCGTGGGCGGTGCTTTGTTTTCTTCAAAATACGTTCTGTTGGCTGCAGTTTTGTTTCGGATAAAAGAGAACAGCTAAAAGAAATACAGACCCACTCAACACCCCGCTTACACGGGACACTCGGATAAATCCACTAAAGGAAAGCTGGCAAGCGACCATGCCGCAAACGCCAACTAACGGACCTTCTAAACAGTTATCCTCAAGTAAAACAGATATGAACACCTAGAATTCAAGGGTGGTGTCGGAATAGCTTGGCGCCTGTAGGCGCCAAGCTATTCCGACACCACCCTTGAACTATAAACAAAAGCGAGATAAAACAGGGGAAAATCAAGCCGCAAGAAATGAAACCTAGCAGGAACATAGTTCAGGGCTCTGACTGCCACCATTAGCCAGATAATTTTAACTCGTTCAGTACCGAGGGAATTTGAATACCACCCAACCACATAAGGTATATCCTCACGACCCCCTGCAACTGCGGGGGCTCATGAGGATCTATACCTCTTGCTGCCTCCTCTGAGTCCATGTTCCTGAGACATCTAGGTTGTTTTTGTTGTTGTTTTTGTGTGTGTTTTGTTTTTTGCTGCTGAATTAACTAAGATTGCAGGAACACAGTCTGCACTGTAGGGGTTAATTCAAAATAAGTATTTTTTCTTTATATTCAAACTGTACGTGTCTGTGAAAATGAATATATACGAGGTATGATCAGAGAGTAATGATAGTTGTGCCGTAAAACCGAAACCGTTGGCGCAATTTACTTGATATTTGCACGTTTATAATAGCACTATCCTCCACTCTTTGTGCAAACTTTCAGGTACTTCAGGCAAGATTCAAAGGCGATGTGGTATTTTGATGAAGGTCAAGGTCGCATTTGTGAAGTTACGGCTTTTGCTAGGTTCTGGATGCATGAATACTCCGTCCTGCCAGCCTCATTTTCCGTTTAGGGAAGAACCAAAAGTCGCAAATTTAAGCGTTTTGAGTAGTTAATCTAAGCGATCAACTTTCTGTTGCATCTGAGCCTCTGTTAAGACTGAAGTGGAGTATCCTTATTGCAGATAGTTTTTGGAGGTCAAGGCCTTTGCGCACTATCCTTTGAACTGACATCTGACAGCTGACATCTCGTCAATTTCGCTAGTCAGTGCAGCGACTAGCACGTTTGCTGGCGTCAGTTCTCCATTCGTGGGCATGTATAGGACATACATTTCGAGCGTTCGCCGTACACACTAAGAAGTATTTCATTACTACTACACGTAAGGAGCTTGTTAATGCTGCAATATGAAAAAAAAAAAAATGTCGCGTTTCCGTTTTGAAAAATGCAAGTATCATCAAGATCTCTTCTTGGCGCGCAAGGGATTTGGGGAAGTAACGTATATCAAGCAAATTCATGAATATTAATTTGCTTGTTATACAATATAATAATAATAATAATAGGTTATTATATAAGCGCATTACCCAATTCTGCGAATCGGCTCAAAGCTCAGAGAACTGAACCCAACACGCACGCTCACGTGATACACACACATTCACTCTGAAGACAACCACAGTACAAGACAAACACAGAACATTCGCGTTGTGCGAGTGGTCAGCTCAGCTACTGAGGTTTCGAAAATTTTGATCGCTTGTATTTGAAATTTATAACGTGGCCTGAAACCGGTACCACAGGGGAAGGGGAGGAAGAGCCAGAGTACCCCGAGAAAGAACCCCCAACGGTCCGCCCGAATTAACGGTGACACTTGCTAGAGGAGAAATGTCCAACGCCGCAACCCGGTATCGAACCTCGCACCTTTAGCATTGGTGGCAAGCGCCTTAACCACTGCGCCACGGACTGCCCCATCTAACATCAATATAACAATACGTGTGTCAAAGAAGGAAGCACTTTATGGAGTGCATAATATAAATACATATCACCTTTCGACAAGCGCCTATAAGGTGTCGTCTGACTGACTCGGTCGTACTGTTTACCGCAGTGCATACGACAGTCAGATCACACCAGGAGAGCTAGGTGAAGCCAGTGATACGACAGTCAGATCACACCAGGAGAGCTAGGTGAAGCCAGTGATACGACAGTCAGATCACACCAGGAGAGCTAGGTGAAGCCAGTGATACGACAGTCAGATCACACCAGGAGAGCTAGGTGAAGCCAGTGATACGACAGTCAGATCACACCAGGAGAGCTAGGTGAAGCCAGTGATACGACAGTCAGCTCACACCAGGAGAGCTAGGTCAAGCCAGTGATACGACATTCAGATCACACCAGGAGAGCTAGGTCAAGCCAGTGGTGTAGGGCAGACGACCAACACCAGTCGTCTGTAAAGTGTGAACTGGAAAGAAACATCGTTGAAGACAACTAGCGGTTTGGGGAGTGAAAATATACGCGTGGGTACATAAGTCGGTAAGTTTATTTTTTTCATTTGACTCAAGTTCCATTACCCAAATGCGCAAAAGGCCATCGGGCCGACGTCGGCCCGATGGCCTTTTTTCGCGGCAATAGGACGGTACTCAAGTAGTCCGCAAAGTTATCACAAACTGCGATATTCCTTGCAGTATTCGGAGTTGTTCTTAGAAAACACTTATACCAGTTTAAGGAAATGATTAGCTCGTAAACCAAGCGTATACCATGGTATTGCGGCATCAGTCCTAGGACACCCCCCCCCCCCCCCTCCCCTCCCCTCCGCCCCCCCCCCCCCCCCGCTCCTCCCCCCCCCCCAAAAAAAAAAAAAAAAGAAAGAAAGAAAGAAAAAAAAAAAAAAAACAACAACAGCTGAGGCCGCGTCCAGAGTTAGGAAATTATATAGTTAAAGTGATGCCGCCAAATTAGCTTGGCGCCTTTTGTTGTCAGGCTATTCTGTCACCACCCTTCAACTATCGTAATCGGTGCATGGCTTGTTGTAGTGTGTCAGGGCTGAAAAGTTAAAAGGCATAATAGTTCGAACAATGCACAATTGTGACTAAGTATCACAAAACAGGTACCACACAACTGAGAAGGCTGTATAGTCCATTTGCGGTATGTTTGCATTGTGCGTTGTTTGTTTTTTTAATCTCTAAAGAACTTTACTACAAAACATATTTCAGAACAACACAGAGAACAGAACGTGATCATACAACATTTGACCTAATTTATTTGAAAGTTTGGTCGGCTTCAACGAAACTGTTTAGCCTCGGGAGATCACAAAGACGGCCTACTTAGAAATTGAAATATATGTATACCATGTTCAGGCCTCAGTGACCACTGATCTGCACCGATGCTGAAACTATGACAGGCTATACTCGGATCAGACGCCTTGCAAGACCAAAATACGTATTAAGCATCCGCTGTTGAGAGAGTGAATTTCACATGAATAAATATGTGCCATTGTTTCCTTTTGGGGCTCGGTTTAGCAGGCTTAACTTACATATATGTCATGTTCAAAATTACAAAAGGACAGCAGTTAAACCGACCAGTGTGGTCAGGACTAAAGGAAAATTTAAATAAAACAGGGCTAAGTTTGGCGATCATGTGTTCTTCTTCGAGTTGTCATGAAATCATCTGTATTCAAAAGAAGAAGAAAAGAAAAACCACAAGGCAAAGCTTTTCTAAAACGGGCTATAACTGTGTCTTCTCCCTCAAGCTGTTTTCGTAAGTAGGAAAGGCAACGTTGCAATTTGTTGTTGTTTTGGTTGTTGGTGGTAGTGGTTTGTGTGTGTGTGTGTGTGTGTGTGTGTGTGTGTGTGTGTGTGTGTGTGTGTGTGTGTGTGTATGTGTGTGTGTGTGTGTGCGTGTGTGTATGTGTATGTGTGTGTGTGTGTGTGTGTGTGTGTGTGTGTGTGAGAGAGAGAGAGAGAGAGAGAGAGAGAGAGAGAGAGAGAGAGAGAGAGAGAGAGAGAGAGAGAGAGAGAGAGAGAACGAACGAAACTTTATTTTCCAAGGATTGAGATAGTAGGCGCGCAGGCCTTTCTTACAATCTGTCCTTGCTAAGCTACTTAAGGAACACCAACCAAACAACAAAAACTAACTAATAATAAACGTCACACACACGCATACACACAAGAGAGAGAGAGAGAGAGAGAGAGAGAGAGAGAGAGAGAGAGAGAGAGAGAGAGAGAGAGAGAGAGAGAGAGAGAGAGAGAGAGAGAGAGAGAGCACTATTTTCATTTCCATTGAAGTCGGCCAGTGATACCTCATGAGGCGTTCATGTTAAAAGTCACAACATCCAGGGCGGGCTGTGTTTGTCGACTAACAAACATCCAGAATAACTACAAGGGACTGAGTCTGAGAATGTTGTCTTGCCTGACCACAGACTTCTCTGTCCTTTTTTGCAATCCGTGTGAGTAGGCACACGCATCAGAGGTGTGCTACCCTTAACCGCCCCTAGTACACAGGAGAAGAAGAGTAGACCCAAAATCTGTCGTACGACATTCAGACGTCCAACAAACGGCTTTTTGTCCAGCATGACTTACCAAAAGACTTAGACTTACCAAAAGAACATTTACAAAGTAGATATTGTGAACTATTCACCGTTGATTGCCGGCACTAACACGGTTGCTTTAGCCGGGTACTACCCTTAACTCATTCTAACCCAGATACACCACAGCAAGATATGGATCGACCATGATAGTTCAAGGGTGATGCCAGAATAGCTTGGGCGCCAAGCTATTCTGGCATCACCCTTGAACTATCATGGTCCTGTGTCCTGCACTGCAATGCAATCTTGAGAGGACAACGGCAAAATTTGGGGATTCAGTTCGGTGTTGGGGTAGAATGAGTTAAAGGGGCCTGCTCCAGACCTAAAATTAAGGGTTATTGTTTGGCAATATCATAATCTCCTTTATAAATGTTCTTAGTATGTATAACAATAATGCTGCACGCACTTAAGGGTAGTGCTTGAATTGCGAAGTTTGAATGTCGTAAAACGAAGACCACTGACCGACTTTACGGCAACTGCTGCTCTTCTCGTCTTTTGCAAGTTGACTTGAAGAGTTCACCCGTTGTGCACGGCAATGAAGAGCAGCAGCACCCCTTTGTAGAATGTGCCTACACACGTGGATTGTGAAGAGAATGGCAGACATGCCCGATAGGAATGAGGACAATATTGATAACTAGTTGTATCAGCGAATATTGTCAATCAAAGCCAGCCCTGGAGCAGCCGGATTGCTTTAACTCATTCTACCCCAATATCGAAATCCCCAAATTTTGCCATCGTTTTCTGATGAGACTGCACTCTAGTGCAGGACACAGATCGACCATGATAGTTCAAGGGTGATGCCAGAATAGCTTGGCGCCCATAGGCGCCAAGCTATTCTGGTATCACCCTTGAACTATCATGGTCGATCCTTATTTTGCTGTGGTGTGTCTGGGGTAGAATGAGTTAAGATCCGTTAACATAAAAATTAATCATCACGATCAAATGGTCTACTGCATGACTGAGTTACACCTGGCCCACGATCACCAACAGAGCTTCTCGCCGTGACATTTACAAATCGACTCAGTGCTGACGTGTCTTTCAGCACATCAGTTTGAATTCTTCAGCACTCATTCAACTTGCAAGGCCGGGACATTTCAGTACGGAGGCAGCAGCTGGGGTCATTTGCATGTGACTGGCGCAGGACTTATTCTCACTCATGCAACTGGACCGAGAACTCACTGTTTCTCAGACTGAGGCGCCTGTTGACAAGCGTAATAGCGTTACGAACATAAAGTCGTGTATCCGGATGCGGCACGTCTCGAATGTGTTAACGTTTCTTCGCCGGAGTGCTCCATAATAATGCATTAATCTGCAGCGAGCTTAATTAACACTTTAAACTTTCCTGGCGTCACAGAGGTCCTTGAAGTCGGAAGCGTCCCCTCAGCTGTAGGACACAATAAGACGTTGGGCCCTTCCCTGTCACTAGACGCAGACTGCTCTTCGCCTACTTTGTCTGTGGTTGTCACTGTCTGTACAACAATTTATTGCACTTTTACCGTCGCTTATATGTAAACGTTAATATTTCTTTTGTTTTAATGTGATTCATGTACTCTCAAAGGGGTTTTGAATAAACTTGAATCTGAATCTGAATCAGCCCTGTAGGCGTAGGGTCCTGAACATATATGCAGCTAGCTAACAAGTATTGCTATTTCCGCCTTTGTCACGAGTACAAGTATTGCTATTTCCGCCTTTGTCACGAGTACACGTATTGCTATTTCCGCCTTTGTCACGAGTACAAGTATTGCTATTTCCGCCTTTGTCACGAGTACACGTATTGCTATTTCCGCCTTTGTCACGGGTACACGTATTGCTATTTCCGCCTTTGTCACGAGTACAAGTATTGCTATTTCCGCCTTTGTCACGAGTACACGTATTGCTATTTCCGCCTTTGTCACGAGTACACGTATTGCTATTTCCGCCTTTGTCACGAGTACACGTATTGCTATTTCCGCCTTTGTCACGAGTACACGTATTGTTATTTCCGCCTTTGTCACGAGTACACGTATTGCTATTTCCGCCTTTGTCACGAGAACACGTATTTCGGTATTTGTATAGAAGACGCACGCGAGATTCTCATGCGCCCCTGCTTCAGTACTGATTTATTAGAGTCAATGCCTTGTGTTGGTAAAGACGCCTTTTAACCCCTTACCTGCCAGTGCACGCAGCCTGTGTTTTTGAAATCAGTTTAACGTTAAGATTAACGTTTAAAGTGTTAACGTTTAAAGTGTTAACGTTTCTTCACCGGAGTGCTCCATAGTAATGCACTAATTTGAAGTGAGCTTAATTAACACTTCAAACTTTCCTGGCGTCACAGGAGGTCCCTGAAGTCGGAAGCGTCCCCGCAGCTGTAGGACACAATAAGACGTTGGTTTCTTCCCTGTCTCTCTCGTCTAAGGAACATGGGTAGAAAATGGCTTTACCAGGAGGCAAAAATCCTCACGAGTCCCGTCATTTGAAACTGAACACCACCCGACTGCAAGAGGCATAGATCCTCATGAGCCCCCGCAACTGCGGGGGCTCATGAGGATCTATACCTCTTGCAGTCGGGTGGTGTTCATATTTTCTCGCCAGTGAATGTGTTATAACTTTGCTTTGTGCAGAAACAGCAAAACCGTCGTCAGGATGGTGACCACCTCGGCCAAGATCTTGACCTGCAGTCTCCTGGCCTGCCTACTGACCTTCACGCCCACTGCGGGATTGTTGGGCGGCGGCTGTATCCTCTCCACCGTCGACGCTTCCCTGTCCAGCCTCTTTATCCCTGAATCAATCGTCTACAAACCCGCCCCGCCAAAGGGGCCCATCGTGGGGCTGCATGTAGCCTTGGAGGATGAGAAGACATTGCGCGTGAACTGGATGAATCCGGTCCCACCCTCGGCGGGTTCCTTCAGTCCTCAATGCTTGTACGGACCGAAGCCTGCTAATCTCAGTCTGGTGGCGGCCGGTTTTCACTACTCCTACACAGCTGGTAAGTGGTTATAAACACCCAATGTGCACAAGGTCAAGGTCATCGGGCCGGCGTCGGACGCCATTTGCCCGCGCAAGGACGTGCGCGGGCCAACGGCGGCTAACTTTGGCCCTGATGACTTTGTGCGCATTGGACAGTTACACTGGTTACCTACTTCGACCCGCATAATGCGTAGATCACGCCAAGCACGGATTAACTCCTTCCCAGGAAGGGGGGGGGGGGGGGGAGGGGTCACATTTTTTATTTAAGATGTGTCCTGATCCTAAACCAACCTTTCCACTAGCCGAAAAATCAAATGCGGGTGAAAGGGGTTGGGGGAGGGCGGTGGGGGAGTAGGGGTGGTGGTGGGGGTGTGTGAGGGGGCTTCAGGTAATTATTAAAAGTTTTAAACGAGGGAGGCAGAATGGGTTTCCAAACTTAAAAAAAAACCCGGAACTTTGATATAGCATTTAAAATATTTTGGGGCAGAGGAGGGGTTTGCGCAAGCCCTTTAAACCCTCGCTTCCCCGGATCCTCCCCAGTAGCGGATCAAGGGAGATAGGCAGCGAGACTGCCAGTCATAAACACCACTGTAAAGCGAACGCCACAAATGTGCAGCTAAATTTGTTTATAGCATCATGCCATCGATATTACTTTCTATTCCCAAAAAACACAGCAATCCAGACCAAAAAAGTGACTGCCAGGCGTGTAACATGCAAATAAGTACCCAGCGGAGAAAGAAACACGCTTAGAAAAGACAAGTACAACACAAGGTATTTAATAACTTGTGTTGTACTTGTTTTTTCTAAGCGTGTTTCTTTCTCCGTTGGGTACTTCAGAGAACAAAGATTATTTACCTGGCCAGGAAAGAGCCATTCTCGTCCGTACGGGGCAGCTTGAGGTGGGCGATGATTGATTTGGGAGTTCGGGCGAACTTGTAACCTTGGTATTCAAAACGAAGAGAAAAGCAAAATACCGCTAGGGTTTCATATAATTAAAAGAAATTTTGAAGTTGTAGGTGTGTGTGTATGTGTGTGTGTGTGTGTGTGTGTGTGTGTTGGGGGGGGGGGGCGCGCTCAGCATGTGTAAGAACCTACTCAGCACCCCCCCCCCCCCCCCCCGAAATGTCCAAAAGCAGAGGAGGGTTTTCAAAATCCAAAAAGGGACTTTGATATAGTATGATATAGTATTTTAAACCCGGAGGGAAGGGGGGGGGGGGGTGAAGGGTTTCGGAACTCTGGATCCAACTCTGGGCCCCACCGACCCAACCACCCACAGATCCGTCCCTGCATTTACAGGGGCTCACGAAAGTGTAATGCATGTGAGCTCGTGTTAAACTAACACAGGACAATGCTTTTCTCTGTTCAGGCATGTTCAACAGCACACTCAACTCCGCCTATCTTGACCTCACTCTTATTCCCTGCACCTCACCAACGTCTCCGGCGCAGAATACTTGTACCAGACTGTTGTACTATCAGTGCGGGGAAAAGGCTTTCGGCTGGAGTAAAGTGTACGAACTGCACGTGCAAGACGAGGCTGTGCCGGAGAGCCCGGGCCCGCAGATAGCTGTGGTGGGGGACATGGGCACGCCGCACGGGCAGAACACTATCGACTCCATCGCCAGCAGAATTGTGTCAGTTTCTGGGTAAGTTATGAACATTTAGCCCCTACGCACTTCAGCAGGAGATGGATCGACAATGATAATTCAAGGGTGGTGCCAGATTATGGCGCCAAGCAAATCTGGCACTGCCCTTGAATTATCAGAGTCGATACATCGCATTCAGCTGGTACATAGTCGTGAAGTGACACCTAAAATATGTGGGGCATTTGATTATTGGGTTAAATTTTTAAAAAATCTCCAACCCCACCCCCTACTGACTTTTATACGGTCCTTAGGAAGGGTGGTTAGCTGTTCATTGAGACCGATCAGGGGTCAAGGGGTCTCTGCCTGACTCAAAGGGTGGGGGCCCCAGGGGACGAGTTGCGTTGGTGGTGCGGGTAGTGGGGAACTCTTACAGCGCCTCCCCCGGGATCACCCTAGTCTAGGGCCTCTTAGCCTTTGTGAGGCACCCTCATGTGTAATCCCTTCGGACTAGCATAGCATCCCTCTATCCCGACCGCCCGTGCGTGGTCCCCGGCCACATCCTCTCCGAGGTAACCCCCAAAACTGGGCAGCACTAGCCCCCAGGCTAAACACGGCGGATCTAGAGGAGAGAACCTCGAAAATAAATCATTGTCCTGCTGCCTAGCAGGCCTGGCCGCTTTTCTGCGGAAAGGCTAAGGGAGGAAAGCCCTGACATCAAAGCCCCGAGTCTCCGGGGAAGGTTTTTGAGCCAGAGAGTAGGACAAGGACAGTCTGATATAAAACCTACGACCCGAGGACCTCGATGCCACCGTCCCAGCTTGCTAGGCCATGGCAGACGAACCAAGGGTTTACAGGGTGGGGCCAGTACTGCGCACACTGCACTCCACCAAAAAGCTCCACCGCGCAGTCTTTAGGAAACGCCCACGGACCATGACACCGACCATTCCAAGTCCTGTAGCGATGGGCGAGGGGTGAAACGGCAGGTGAAAGATGTCACTGGAAGCCGCAGTCTCAAACCTGCATGCAGGCGGTTCAGGATATTGGTCGCCTGATGTTGACCTGGGGATGACAACGTCACTTGGCACACCCTGAACGACCAAGCAGCCTTCTCTAGGGACAGCACTGCTTGCTCCACACAGAGAGGGGCCTAGAAAAGGTGGCCTAACCAAAGCTCGTCCCCTCGCAACCCCAGTTGGCTAGCCGCGGTTAACGGGCATCTTCTCCTGCGGTCAGAACACAAGAAAAAACAACGGATCCACTCCCATGACGAACACGACCGGACTCAACGTAGCATGCTGGAACATCCGAACCATGCTCGACACGGCAGACAGCGGATGCCCTGAACCTCGCTCCGCCCCCATTGCTCATGAATTGCAGAGGTTAAACATCGACATCGCCGCGCTCAGCGAAGTATGCCTCCCGGACGAAGGCAACCTCCAAGAACTTGGCACTGGCTACACCCTCTACTGGTTAGGCAGGCCTGCGTCAGAAAGACGGCTCTCAGGCGTGGGCTTCATGGTCAAAACCTCCATTGCGACTAAGCTGGAAAACCCACCAACGGGTCACCCCGACCGCATCATGCCCATGCGCCTCCCACTGAGACACCAGCAATACGTCACCCTTCTCAGTGTGTACTCCCCAACCCTCCTGGCAGAACCTGCAGAAATAGACAAGTTCTACACTGACCTGCGCAGCACAGAGCACCCCTGCAGACGACAAAGTCATTATCCTTGGCGACTTCAACGCCAGATTGTGCCAGGACTCTGAAGCCTGGAAAGGAGTCCTCGGCAAGCATGGCGTTGGGAACTGCAATGACAATGGCCGCCTACTGTTGGAGTTCTGTGCAGAGCAGCAACTTGTCATCACCAAAACTACTTTCCATCAAAGGAACAGTCGAAAGACCACCTGGATGCATCCTCGCTCCAAGCACTGGCACCTTATCGACTATGTCCTAGTGCGTCAGAGGGACCGCAGTGATGGCCTCCTCACCAGAGTGATGCCCAGCGCAGAATGTCACACTGACCACCGCCTTGTCCGCTGCAAACTCAGGCCCCGCCTCAAGCTGAAACCCAAGAAAGGGGGCCCCTCCAAGAAAAAGCTTGATGTTGCCAGCCTTCATCCTGACGATGTGAAAGCTGCCTTTCAGACAGATTTACAGCGCATGCTCAAAGACACAGCTGATCCAGCAGACTCCTCCCCTGAAACACTCTGGGAACAACTGAAAACTGCTATTGCAAAATCCTCTGCGGAAGTCTTGGGCTTTGCTAGAAAGAGGAACAAAGACTGGTTTGACGAAAACAACGTAGAGATCCAGGAACTTCTAGAAAAAAAGAGCCGCCCACCAGGCCCACCTAGCCCAGCTTTCCTGCCCTGTGAAGAAATCTGCCTTCCGCCTCATCTGCAGCAGTCTCCAGCGCAAGCTTAGAGAGCTCCAGAACGAGTGGTGGTCCAGACTCACACAGAGGACCCAGCTTTGTGCTGACAACGGTGACTACAGGGGCTTCTACGAAGCACTGAAAGCAGTGTATGGCCCCAGGCGCCTGGTTCAAAGTCCCCTGCGAAGCGCTGATGAACAGGCACTCCACACAGATAATACGTCCATCTTGAACCGCTGGTCGGAATACTTTCAGGACCTCTTCAGCGCTGAGCACACTGTTCAAGAAGCAGTCATTTTCCAAATCCCACACCTCCCAGTAAAGGTTGAATTGGACGAACCGCTCACCACCGAAGAGACCCTCAAGGCCATCCACCAGTTCAAGAGTGGCAAAGCAGCAGGCATTGACAGAATCCCGCCAGAGATCTGGAAACATGGAGGCCCAGCACTGCACAACAAGCTCCACGACCTCTTTCTCTGCTGCTGGGAGAAAGGAACACTACCAGAGGATCTCCGTGATGCAGTCATCACCACCCTGTACAAGAACAAAGGAGAGAAGTCTGCATGCTCTAATTATTGTGGAATTACCCTGCTGTCCATTGCCGGGAAAATTCTCGCAAGGCTGCTCCTGAATCGGCTGGTACCTGCCATCGCTGAAGACCACCTCCCAGAAGGCCAGTGTAGCTTCAGAGCCAACAGGAGTACCACCGACATGGTCTTTGTGCTGAAACAGCTTCAGGAGAAGTGCCGCGAACAGAACAAAGGGCTGTACGTAACGTTTGTCGACCTAACAAAAGCATTTGACACTGTGTGCAGGCAAGGCATGTGGCAGATCCTGGAGCGACTTGGCTGTCCCCCAAAGTTCCTCAGCATGATCGTCCAGCTCCACGAGCACCAGCAAGGCCAGGTCAGACTCAACAGTGACCTCTCAGAACCACTCCCCATTCTCAACGGCGTGAAGCAGGGCTGCGTGCTGGCACCGACCCTCTTTACCATATTCTTTAGCATGATGTTGAAGCAGGCCACAGTGGACCTCGACGATGACGACGCAGTGTACATCAGGTATCGTCTCGATGGCAGCCTGTTCAACCTCAGACGACTGCAGGCCCACACCAAAACCCTAAACCGACTGATTCGTGAGCTGCTCTTTGCTGATGACGCTGCCCTCGTTGCACACACAGAGAGAGCCTTGCAGTGCATCACGTCCTGCTTCGCAGATGCTGCCCAGCTCTTTGGACTTGAGGTCAGTCTGAAAAAGACAGAGGTCCTTCATCAGCCGGCACCCAAAGAAGAGCACTGCCCTCCCCACATCACCATCGGCGAGTCCGAACTGAATTCTGTACACCAATTTACCTACCTTGGCTGCATCATCACGTCAGACGCCAAGCTGGACAAGGAGCTGGACAACAGGCTGGCAAAAGCGAACAGTGCTTTCGGGCGACTATTCAAGCGGGTGTGGCACAATCAACAGCTGATAAAAGGCACCAAGATCAGCGTGTACAGAGCTGTCGTCCTCACCACCCTGCTGTATGGTTCCGAGTACTGGGCCCTCTACCGCAGCCAACTACGCCTCCCCGAACGCTTCCACCAGCGCTGCCTGCGTACCATCCTCGACATTCACTGGAGTGACTATGTCACCAACGTCGAGGTCCTTGAACAGGCGGAAACTGTGAGCATCGAGGCTTTGCTGCTGCGGACACATCTTCGCTGGGCGGGGCACGTCTCCAGGATGGAGGATCATCGCCTATCCAAGATCACCCTGTGCCAAATTGACCACCGCCAGTGGTCTTCGCTTGCTGCGGACCGCGACACCTGGTGATCCACCATTTACAAGGCAGCCGTCTCCTTTGAGGACTCTCGCAGAGCTAGCCTTAAGGACAAGCGGCTCCGGAGAAAAAACAGAGATGTCGAAACTCAGAACCCTGGCCAGACCTTCCCCTACAGCCACTGCGGTCGAACCTGCCTGTCCCGGATTGGCCTCCGCAGCCACGAACATGCCTGCAGACGTCGTGGGCAACCCCTATGGAATCTTCGTTCGCGAAGTCAAGCCAAGAGACCTATCAGCACTGAAAAGACCGGTTCGATGTATTGACAACAAACTGGAAACCCCTAAGTTGTCGACAGGATTCGTGAGGGTTCTGAGTATGCCTTGGAAAAGACGCCTTTACTATTAAAAGCACTGTTTCATTTCGTTTAATGTTATGTCCCGTACCTTCTGCAGGTGTGCTCCCCAGATACACCCACTCGGTAAGTACACCGGGGCCGCAAGTACACTTACTTTCAAATGAGATGCTTCGGATCTTACTTGTTTAGAAGTGGTGTACTCCTGGTCGAGTGAGTCTATCGCATGGAGAGGGGGCGGATCCAGGGGTGGGGGGTGGGGGGCTTAGGGGGCCCGGGCCCCCTCGTCAGCGCTGACCAATTTTTTTTTTTTGAATGGTAATTTGTGGAATCTGTGTTTTACTATTCCATGGTTCTTCTTTTCTTGTACGGTGTATTTCACAATTATCTCACGGGATCGGTGGGTGAGCATAGTGTGTTCAGATATCCTCAGTTGGCACTCCTGACCTGCACCTGTCACAGTACTTTACCCAGATATAGAGTGGCTTATGTAAATCAGTGCCTCTTGCTGTGCGATACAATCCTCATTGCATCCTCAGACTGAAGCAGCCATCTCACGCTGGCAATAAGCGGCTGACTGCTGGTGGGAAATTGTCCAGTCATTGTTGAACTGGGGCACAACTCATTTCCTCATCCGGGCATAGAGTTTCATGTGTCCCTTTAGTCACAGGAGCTCATGAGAAGCATTACTTCTTTCTGTGCGATCCTCATACGTGGCAGTCATCTAGGTTTAAGTCTACGACTGTAAGCCAACTGTGATCAGAAAGCGAGAAATCAACTGCGCTATGTCTCCCCCGTGGTGAGCAGCCGACTGGCCCGGGTGGCACAGATGATTGCTACTTCCCTAGTGGTAAGAAAGCAAGACCGGTCCCACCCAGGTATGCATCCTGTCACTCTGGTCCCGACGCCTGTTTATTCTCCGAGTTGTTGGTGGTCGCTGCTGTCGCATGCGTTGTGTTATGTGAAGCACTCGGGAGGCGTTTCGATCGGTATTCGTAGTCTGTGACTACAGGCTCCGATATACTCGTCAGGGAACCGGCCTATTGTTGTAGAGGGCTGTCGTTTAAGTGGGTGGGTGCGTTGTTGATGTCGTAGAGGGTTGTCGTTTAAGTTGGTGGGTGCGTTGTTAGTGTCGTGATGTTGGAGTTAACCTACGTGTTTCTCCTTATCCGTTCGTGGGATTCCGTCTCTTGAAGTCTGGTGGGGTGTGTAGAAGAGGAATCGCGGATTGGGCAGTGTAGTGGGCTGTGCTTAAGGGTTACGTAGTTTTCCTGGTCCGATGAGTTTAGGGTGACGGGCAGTTGTTGGTTGTGAAATGTGGCCGTTTTTTCTTTGACGCGGTAGTAGATCCTTGTTAATCCGGCTTGATCGTCCCGTTGGAGTATGGTCGTGGGTTAAACCGCTTTCTTTTCCTCCGTCTCGTTGTCTTTAGGGCTGACGCGGGGAGAGGAGATAAGCTTGTATCGTTGCTCCGGGCTGTCTGTGGGGAATTAGGCGTAATGTTGCTTGCTTTCTTCGTGGCAGCGGGTCTGATTCTCGTTGGGTCCATGGGGCAAACTGGATTACGTGGAGTACTGTATGCTCCTTACATCCTTTTCTTACCCTAGTTGGGGTGGGTGGCTGAGAGTCCCCTACGGGGTTTGAGCTTCATGTTGTGTGTGTGGTTGGTTTCCCTGTCGTTGAGAGCGAGAGTGTGAAGGGGGATTAAACGTGATGAGCTTTGTCTTTGGTTGGTGGATGGGGTGCCCTGTTTAGGGTCGATGGTTTCTAATCCTTGCTTGGAGGGCCGTTGTTGCCGTGGTGGTTAGTTGTTGTTTCCGGCGTCGTCTTCTAGTGTTTTGTTTATGTCCGTGGCTGACACGGCTGTGTCTCTCTTTGTGTTGAGTTTCGCTGATATAATCAAGTCCTTTATGTTTTTATGTCGCTTATATGCGATCAGCGGTGGATTGGGGAAGAGTGTTTTACACTCTGGGTCTCTCGTCATGTGGTGTCAGTGTGTTTGAATTTTCCTTTGTAGGTGCTTGATACTGGGGTAGTATGGGGTGACCATGACCAGAGGTTTTTCCTGCTTTCTTCGGTCTTTCCGCTAGGATTTGTTTTCTGTCTTTCGCGAGTACTGTGTCCGTTTCTTGCGTGAGTTCCGTCTGTTTGTATCCCCGGTCCGTCATTTTGTCGTGGAACAGATGGATCTGTTCGTGTAGGTCTGTTCTGTTGCTGTTAGTCCTCATATATCTTGTTGTTTCCCCCCGAATCAGAGCTTTGAAGACGTGTTGAGGTTGAGCTGAATCCCTTTGTAGGTATTGATGAGTTTCTGTCGGTTTTCTGTATGTTTTGATGTCCAGTATTCCTTCACGCTCAAAACGCTCTCCCTTGTAAACTTGAGTGTCCAGGAAGGTAGCTGTATGGTCTTCGATTGTGTATGTGAATTTCAGGAGTGGGTGATAGGAGTTGGCGAGGTTAAAAAACCTGTTGATGGTGTCATTGTCCGCCTTCCACATTTGGAAGCCGTCATCTCTGTATCTTCCGTTCCAAATGATTTTCTCTCTCTCCTCAAAAAGGTTGATGATATTGTTCAGTATTATGCCCAAATTGATGTCGCAGGCTTCCGGTGAAACTTTAGAGCCCATCGGGGCGCCGATAATTTGTCGGTAGAGCTGTCCATTGAAGGTGAAGACGTTGTTCGTGAGGATAATCTTCAGGAATCTGAGGAGGTGGTGTTTTTCAATCGGTGGCATAGGTGGTGTTTCAACTATGTCCGGGACTGTTTGGTTCACTGCCTCCAGCAATTCGTGGAATTCCATGTTACTGTACATCGATGTGACGTCATAGCATACTAGCTTAGTTTCTCGGGGGATCCTTGTTTGTTCAATTTTATTAATGAACGCCGGTGTGTCTTTGATGTATGTAGGTTGTTTTTGTACGAACGGTAGTAGGTGGAGATCCACAAATTCCGCTATAGCTATAGTCGGGCTTGCTGACTGCGCCACGATTGGGCGACCCGCTATAATTCTCCCTTGCATTCCATTTTTCTCCATGTCATCCAACACCTCTGTTGGGTGTTTGTGGATTTTGGGAAGTAGGTAGAAGGAGGCTGTGTTTTTGTAGGTTTCCGTTTGTCGTAGGAACTTGTAGGTTTGTTTGTCTATCTTCTTAGTTCTGTATAGTGTCTCAGATGTGTTGAGGATTTCGGCTATGATGGCCTCTGTGTTTGCCGCATCTGTTTTCTCGTAGTGTATTCCGTCCTCCAGTTGTCTCAAACCCTCCCTGATGTAATCGTCTCTGTTGAGGAGTACGATTGTGCTGTTTTTGTCGGCTTTTTTTTAAAACGATGTCCGTATTATTTTTGAGTGCCTTGAGTGCTTCACGTTCCTCTCTCGTGAAATTGCTTCGTGTGCTTGACATGCTGACGTGCGTTAATTCTTCCTTTGTGTTGCTGATGTATTGTTCAATTGGACCGTTTGCCCTTTGTGGGGTGTACCCTGAGCTAAACTGTAGTGGGTGTGGAATCCGCTCAGATTTGTCCTGATTCTGAAAATGGTACTTGCAGCGTATTTTACGGGTGAGTTCGTCAAATGCTGATATGATTTCGTTCTTGGCTCGTTTGTTGTTTGGGACTGGAATAAATTTCAGTCCTTTTCCCAGCGCTCGAATTTCCGGGTCCGTGAGTTTGTGTTTGGAGAAGTTCCCAATAAATTTTCTTGCTTCCTTTGTCTTCTCCTTGAGAGTTGCTGTGTTGGTGTGACCACCGTTTTGTCTGTATTTGTGTCGTTGCGCCTTCGCTTTCTTGTGCCTCCTGTTAAAGTGCCTCGCCATGTGGTAAAAGAGCAAGACCGGTCCCACCCAGGTATGCATCCGGTCACTCTGGTCTCGACGCCTCAAAATGTCCGAGCAGAATAATGTGAAGCACTCGGGGGCGTTTCGATCGGTATTCGTAGTTAGTAACTACAGGCTCCGATTTACTCATCAGGGAACCGGCCTACAATTCTCAGTCCATTTCTTGTTGTCTTCCTCCCAGTGTGTCGCATTTAAATCCTTACATAAGGACATGTTATCCGTGTAGTCCATGCATGTAACTGTAGTCCTGACGCGGCATTATTGATGTCCAGTATGGTCGCTTTCAAACCCTTGCAGTATTCCTGACGCGGTGTTATAGATGTCTAGTATGAACGCTTTCAAATCCTTGCAGTATTCCTGATGCGGTGTTATTGATGTCAAGTATGATTGCTTCAAATCCTTGCAGGGTCCAGTCTTGTGTCGGGATCCGATTGTATCGCTGCGTCTTTTGTTCCCTCGGCGCTTGTGCCTGTCCGTTCCAAGATCATTTCCTGCTCAGCGGGGCTTAGCCGCGATAAGATACAAGGAACCGTTGGGCGGAGTTTGCGTGTATCGACGTGGGAGTCATATTCTTTGTTTATTAATCCGTCCGTTTTGACGGATCAATCCCAGACTGAGTGGTGTTGTTGTTGTTGTTGATTCTCCGTGTATTCGTGTTTGTAGACGATGCCGGTTGTTTGTGCGGCTGTGTTGCCTTCCATACGACAGACTAGTGTTTCTAGTATTGTCCTCTGTGTAGGTGGTACGCAGTGTTGCCGTGGTGCATATCTCACAGTTGATGCTTTAAAATCAGCTTATTGTTGTAGCTGTTGCTGCTGTTTTGGTGTGGCTGTCGTTTCGTTGATTGCTGTTGTTGCCGTTGGCTTGTTGGGCCGCCTGAATTGTATACCGTTTTGGTGGTAGGTGCCGGGTTTTGTCGTTGGGGGAACAGCAGGCCGAGCCAAAGAAATCATCGCAGAGATTAACAAAATAGCTGCGACACACGTCGAAAAAATGGCAGAGGAGATTACGACCTACCTCACCGAGCGACAGAAAGCAGAGAATGCAAGAATCAGCCACCTACTCCAGAAAGCGAGCTCTTCCCTCAGCGGCCAAATCAAAGACGACACTCTGACGGCGGCGAAAATGGCAGCGCATGAAGCCCAAGCAGCGATCAAAAAACAAGGCGACAGAGTTAGGCAGCAGTTTGCCAACTTTCTGAAAGAAGAGATCAACGATGGAGACAACGAGAGACCTACGACCAGAGCGGCACCGAGAATGGCACCCCCACCAAGTAGACGACCACGAGAAGAGACCAGGCCGGAGAGACGCAGGCCATACGACAACCAGCCTTACTCCGTTTCCCGCCGCCCTCACCCACAAGGACGACAGAGGCGTCCTTAGATGCCCTATTACGTCGCATCTTTAGGCCCTTTTCAGGGCCATCAGTCCTCCAAAGAATGGACTGGCTTCTTCTCTTTTCTGGTCTTGGCTCCTAAGTCCCAAGGGGACACGCATCCAACCATACCCCCACACCTCCCACAACTAGACACTTTTCGACGTATTGGAAGACTTGACCCTATTCAAACAACACCAGGACAGGAAAAAAAGATAAAACGGATCGAAGCACAACACCCACAACCAAACACCTTAAGTCATCCCTACGGGGTACGAAACGACTAACGACAACCTAAACGATACGTCACCATCAACAACTAGACCGACGAACATGACAGACCACGCATTCGAACATTTGTCCAGTCTCTCACACATGTGTAAAGACACACCAGATAAAAGTAAAGAAGCATACCCTAAAACGACGAAAAAGGAAAGGGACAAACTTTAATAAAATGGAACAGAACTGTCTACGAACGGAAGCTGCACGAGCTTCGACACCACGTAACTCCAAGAACAAAACAACAAGGTAACAAGGTACAGGAGGATGCTTCGGCTACTAGGACAATAACACGGGACACACCGAATACAACAAAACACAGAGGTAATTGGACAAGGGAGGAGACCACAAACACACACCGACCATCGACAATGAGGGTATAGGGGTTTCACCGACTACCTCGACCGAAACGCTGAAATGATACATAACACAGAGCCAAAAAGACACCAGAATGCAGGGCGTGGAGTAATGGCACACACCGACCACCAAAACTCATCAAGCAAAACCAGATTCTCTACCGATTAAGAGGAACACAGGGAGTAATCGAAACGATTTCCCACACACCCGTGAGGAAACGGCCCACATAGGCACTTTTAGGTCTGTGACTTAGGGCACAACAATTGGACCGCTCACACACCCCACGGCACAAACAGCGAGCGACACCACACAGACGACAGCCGACCATTAGGATTCGACCACGCGTCACCGACGCGCGCGCTGCGCCGTCAAGCCGCCTACCCGCACCCTATAAAGCCACAGACAGAACGGAACCACAAAGCCGACTACAGCTGCCAGCCCCACTCGACAAGAAACAACCGAGCAACCGAAGCCCAGGACTTCAAATCAACGGAAGACCACAAACAAGAAGGAACTCGTCGACTTTTCTCCCACACCTATAATAGGGTGGTTGAGACTCACCCTCCCACACCTATAATAGGGTGGTTGAGACCCACACCTGATAAAGGGTGGATGAAACAAGAAACAACCAAGCAAGCAAGGCCCAAGACTCCAAATCAACAGGAAAACCACAAGCAAGAAGGAGCTCTTCGACTATTCTCCCACACCTATAATAGGGTGGTTGAGACCCGCCCTCCCACACCTATAATAGGGTGGTTGAGACCCACTCCCACACCTATAATAGGGTGGTTGAGACCGACTCCCACACCTATAATAGGGTGGTTGAGACCCACTCCCCACACGCATTTAAGGGCAGTCGGAACCCCCATCTCTCACCACACCGAATTGAGAAACTTGTCCCCAAACACATTTTTCAGCTTGGGCGAGTAAAGGGTTTAAAAGCTAACCAACTTTCACTACCCGGCTAAGGACCATTGGATTGAGCACTCATGGCGAGGCATTTTAACAGGAGGCACAAGAAAGCGAAGGCGCAACGACACAAATACAGACAAAACGGTGGTCACACCAACACAGCAACTCTCAAGGAGAAGACAAAGGAAGCAAGAAAATTTATTGGGAACTTCTCCAAACACAAACTCACGGACCCGGAAATTCGAGCGCTGGGAAAAGGACTGAAATTTATTCCAGTCCCAAACAACAAACGAGCCAAGAACGAAATCATATCAGCATTTGACGAACTCACCCGTAAAATACGCTGCAAATACCATTTTCAGAATCAGGACAAAACTGAGCGGATTCCACACCCACTACAGTTTAGCTCAGGGTACACCCCACAAAGGGCAAACGGTCCAATTGAACAATACATCAGCAACACAAAGGAAGAATTAACGCACGTCAGCATGTCAAGCACACGAAGCAATTTCACGAGAGAGGAACGTGAAGCACTCAAGGCACTCAAAAATAATACGGACATCGTTTTAAAAAAAGCCGACAAAAACAGCACAATCGTACTCCTCAACAGAGACGATTACATCAGGGAGGGTTTGAGACAACTGGAGGACGGAATACACTACGAGAAAACAGATGCGGCAAACACAGAGGCCATCATAGCCGAAATCCTCAACACATCTGAGACACTATACAGAACTAAGAAGATAGACAAACAAACCTACAAGTTCCTACGACAAACGGAAACCTACAAAAACACAGCCTCCTTCTACCTACTTCCCAAAATCCACAAACACCCAACAGAGGTGTTGGATGACATGGAGAAAAATGGAATGCAAGGGAGAATTATAGCGGGTCGCCCAATCGTGGCACAGTCAGCAAGCCCGACTATAGCTATAGCGAAATTTGTGGATCTCCACCTACTACCGTTCGTACAAAAACAACCTACATACATCAAAGACACACCGGCGTTCATTAATAAAATTGAACAAACAAGGATCCCCCGAGAAACTAAGCTAGTATGCTATGACGTCACATCGATGTACAGTAACATGGAATTCCACGAATTGCTGGAGGCAGTGAACCAAACAGTCCCGGACATAGTTGAAACACCACCTATGCCACCGATTGAAAAACACCACCTCCTCAGATTCCTGGAGATTATCCTCACAAACAACGTCTTCACCTTCAATGGACAGCTCTACCGACAAATTATCGGCGCCCCGATGGGCTCTAAAGTTTCACCGGAAGCCTGCGACATCAATATGGGCATAATACTGAACAATATCATCAACCTTTTTGAGGAGAGAGAGAAAATCATTTGGAACGGAAGATACAGAGATGACGGCTTCCAAATGTGGAATGCGGACAATGACATCATCAACAGGTTTTTTAACCTCGCCAACTCCTATCACCCACTCCTGAAATTCACATACACAATCGAAGACCATACAGCTACCTTCCTGGACACTCAAGTTTACAAGGGAGAGCGCTTTGAGCGTGAAGGAATACTGGACATCAAAACATACAGAAAACCGACAGAAACTTATCAATACCTACAAAGGGATTCAGCTCACCCTCAACACGTCTTCAAAGCTCTGATTCGGGGGGAAACAACAAGATACATGAGGACTAACAGCAACAGAACAGACCTACACGAACAGATCCATCTGTTCCACGACAAAATGACGGACCGGGGATACAAACAGACGGAACTCACGCAAGAAACGGACACAGTACTCGCGAAAGACAGAAAACAACTCCTAGCGGAAAGACCGAAGAAAGCAGGAAAAACACCTCTGGTCATGGTCACCCCATACTACCCCAGTATCAAGCACCTACAAAGGAAAATTCAAACACACTGGCACCACATGACGAGAGACCCAGAGTGTAAAACACTCTTCCCCAATCCACCGCTGATAGCCTATAAGCGACATAAAAACATAAAGGACTTGATCATATCAGCGAAACTCAACACAAAGAGAGACACAGCCGTGTCAGCCACGGACATAAACAAAACACTAGAAGACGACGCCGCAAACAACAACTAACCACCACGGCAACAACGGCCCTCCAAGCAAGGATTAGAAACCATCGACCCGAAACAGAGCACCCCATCCACCATCCAAAGACAAAGCTCATCACGTTTAATCCCCCTTCACACTCTCGCTCTCAGCTCAACGACAGGGAAACCAACCACACACACAGCATGAAGCTCAAACCCCGTAGGGGACTCTCAGCCACCCACCCCAACTAGGGTAAGAAAAGGATGTAAGAAGCATACAGTACTCCACGTAATCCAGTTTGCCCCATGGACCCAACGAGAATCAGACCCGCTGCCACGAAGAAAGCAAGCAACATTACGCCTAATTCCCCACAGACAGCCCGGAGCAACGATAAAGCTTATCTCCTCTCCCCGCGTCAGCCCTAAAGACAACGAGACGGAGGAAAAGAAAGCGGTTTAACCCACGACCATACTCCAACGGGACGATCAAGCAGGATTAACAAGGATCTACCACCGCGTCAAAGAAAAAAACGGCCACATTTCACAACCAACAACTGCCCGTCACCCTAAACTCATCGGACCAGGAAAACTACGTAACCCTTAAGCACAGCCCACTACACTGCCCAATCCGCGATTCCTCTTCTACACACCCCACCAGACTTCAAGAGACGGAATCCCACGAACGGATAAGGAGAAACACGTAGGTTAACTCCAACATCACGACACTAACAACGCACCCACCAACTTAAACGACAACCCTCTACGACATCAACAACGCACCCACCCACTTAAACGACAGCCCTCTACAACAATAGGCCGGTTCCCTGACGAGTATATCGGAGCCTGTAGTCACAGACTACGAATACCGATCGAAACGCCTCCCGAGTGCTTCACATAACACAACGCATGCGACAGCAGCGACCACCAACAACTCGGAGAATAAACAGGCGTCGGGACCAGAGTGACAGGATGCATACCTGGGTGGGACCGGTCTTGCTTTCTTACCACTCTGAGCACAGTGGGTCTCCAGTCTCACTCTTTTGAGGTATTGTCCGTGGACATGCACCAGTGCCCATCAGAGTAGCAATGTAGTCAGAAGGGAGGTGTGAAATGTCTTGATTTTGATCACTAACTAACCCTTAAGTAATCGTCAGCCAGTGTAAGAGGTATGCATCATGGGTGATTATGACTATTTCTGTGATCTGATCCCGTATTCCTCATTTGGAGGAGGTTTGTGGGTGTATAGAGCAGTGTCGCAATTTTCACAAATGGCTGCGTTGTTCCTCAGACAGAGGAGTAATTGGCAGTGTAGTGTTGTTGTCAAGCACAAGGTGATTGCTCCTGCAGAAACTCCAAGGTAGAATATTCTTTTCAATAAGAAAATTAACACAATGTAAGAATCAGAAGTGCCCGATTAATCTTGTTTTGTTAGGGAGGTGGGGTAGAGGCAGATAGATATGATCAGCCCTTCCTTTTAAAAAAGTGCCAAAAGCGGTGTTGTGTCCTGAGTTATAAGAAGAACCGTTTTAATAAATAAAAATCGTAACCTCTGAAAACTCTATGTCTGAGAACCCCCGCCCCTCCGCCATCCCCCCCCCCCGCCCGCCCCCCCCCCCCCCAAAAAAAAAATAAAATAAATAAAAAAAATAAAAAAAATAATAAAAAATTAAAAAATGAATAAAATAAAATAAAATTTAATAAATATAATAAATAAATAAATAAATAAAATTAAAAAAAGAAACGCTTACAGAGAACGGTTACAACACGATAATATAATTTTAAAGAAAATCACCCCCCCCCCCCCCAAAAAAAAAAAAAAAAAAAAAAAAAAGCACCAAGAAAGAATAATTTCAACACAACTTATTTGTTCTTTTTAAGCGTGTTTCTTTCTTTGTTATGATTTTATGCTCGCCTGATAGTCACTGTTTTGGTCTGGATTTCTTTTGTATGACAACAGTTTGAAAAACGGGGGTAGGGGGATGGGGGAGGGAGGGATGGC
The DNA here is from genome assembly GCA_036245525.1 of Semisulcospira habei. Classification (NCBI taxonomy): domain Eukaryota; kingdom Metazoa; phylum Mollusca; class Gastropoda; family Semisulcospiridae; genus Semisulcospira; species Semisulcospira habei. The sequence continues at coordinate 122,151,726 of BTPG01000002.1, read as the reverse complement.
TGTTGGCCCCCCCCCCCCCTTCCCCCGTCGAGACGCCCTCTGGATCCGCCCCTGCTGATATATATATATTTTAAATTTCAAGCTTTGAATTCTGTTGTCCTACAAGAACAACGCTATATCATTCTGGACAGTGTGAGGAACTTGTTCTGAAATGTGTTATCCTTTGAAAACTTCTTTGTAGACCGACATGGCCCATGCATATCATTTCATTCCACGCTCCTCTTCACATCTAGGAATAGCGGTGCGGGGGTTGAGATGTTACTTCATGCTGGTGATATCACATACGCCGACCACTTCAACAACAAGGAGAACAACAACAGCTGGGTGTGGGTGGACTATATGGACAAACTGCAGGCTGTAGCAGCGCGGGTACCGTACATGACGGCGCCCGGAAATCACGAGGTGAGGGGTAGTGCTTAACCGACTTAGCCTCGACGCACTACAGCAGGAGATGGCTCGACCATGATAATTTAATGGTACTGCGAAATTAGCTTGGCGCCATCAGGCATTTGACACTGCCCTTGAATTAAAATGGTCGCTCCATTTCCAGCAACTAGTAGGCCTACATAGTCCGCCTTAATTTGTGAAATATGGCCTCGGTGTTAAATTGGTCAATTATCGGTAACCTGTCCAAGAGAACCCCAACACCTGGGCAAGGATGGACTTGTGGACAAACTACGGCTGCACAACTGAACGTGTGGATGTGGTGTCTGGGGGTAGTGCCGCGTTAGCATGACCACTGGAAATGGTTGATTGAGCTGCAATCTGTAATGATCACGAAAAGTGATCCCCGTTAATGTAGGGTAGTGCGTCGATCAATCTCCGTGACATATTTTTGCCTAGCTGGTCTCTTCGGTGTGTTTCGAGCGTTGGACGTCATATTTTTACACTCTGAGGATTAATCACCCGATTGGGCTTCAAACCAGGCTTTAACTCGTTCGCTGCCGAGAAAAAAATGAACACCACCCAGCTGCATGCGGTATAGATCCTCGTGAGCCCTTGCATGTTGTTGGGGCTCATGAGGATCTATGCCTCTTGCTTAAACCACTGTATTCACGGGGTTTGCAGGGCAGTAATTTCAAGAACACAGCCTGCAATAGCCATAAAGCCTTAATATGCTACAACAGGATCTGGATCGACCGTGATAGTTCAAGGGTGGTGTCAGAATAGCTTGGCGCCTGTGGGCGCCAATATATTCCGACACCACCCTTGAGCTGTCTAGATCGATCTGTCTCCAGATCTGTGACACAGACTTCAAATGATATCTTTTTAAATCATTCAGCCCGACGGCCGTATTTCCCAATTTTTTTAGGCGTTATCTAATGACTATGCACCAGTTGCAGGAGATGGATCAACCATGATAATTCAAGGGCAGTGCCAGATTAGCGTGGCGCCGACAGGCGCCAAGCTAATCTGGCACTACCCTTGAATTATCATGGTCGACCCAACTCCTGCTGTAGTGCGTCAGGGCTGAATGGATTAAAATAATTTCATCTTGATGATTTTGAAAAGAAGGAAGGAAGGATTTAGATTTGACCTGAGTACCATCCGCCTAAAATCAGTAACACCCCCTCTCGTATCTTATCAGGGTGAGTTTAGTTTCGCTGCCTACCTGAACTGGTTGCCTATGCCGACAAAAGCCAGCGGATCGGGCTCACCCTTCTGGTACTCCTTTGACTACTTGGGGGTGCACGTGGTGGCCTTTTCCACGGAACATGATTTTAGGCCCAACTCCACACAACACCAGTGGATCACGCAGGTAGGTCTTGTCCGCAGATGGCAACTGTGATCATAGGTAGCAACTGACGGAGGCCTGCAGTTTTTCTGTCATCTTTGTTTTGATAAAGATGGGTGTGATGGCTGAGTGGCACTGCTAGTTATATGATCGTTTTCCCGATGATCTTTTGCGTATTGGGTTGTTATCTAGACCAGAAAGCAAGAGGCATAGATCCTCATGAGCCCCCGCGACTGCGGGGGCTCATGAGGATCTATGCCTCTTGCTAGAAAAGTGACTGACAAGGTGAGCGCGTAAAATGCAGAGAAGAACCCAACAAACAAAGAAGTGCGCTAATAAAAGACAGTTGTGCTTTGTAACTGACTTTTCTAAGCGTGTTCGTTGGCTTCTTCTCTTACCTTTTGTTGTAGTTCAGTGTTTTCATTACTGGAAAATGAACGATAGCATCGAACTTTCAGCGTTGAATTTCAGCCAATAGATGTTGAAAAATCCGTGGTTAAAACTTGTACCATACATCAGTTTGCCGGCCATAGATTTCACACTGTATTTACTTTTTAAAAGCTCTTTTAATACTAGGCAGACTTTTTTTTTTTGCTTAGTGACACAGGATTATCATTTCTTTTAAAATCCATGTTCATGAGCCTGTTTCCTGCCCGCCTTCAGGACTTGAAGCGTGCCAATGAGAATCGAGCACGAGTGCCGTGGGTGGCTGTGATTGGTCACCGTCCGCTGTACTGCTCCAGTGTGTTGTGCCGGGAACGCTGTCATGACGAAGCTGCCACCTATCGGTCTTACTTGGAGGATCTTCTGTACCAGCAGAAAGTGGACGTGGTGAGTAATGTGCACTTCATCTGCAAGAGGCAGATATCTTCATGAGCCAGCTTTTGCAATTGGAAGGGAAGAGAGTGCTGACTTGTCCACTAGTGTTTCCTGATTAACCCCTGCACTGCCGAGAAAAAGTCAACACAATCCAACTGCAAGAGGTACAGATCCTCATCAACCCCCGTAACTGCGGGGGCGCATCAGGATCTATACCTTTTGCAGCTGGTTGGTGTTCCGTTTGAACCGACGGGCTCGTGAGAATTTTTGTCTCTTAATGAAAACCACTTACTAATGTACACATATCCATGTTTCTTTGACGGCTGGGGATTTTTTACTTTGAACTCCCCCCCCCTCCCCCCATTTTTTAAAAGTCCCTTCTATTTATAGAAGGGACTTTTTAGGGCGGGTCGTGGTGGGGCGAATTTAATAGCATGTCCATGATGTCAAAGGCGGGCAGGCTAAACCTAGGCTAAACCTCTAAATGAAGTAACCAGGTAACTAGTTACGCTAACCTCGCTGCGGAACGTACATTTGGCGAGAAGCGCCGTATGTGCGTATGTATGTATGTATGTATGTATGTATGTATGTATGTATGTATGTATGTATGTATGTATGTGTGTGTGTATGTATGTATGTATGTATGTATGTATGTTTGTATATTTGTATGTGCGTATGTATGTAAACAAGAAAATCTCCGACATTTTTGTACACACAAGCTTTAAACTTGGCGAAATACGTTCTTAAGTTGGTGGCTAAGAGAGCCTCCGAGCATATTGTAATTGAATGTCTTATTGAAGACATAAACAACCGTTTATAGGAAGTCGGTTGACCTAGATTAGAGTCCGTAATTGTTATCATATTTACTTGAACTTTGGAAATGTGGCTAGTTTGGAGAAAGACATTGGATGAGTTCGTTAGCCAGCTTTGTACCCTTTCAACTTCTTTAGTAAAAATTAATTTTTTTCAGAAAAGAATTAAAACATTAAGAAACCTTTACTTCTAGAGAAAGTCAGACAGTGGCAGTGACGTAAAAAAGGCAACTCCGTCACCACTCAAAAAAAAAAAAAAAAAAAAAAAAAAAAAAAAAAAAACCCAAAAAAACATGCGTGCATGAGGATCTATGCCTCGTGGAGTGGTTGGAGCGCGCGCTCACGCACGCACTAACACGCACACACACATCGACGCGCTTTCAGAAGAGCATGCAGGTTAGAATATCATGTAGCTAGGTAAAGTCAACCTGCTTTCACACAAATTATAGCAAGACTGAAATTTTACTGTGAAGTAGTTTTGTCACCATTTTCTGAAACCTATGAAGCGAAAGTGAAACTCATATCACGTAAAATATAAAATTACGTAAAAACTAAAACTTACGTCACCACGCAGACACTGACAGAATACTCTAAATATGACGTCATTCTCTCTCTCTCTCTCTCTCTCTCTCTCTCTCTCTCTGTCTGTCTGTCTGTCTGTCTCTCTCTCTCTCTCTCTCTCTCTCTCTCTCTCTCTCTCTCTCTCTCTCTCTCTCTCTCTCTCTCTCTCTCTCTCTCTCTCTCTCTCTCTCTCTCTCGGATACATTATAGAAACCCAGCATCAACATTTCAATGGTATGACGAATTTACAGTTATGATGGATAAGGTCAGAAAGGCCACCTCAGAAATGTTGATTTTGGGAGACTTTAATATCAATTTGCTCCTGAATAACCCTGCCTGGGAATGTACCATTTCTATGTTTGGACTGAAGCAGTTAGTAACTGCTGCTACCCGTGTTAGTTCTACTTCCTCCACCCTTATTGACCACATCTACACAACTAATAAATCAAGGGTAGTGGGAGTAGAGGTGCCCCAAATAGGGATTAGTGATCATTACCCTGTGTGTTGTGGCTGGGCATTGAAAGCATACAACTTAGATCTTTGAAGCGCTTCAACAAAGATGTATTTCTGCACGACCTAAGTCAAGTATCTTTCCACACAGTTTACAACCAAGGTGACCCTAACGAGGCTCTGTCTGAATGGTACAGATTATTTCTTGGTGTTCTTGATAAACATGCTCCTTTCAGAGAGAAACGAGTGAAAAATCCCCAACTTCCCGCATGGTTGAACAATGAAATCAAGGATGCCATGCAGCTCCGAGATGCTTATAAAAGGTGCAATAATTTTGTAGCTTACCGACAACAAAGAAACCTTATAAAATATCATAATATCAGCTGATACGTTTAATCAGCATTTTCTCTCTACCGCCACTACACTGCTACAGAATCTTACGTCGCCCGGTCAACCGTCTGATGTTTCAGAAAAACTAAAAAGGTTTTGTGCTGAAAGATTAACACCTAACACGTCTTGCAACATTCCGCTCTTAACAATTTATGAAGTGGGAAAATCCATCTCTTCATTAAAGAGTAAACGTACATCTGGCCATGATGGAATTAGCAGCACTGTTCTTAAAATGGCTCTTCCATACGTCGTCGAATCGCTAACATACATCTACAACCTTTGCATACAACATGGACAATTTCCGTCTGGTCTGAAAACGGCAAAGGTAATACCACTACCTAAAACAAAAGATTTAAATGACCCCAACCATTTCAGGCCCATTTCTCTGTTGTCAACTCTGTCAAAACCGATTGAAAGACATATCCACACACATTTACAACATTTCTTAGATAAATACAAACTCGTTCATCCACTACAGTCTGGTTTTCGTAGGGGACACTCTTGTCACACAGCTGTGGTTCACCTGTTTGACAGATGGTTAACTGCTATGAATAATGGACAAATGACTGGAGCGGTATTTTTGGACCTTTCTAAAGCTTTTGATCTTGTCAAGCATGATCTTTTAAGTAAAAAGCTTGCTGCCTATCAGCTGAGTGATGACACCCTTGCCTTCATTACATCATATCTAAATGGGCGCACACAGTACGTCTGTGTGAATGGTACAAACTCACGTGAGGGGGTGATAGAGCACGGAGTACCACAAGGATCCGTCCTCGGTCCATTATTATTTTAAGTTTTTAATAAACGATCTTCCCTTACATATATCCGACCCCCGTGTAATCTGTAGTCTCTTTGCTGATGATGGAACTCTTGACGTGTCATCGTCGGATGCATCCTGTATAACACAGTCCCTACAAAGCGGTCTGAATGATGTTTCCACATGGTGTCAAAACAATTATATGATTCCGAAACCTACTAAGACCAAATGTATGTTAATTACTACTAGACAAAAGCATCAGCTGAACCCCCCTCCCCTACAGCTCTATTTTAATGGGCAGTCTGTTGAGCAAGTCAAGGAACAGCGTGTGCTTGGAATCATCATTGATGACAAACTGTGTTGGCAAAGCCATATTACCAAAGTGTGTAAAATAATATAAAAAAACTTATTCTTACTGTCAAAATTAAGATGTTTTACTAACGAACCAACAAGGAAACTTTTTTACTGTGCCCATATTCAGCCACATTTGGATTATGCCTCCTCAGTTTGGGATGGGAGCAGTGATGCTAATCTCAAAAGGATGAATTCACTTCACAGGCGGGCAGTCAAATTAATCGTTGACAGACCCATGCAAGTCATTAGTACTGATTACACGTTCAAACTGCTGGATATACTACCACTTGACAAGCAGTTCATTTATAATAAGTTGGTACTCATGCGCAAAATCACCCTCTCAGACTCACCAGCCTATCTCTCTAATTTGTTCGCACTTGCCCACAGAGCTAGTCGAACATCAGGGAACAATCTGATAGTACCAAGGCCCCGCTTAGATATTTACAAGACGTCCCTCTCCTACTCTGGTGCAAAATTATGGAATACAGTTCCTGCAGACATTAAAGCAGCACCTTCTTTACGAACGTTCAAGAATCAACTGCATGAATTTATTAAGAACATGTGAAAACATATTGTTCATTTTTTTTTTCACATACCGTCATTGACATCAAGAAACATTTCCTTATTCATATTCATGTATCATAATGCTTTAGACTTGCTGAGGTGTTCTTTGTCATTAATGTTTAATGTTCGATGTTTTGCTTGGTGTCAGTGTGTGTGTGTGTGTGTGTGTTTGTGTGTGTGTGTGTGTGCGTGTGTGTGTGTGTGTGGACGGGTACAAATCAGAACGTGTGTGTGTGTGTGTGTGTGTGTGTGTGTGTGTGTGTGTGTGTGTGTGTGTGTGCGGACTGGTATATATCAGTGTGAATGTGTGTGTGTGTGTGTGTGTGTGTGTGTGTGTGTGTGTGTGTGCGTGTGGTGTAATGTAAGCATTGATTATTTGAAATGGAATTATTGTTGCCTGTACTTTTCACTATTATGTATACTATTATATATAAAATTATGTGTATGTGTGTTTACGTGCATGCTATTGCTTAGCAAGGACATGATTGAAAAAAGGTCATTGAATGTATCTAATCATTTATCCTTCAAAAATAAAGTTTCATTTCATTTCATTTCATTTCATTTCTCTCACAAACATGCGCGCATCTCCTGGAGGAATAGAACCTCATGCGCCCTCAAAGGCGCAAGAGGATCTATGATTCTTGGAGATGTTTGGAGCGCGCGCGCATGCACGCACTAACACGTACACACACATCGACGCGCTTTCAGAAGAGCATGCAGGTGACCCGTGTACGTAGCTAGGAAAAGTCAACCTGATTTCACACAAATTATAGCAAGACTGAAATTGTACCGTGGAGTTCTAGTTTTGTCACCATTTTCTCAAGCCTATGAAGCGAAAGTGAAACTCATATCACGTAAAATATAAAATTACGTAAAAACTAAAACTTACGTCATGACAAATAACGTTTGACAAATCATTGACGCGTATGTCCTGCGCCCCTTATAGAACTCACTGACGCATTTGCAGATCTGCGAGATTTTTTCAATAGGAGATAATTCAACATCAGAATCAGGTCAAAGACAAAAGGTAGAGACCATTGACAGCGAGGACAGCTCTCATATAGAAGGGACTGTGTGGGTTATGGTTCATCCCATCTTGTTTTTTGTTTTTTTTACAATGATTTTTTTAAAAAAAAAAAACGCAGTCTGCGTCCACTGGCAGCGACGAGGGCTCATGAAGATCTACACCTCTTGCAGAAGGCTCCCAGTGCGCAAAGGCCATCGGGCCGACATCGGCCGCCGTTGGCCCGCGCACGGCTGTGCGCGGGCCAACGGCGGCCGATGTCAGCCCGATATACTTTTGCGCATTGGTTTGGTGTTAAATTTCAATCAGCGGGACTCGTGAGTGTTTTTTTTGCATTTTGATGAAACCACTTTGTACGTGTATCCGTGTCCACGTGTATCCGTGTCCCTTTGACGGCAGAGAATCTCAGTTTAACGTTGAACTGTTTAAAACAATGATTTCAAAAGCACAGTCTACCTCCACTGGCAACGAACCTCATGTCCGAACCCAGTACGCAAAAGGCTTTCTGGCCGAAGTCGGCCGCAGTGCGGCCGACCTCGACCCGATTGCCTTTGCGTGCTGGGGAAAAAACGTGACATAAGAGAAATAGGATTTGGTTCATTTGCACTGCGCGGTAATCCAGGCGAAAACTGTGACTGCCAATTGGGCCCAGTGCATAGAAATAACCAGCAAAGAAAGAAGCACGCTTAAAAAGAACATGTACTGCATGGTAGTGCTTATACCAACAATTATTCTCTGCAGGTTCTCGTGGGTCATATTCACCACTACGAGCGTAGCTACCCGGTGTACCGCTCACAACCCACCCAGGAAAACTACATCAACCCGGCGGCCCCGGTTCACATTGTCAATGGCGGTGCGGGTAAGAAAGCCTGCAAGGCTTTTTGGAACTTGTTTGTCTCAAGGGACTGCGGTAACAGGTGGACTAACTGTGTTAGTTAGGTCATTCGATATGTGCCGCCGCCGGATACGCGGCTTAAGCCGCGTATCTGGAGGCGGCACGTCTCGAATGCGTTAAGGCGTCAAGTTTGCACGCGCTTTTATTTTCAGCACTTGTCTGCCCCCCCCCCCCCCTCCCCCACCTTCAGGTAACTGATCCAGCCCTGAAAAGCTTTAAACAACACTCAAGAGACGTACACACGTGATATCACTATCGTTTGCAACTGGCAACAATTAGTTTTAGAACATCGTTTAGAACATACTGTTTATCTCTGTCGCGGATCCGCTACTAATGATCATGCGTTGCGGATGGAGAGAGGTAACCAGTGTGTCTGCAAGCTACATGTAGTATTAACAAGCTGACCTCTGAAATCAAGATTTCCAAATGTGAGATGTGTCCTATGAACTCTTTCGCTAGGAAGATCTACCGTGCACCCTCCCCCCCCCCAGTACTCAATAAGATGGATTTCAAAGTGTTCCTTAGTATGTCCTGAGATGTTTAAGCCATGTTCCCCGAAAATCCTTAGGAACACACCAGAGATATAGCCGATGGCGCAAGGGTACCCCCATTCACGCTCTTCGCAGGTGCTAAAATGAGGTTGAGAAACATTTTCCTCTAAATAAATCAGAATTCATTCCAGAAGCCCAAATCAGGCAATATTATGTTAAGGCACACGTTCTGCAGCCTCTGCAAAAAACAGAATGAAAAAATATTGAATCTCTGGCTCACAGTGAAGGTATTTGTGGACCCAGCAAACGACCATTTCCGCGAAATCGAAAAAAAAGACAAAAATAATGTGTCAGATGCCTTCAGACATTTTCTATAGTGCTGGCAGTCCATTTTTAGGCTTACATTATTAAAACAGGATGTTACAATTATTATAAACTTGACTAGGTGATGCTGTGATCACTGTGAGTGCCACAGTGGTTGATTTTGTATCCCTACCCCCAAGTTGTAAAAATACACAAAATTAATTAGAAAAAATTTCTAAAGTTATTCCATTTCATTTTGACCTTTCTTAACCTATTGAGTTTCAATAATGTGAGCATAAAGTGCAAGAAAATAAGGAAAGTCGGCATCCTTTACGGTACATTCGTGGTGAATGATAGCTTTTTCCCATTTAAAATTGCCAAATTGGGAAACGTACGTTGTTTCCGGTGCCCTCAGAAATTGTGTATTCTACCGATAGGTCTTTGTTAGGTTTTATTGGTTAGGATAGAGTACCACAGTTACTCCCAACCTGATTTTGTGATGCTATGATGCATTTAGGGGCCACAGTGGCTGAATCTGCTGCCCTACCCCCATTTTACCAGTACGCAAAGTAACGCAAAATAATCATAAAAATTGCTTACGTAATAGTCCTCTGTTTAAATATTTTTTGTTGCCAGTTGTTTTTTTTTTAAAGTATGCATACTGAGCATAAAAAGTTGTGATCATTTCATTAATTTCAATGTAACCCATCAATTTAATTGTAACTATTTTTAACTGGCTGGTCTTTTAGGTGATATTTTACCTAGCGTAAGGCGGGTCTAGTAAGGTCTCCCCTTTTCCTTTCATTTATTTTTATCTAGAAATGTGTAAATTATGCGTAATAAAGTTTCATGGTTCCTAATAGCCAAAACAATGTTATCAAAAATACTTAGTTTCCACATGTCGACCACGAGATCTCCACTTCCACCTTCTGCAACGTTCAATCTTTTTTATGGCCGTCTTTAAATCTTATATTGTTCTGGCTGCCAATAAGTGAGCTGTCAAGAGCTAGGCAGCATGTTTTCAGAGTTTGGTGTATAGGGGCGTGTCTTCTGGTCAGAACTGCCAGCAGACTGCTTCTCTGTATGGACATGTTTGGAGAATGTGCTAAGGAGACCGATTTTCTATGCCAAATTCGCATAGGGCTGTTTCCACATTATGACCCAGTCTCACGAGGTGAGTTCAGCAGGGTCCTTACGGTCTGTGAACATTTGTGAAAGTTGTAAAAAAATGGCAAGGCTTTTTGAGGGCCCTGGAAAGTCTGTCAATTTCAGTCCTTTTCCTTAAAGTCTGTGAAAGTTTGTAAAAAATGACAACGTACTGGCAAACTTTTGTCTACTTCTTTTTTTTTTTCTCCCTCAATTTGTGACTATTCCCATTGCAAACGATCATGCTGACGCTTGTTGCAAGTGATCTATATTTAGCTCTGATCATAAAGTGACTGCATGGCGAACATTCTGATTGGTTGTTTACGCTTCTACCGAAGTCCGCCATTCACTAAGCGTTCTTTTATTTTGGTATCTCTTCACGCATTAGGCACGGAAGCTTCAAATAATTGCTGATACAGAGTGATCTGATTAAAGTGTGTAAAGCTTCAGGCTTCAGTTTGGGTTTGTGAAACGTTCCTGCTTTTCTGGATGGACCCAGTCCAGAGTAATCAGTGTGTAGATGAAAGATGGTGGCCTGGCTCTCCCTGTTCAGCTTGTTGATGTCATCTGCCCACAGGCTGCAGCCGCCATTCTGCTTTTGCCAATCACTTTGTTGTTGTAGTGTCTCCATTCCCAGCTAGTCCAGAATGCACTGGAATCCACTGCAGCACTATTTTGTGGACAGGGCATCCAGTCTATCTTGAAGCTTCCTGGTGAGATCAGTGGATCAAGCTGCTGCCTTTGCCTAGCTAGTGCTCTGCTGCTGTGTTGAGCACCTGCAGATCTGTACGATAGTTGGAGCTGCTGCCCCTAGCTGGTAAGGAGAGGGAGGTAGTAGTGCGGTCTGCACAACAGATGTACATGCCACTTCCTTCATTCAACACGGCATCTTGTGTGGTATCACAGCTGCTGTGAGGGTAGCGCTTGTGCACAACCTCCAGCAAGATGGCTTTGTGCAGTGCCGCGACCTTTGGCAAAGAGTCCTGGAACATTATGTTGTCTTGAAGGCTCTTTCGAGATGTCCAGGTATCTGAAGGGAGCTGTTCACACATCTTTGGGCTTGGTTCCAGGACGTCAGTGTTAGCCCTTTGCAGAACCTTCAGTTGGCAGTTCAGATTGGGCATTTCTGACGGTTCTTGGTCTGCTCCTGTAGTCTCCCATGCTGTCGGTGTTTAGTAAGTCTCTTCATCGTGTGTGCTGTTCTGCATTCCAGTGGCTCCAATGTCCTCCATTTCCTAAATTGGGGTGCTCCAGATGGCTCTAAGAATGTCACTGCATCATGAGAATGACCCATGTTCTGCATCTTGTCAAGCCTGGCTTTTTGGGTTTCAGGCAGTGTTCATGTTGTCGATGTATCTTGGTACCGCACAACTGGTCTGACCGAGCAGGTGTTTGCTTGTGCCAGGATGCTGTAATTTGCGCCAATGTGGTCCCCACCAGTTCTTCATCAGAGACTCTCTTTCTTTTTTGCAGCTCTAGCTTCCATGGTTTCAATGTGAGGCCTCCACGTGAATCCAGTAATTTATTTGTTGCCAGTAAAGTTGGCCTGTCTGTCTTTGGTACTGGAAGATCTCCAGTTTTGAGGTGACCTCTTCCATCTGATTGAAAGAGATGGTCTAGCTCAGTTTGAGTGGCCTCTTTCAGTCCAGCTTCTGACTCTATAGTCAGCATCCTGGATTCTGGAGGATGCTATTTCTTTATGTTCTGGAGGATGCTATTTCTTTATGCCTCCACGTGAATCCAGTAATTTATTTGTTGCCAGTAAAGTTGGCCTGTCTGTCTTTGGTACTGGAAGGTCTCCAGTTTTGAGGTGACCTCTTCCGTCTGATTGAAAGAGATGGTCTAGCTCAGTTTGAGTGGCCTCTTTCAGTCGAGCTGCTGACTCTATTGGCAGCATCCTGGATTCTGGAGGATGCTATTTCTTTATGTTCTGCTGCGCTCCACACTGCAAAGTCATCTGCATGGAGGATGTTCAAGACGAACCTTGGTACTGTTGTACTGATGTCATTAATGTAGACCAAAAACAGCATTAGACACAACATCTCCCTGAGGTACACCTTCCCCGAGTTTGACAAGAGTGCTGAATGTGCAGACGATAGAAGCTTCAGCGGCAGCCCCTGTTAAGCATGCCTTAAATAAAAAGAATTACAATTAAATCGATGGGTAACATTGAAATTAATGAAATGATCACAAATGTTTATGCTCAATATACATATTTTGTTAAGAAAACTGGCAACAAAAATATTTAATCAGAGGAGCAATTGTTATGATCATTTTTCGTTCCTTTGCGTACAGGTAAAATGGGGGTAGGGCAGCAGATTCAGCCACTGTGGCCCCTAAATGCATCACAGCATCATAAAATCAGGTTGGGAGTAACTGTGGTACTCTATCCTAAACAATAAAACCTAAAAAAGACCTATCAGTTGTATACAAAATTTCTGAGGGCATCAGAAACAATGTACGTTTCCCAATTCAGCAATTTTAAATGGTAAAAAGCTATCATTCACCATGAACATACCGTAAAGGATGCCGACTTTCCTTATTTTCTTGCACTTTATGCTCACATTATTGAAACTCAATAGGTAAAGAGAGGTCAAAATAAAATGGGATAACTTTATCAATTTTTTCTAATTAATTTTGTGTATTTTTACAACTTGGGGGTAGGGATACAAAATCAACCACTGTGGCACTCACAGTGATCACAGCATCACCTAGTCAAGTTTATAATAATTGTGACATCCTGTTTTAATGATGTAAACCTACAAATGGACTGTCAGTGATATAGAAAATGTCTGAAGGCATCTGACACATTATTTTTGTCTTTTTTTGCGATTTTGCGGAAATGGTCGTTTACTGGGTGCACAAATACCTTCACTGTGAGCCAGAGATTCAATATTTTTTCATTCTGTGTTTTGCAGAGGATGCAGAAGGTGTGCCTTAACATAATATTACCTGATTTGGGCTTCTGGAATGAATTCTGATTTATTTAGAGGAAAATGTTTCTCAACCTCATTTTAGCACCTGCGAAGAGCGTGAATGGGGGTACCTTTGCGCCATCGGCTATATCTCTGGTGTGTTCCTAAGGATTTTCGGGGAACATGGCTTAAACATCTCAGGACATACTAAGGAACACTTTGAAACCCATCTTATTGAGTACTGGGGGGGGGGGGGGGGGGGGGGGGTGCACGGTAGATCTTCCTAGCTTATGGACTATGTCGGTAGCGGGTTTTGTCGCGAGGATTCCCGCAGGAGTCATCACGACAAAAACCGTTACCGACAGCCAAAGGGTTAAAGTTCACGAGACGTGCAGGTCGACCATGATAATGCAAGGGTGGTGCCTAAATAGCTTGGGGCCTAAGGGCGCCAAGCTATTCAGGCACCAACCTTGCACTATCACAAGCACGAAGTCATTCTTGAACATGGTCGATCCATCTCTTGCCGTAGCCGTGTCAGAGCTGACTGTTTATGTTGGTAAATCCTTGTATTTCCACGGCAGGTAACCCAGAGGTGAATGATCCGACCTATGAGTCTTCCGTGCCGTGGCGTGCTAGTGACGAGATGACATTTAGAAACGGCTTCCTCCTCATGACGCCATCCAGGGACAAGCTGGCTGTCCAGTACGTCATGAGCAACACCAATGACGTGGTCGACTCATTCACTATCGTCAGGACATAACTGTGTCCAGACCAACCGTTTACAACAAGCACAACAACAGAAACAAACAAACAATGACAGCAAAGAAACTGAAAGCTATGAAGTAAAAAAAAAAAAAAAAACAAGATGAGGATTTCATCCCAAAGTCTACCGTATTGTTTGGAGCTCATATGCGTTTATCTTTTATGAACATCAAGATTTGTTCATATTTTTAGACTTGTTATGCTGATCCATTTCCCTCCTGTCTAAGCCAACTTCTGATCAACACACTCGTCGGCGCACACAAATAAAGACGGACACACGGCGCTTTCCGCCATTAGTACGCTCTGTGGGCTCGTGTAGCGACAGGAATCCATCTCCTTCTCCTCTAACCGACCCTCTGATCTACACACAAACACACTGGCACACAGAAATCAAGACGGACACGCGGCGATTCCCGCCATTCGTAAGCTCTGTGATTTGGTGTAGCATAACTATTCTGAAGAAAAATAATAGCACGAGCTGCCAAATGACGTCACTTCAAGCTTCACTTCATGGCATTATATTAGTTCCACGACGCCGTGTTCATAGTGACGACTCGATGTTATACGTCAAGCATCGCAGTACTAACATTTGACGTACTAGAAGATCAGACTTTGTAATTTTCTTGCTGATTTTCACACCTAGATCTTACAGGTCACAATTTGACCTAATCCTACCCCAGAGCATGGACACTGGACAAACAGCAGGCTTTTGCAAACACTGTTTATGAAAAATCAAGCAGGTATTAATGAGAAAATAGTTTGTTGTTTGTTTGTTTTTTTCGTAAAGAAAAATTAAAGTTGTGTTAGCTGTTTTACAAATGACTCCGAAAAAGTGGTGTAGAAAATTGTCTGATTTTCGCACGTAGGGCATACAGGTCACAATTGACCTAATCGTACCCGACAGCCGAGACAAACTGTAGGCTTATATAAATGAAAAATCATGCGATTATTAATGAGAAGATTTTTTTAATTCAATTTTTTTTAAAGATTTAAAACAGATTGGATTGTTTTAAGATTAATCCCAAATAATTCATGAAATTAATCCCAAAAACGTGAAAATATTTTTTCAAAACATATTTAATAAGCACTCAAAAAGTTCTAGAGGTACAATGCTGGTTAACGGACTCATTCAATATCTCCCTTTTATCTAGCTATATGCAAAATATCTAATAAAAATAATAACAATTACGGACTTCAGTGTGGATCAACCGTTTTTTCTTTAAACGGCCATTTTCTCGCCAATGAGCATCTTAACTGATGAAAAATATGAGGATTTCATCCCAAAGTCTACCGTATTGTTTGGAGCTCAGATGCCTTTTTAGGAACATTCAGAGTTGTTCATATTTTTAGGCTTATTATGCTCCTCTCTAAGCCAACCTCTGATCAACACACACGTCGGCGCACACAAATAAAGACGGACACACGGCGCTTTCCGCCATTAGTACGCTCTGTGGGCTCGTGTAGCGACAGGAATCCATCCATAGCTATTCTGAAGGAGCCGAATGATAGCATGAGCAGCGAAATGTCGTCACTTCAAGCTTCACGTCATGGCATCATTAGTCCCACGACGCCGTGTTCATAGTGACGACTCGATGTTATACGTCACTCATCGCAGTACTAACATTTGACGTATCAGAGAATCAACTTTGCAATTTTCTTGCTGATTTTCACACCTAGGGGTTACAGGTCACAATTTGACCTACAGCTAATCCTACCCCAGGGCCGGGACAAACAGCAGGCCTCTGCAAACACTGTTTAGGAAAAATCACGCGGGTATTAAGAAGATAATTTTTTTTCGTAAAAGAAAATTTTAACTTATGTTAGCTATTTTACAAATGACTCCGAAAAAGTGGTGCAGAAAACTGTCTGATTATCACACCTAGGGCATACAGGTCACAATTGACCTAATTGTACCCGACAGCCGAGACAAACTCTAGGCTTATGTAAATACCGTATACGAAAAATCATGCGATTATTAATGAGAAGGTTTTTTTTTTTCGTAAAAACGATTCAATTGTTTTAAGATTAATTCATATAATGCGTGAAATTAATCCCCAAAACGTGAAAATATGCACTCAAAAAGTAGGTACAATGCTGGTTAACGAACTCATTCAATATCTCCCTTTTATCTAGCTATACGCAAAATATCTAGTAAAAATAAGAAAAATTACGGACTTCAGTGGGGATCAACCGGTTTTTGTGAAACGGCCATTTTCTCGCCAATGAGCATCTTTAATCAAAACATCAAAAAAAACAGGTCCCGAGATTTTTCTTTTAGGGACAATATCCTAAAATTTCAAGCTTTTCCGTCCTCAAACGCCGCGGGCTCTAGTCGCTGTCACATCTTCACACACACACACACACACACACACACACACACACACACACACACACACACACACACACACACACACACACACACACACACACACACACACACACACACACACACACACACACACACACACACACACACACATGGAGACAAAAACGTCAGAGTGGGTTACCTACCATTTTATGTGAAAATGGGTTCCCATATTTCTATTTATTCTAGGGCTCTGGAATTGATGCGAATGTTTAGAACTCACCTTATAACTGAGCTCTATAACTTAAAATAAAATAGACATTTTCTAGAAACAGAGCCACTAGATGGAAAAAAAAATGGGTTTCTACCAATAAAGTGGGTGCCTCTCACAAAAACTGGCATTACAGTCAAAATGGGTGTCTTCACAACATTAGGCGTCTGTAATAAGGTCAAGTTCATGGAATACTTCTTTTTCACATTAATTTTTTTTTCAACTTAATGTGTATGTGTGCTTCAACATTTTTAACATTGTATGGTGCAAAATTCAATAAACACTGGCCCGTAACCTTTCGATTATGATTTTTACAGAGGAAATCTTTAAAACATTGCTGCGTTTTGTCCTTCTGAAGCAAAACAGTTTATCATGGCATTTATGTGAGAATCAACATAATGTATTCTGGAATTAAAGGACTTTTTTTTTTGTAATCTGGAGTTTCAGACAAACAGCAACAGAGCATTTTGAATATTAACCCTTATCATTCGGAATACACCAGTGTGTGCAACAAGTGTGACTGAAATAGTCCAAGGGTAGTGCCAGAATAGCTTGGTGCCTCTAGGCGCCAAGCTATTGTGGCACCACCCTTGAACTAAAGCCATTGGTCTATGTCCTCGTCTGTAAGTACTGTAATGTAGCTTGCATAGAATTGTGGCAGTGAACAAATTTGAAGCTTTTAGCCTCAGTATGATGCGGGTCAAAAAGTGTGGAAATATATGAAAGACAGAAAAAGACCCAGACGAAGAAACTAGCACTTAACTTATTCTACCCCAGACACACCACAGCAAAATAAAGATCCACCATGATAGTTCAAGGGTGATGCCAGAATAGCTTGGCGCCTATGGGCCCATAGGCGCCAAGCTATTCTGGCATCACCCTTGAACTATCATGGTGGATCTGTGTCCTGCACTGCAACGCAGTCTTCAGAAGACGACTTCAACATTTGGGGATTCCGGTCTTGGGGTAGAATGAGTTAAAATGACAGAACAGAACACTGACATTAATTAATTAACTGGCAACATAAGAAATCACTTGAAACTTCAGCCTTTATTAATCACATCAAAGGTGCATGCATTTAAAAACACAGTAATTGTTTGTAAACACTTCAAATCAAACAATCAAGAGCAGTCAAACCTTTTTCTGGCAACTTTGTGATAAGGAAAACTAGTTCTTGCCATCGGCACGTAAAGGGTTTCCGCGACTTATGTGCCTCTATTGATAAAATGAAGAGAGAAATATAATACCGAGTTCTAGCAAGTGCGACAATAAAGTTTAGCCGAGTTGGTATACCTCGTTCAGTGGCCTAGGTTAAACGCACCAGCGGTGCCAATGTTGCTATTTTGGCACCAGACCGGTGGCTCGGACCGGTCTGGTGCACCCGATCGGTTTAGAGCGTGTGCTTTCTTCACCTGTAATGGGCAACCTCGGAGAAAGAATCACGTGACCGTCGTTTGATTGCTGCAAAATAACATGAATATGGAGGGGGTGGGGGGGGGGGGGGAGATAACGGACCTTGCTTACTACTGGGCGCCGGAAAATCAGTGTGGGGTGGGGGGTGGGGGGTGGGGGGGGGGGGGGATTTGCGGGCCGCCTTGGGTCTGCCCGCCTAAGTTCGCAGAGCAGCGCGCACTCAGGCAGGCCACCGACACAACCTGCCGCGTCATGTTCTGTCGCGGAATAAAACCGGTGCTTTCCTTCTTTTGCTACCCACAATGTTTTTTTCGCGGAAACGTCTTTTTTTCGAGGAAGATTTATTTCTCTCGCGGAATTTCGCGGATTTCGAGGACAATTCCCATGCCTGATATATGCAATCCGGCAATAATGCATCCATCCTTATGCTAGCACCACGAAACATTACGCGATTTGGCAGATTTGAAAAAGAGCTTTTTTAATCCTCAATGGAGGTGATTTTGCGACATCTGCCTCGTTTGCGGCAGAAAGCACCGTCATAGTTGAAGTTCGAGAAATGAGCGCACTGCATGTACAATGGACTTGATTCGGTGGTGTGGGGCATGACACAAGCCTCCGTCATCTCAACACAAAAATGGCGTGTTAGGGGAGGTAAAAGGCGCGGCTAAAAGTTAAAACCGCAAACGAACCTTATTTTTGACTGCCATCACAATCTTCCGTGTGAACGTACGAGACTACACTACAAGTGCAGAAGCCAACCTGCGCGCAGTTTTGGTGCACATGACCGGTCCTGAGAGACCGGTCTGGTGCGAAAATAGCAACAATGGCGCCGCTGGTGCGTTTAACTGGCACCGCTGGTGCGTAGAGGGTGAGGTATACCAACTCAGCTAAGGTTTACGCTTCCTGTGACTTTTGAAACAATGCACAGCAGGCAAAGTGTACTTTATAGTAACAAAAAAGTTAGTGACATTTCCAAAATGACCCAGGTGTACATCAGATAAAAGCAAGCTATACACACTGAAATAATAACACTCTTGTAATAAATCTTTAGGTTGACAATGGTTTTCTTATCTTATTATTGTCTTTCGTCCCGATTGGTTGTACATTGCTGAACGTCCCGACTTTTTTCGGGATGTGCCAGCACTGCTTGTGAAAAAAATAAAAAAATGAACAGAATATTGAATGTATGTCGCCAGCCGGTCTAATACGCTAAATAAACCTAAGACCATTTAGCAACACACATCCAAAATCGAGAGAGATACAAAAAACATTATTCAGACCAAAAAGGTGACTGCCAATCATGTAAAAAATGCAAAGAAGTGCCCAACGGAGAAATAAACAGGCTTAGAAAAGATGGTTACAACACAATTTATTAATATTTCAGGTAAATCCGCTTTGTCAAAGCCGACAAACAAACAGAGAGATCAGTCGCTACTTATCTTCATTCGCAGAAGGAATGTGGCACATTCCTTCTGCGAATGAAGATAAGTAGCGACTGATCTCTCTGCTTGTTTGTCGGCTTTGACAAAGCGGATTTACCTGAAATATTAATAAATTGTGTTGTAACCATCTTTTCTAAGCGAGTTTATTTCTCCGTTGGGCACTTCTTTTCAAGAGATACAGGCAGCGCAGACAGTAGGGAGAGCTTAAAAAAGAAAAATACAAGTTAATGGACTATGGGTAGACAGAAACACATGCCCCAGAATTGAGAGGAAAACCCACCCTGTGGGGCTGACCAGGGTGACCCTAGGAACTAAAATGAAGTTAACCCCACCCAAGTTCCCCAGGGCAGACCTGGGTGGGGGCCACTGTTTAGCTGCAAAGTAAGGTTAATGTTACACAGTATGCAAAATGATCCAGGTGTACATCAGATAAAAACAGAGCTATACACGCTGAAAACAACAGAATAATAACGCTCTTGTAATAAGTCTTTATGTTGACAATGGTTTTCTTACCCCTTATTATTGTCTTTCGTCCCCAACCATTCTTCCGTTTGCAGAATTTTAAATGTTATGCAGTATACACAATGATCCAGGCAGACCAGCCCCATAGTAGCACTCTTGTAATAAATCTTTATGTTGACAATGGTTTTCTTACCCCTTATTATTGTCTTTCGTCCCCAACCATTCTTCCGTTTGCAGAGTTTTAAATGTTATGCAGTATACACAATGATCCAGGCAGACCAGCCCCCATAGTAGCACTCTTGTAATAAATCTTTATGTTGACAATGGTTTTCTTACCCCTTATTATTGTCTTTCGTCCCCAACCATTCTTCCGTTTGCAGAGTTTTAAATGTTATGCAGTATACAAAATGATCCAGGCATCCATCAGATACAAAAAGCAGGTTATACATGCTGAAACCACCCCAATAATAACACTCTTGTAATAAATCTGTATGAAAACGAAAATGCCGCGAGTGGCGGGCAATCTCAATTTATTTCTTTTGTAACTTTTGTAACTTTTTCAGTCTGTTGCGGACGTAATCCTTAATGTTTGTCCAGCGCCTATGTCTAAGTGCGTGCTCTTCTGCGATTGCTTGCTGTATCTCGGCCTTTCCAGGAAGTTTGTTCATGATGAGGTGTGTCTTGAAACGAGTTTGAACAGCTTTTTCTTCAGCTTTCCCCCATGGTTTCCTTGTAAATCTAGCTTTCTTTCGAACAGGAGCAGACACAGTACTGTCATCATCAAAACTATCTAGATTGTCATCAGGCTCTGGACGTCTTTTCTCTGTCATGCTCATTGATTCCTGTGTTGTTGACTTGCTACTTGCTTCATTCACAGGTGCTGTTTCCCCCGAGACCTCTTTGCCAGTTTCTGATGTGTCTTCATTGTCAAAGCCAATCTCTTCATCATCGCCCAGCTCAGCTCTAATGCAACTCTCAAAATCTGTCATCTCATTGTTAACTGACAGAAGAATCTTTGCCACTTTTGCCTTTTGAAGGACGTCTTGAGGTTGGCGGTAGATATGGCGATGTATCCGGATATCATGACCAAGGAAGTCTGCCAGATGATCCTGGTCTAACTCCGAGATGGCCATTGACTGAGCCAAAGTTGCAACCTGCTTCCGTAAGTGAGTAAATGTGAACATGGCTGGGTATGACACCCGTGCTTCTAGGGCATGGGCCTTCAGAACATCATGGCCTCTGTAAGGCCTCTGACCAGAAGGTGTGGCAAAGATGTACTGGGAACCAGCGAGAGCTGGCACTGATTGCCTCATTTGAAGGATTCTGTCCACAGTTGTCATCATCTTCTTCGTCAGCAAAACGGAAACACTCCTATTAAACTTGCCTCTGATTTCCACTCGCTGAAAATGATTCACCATTTTCTTCTCAACCTCTGTGAGACCTTTCAAGATAAATTGATTGGTGATCAATCCAATCTTAGCATTCTGGAAGTCTGACACCTTCATTCTCTAAACTTCTCCCCCTCGTTTTCGGTTGAAAAGTGATACAGCACAAAGAGTTGCTTTAACCACTGTCGGATAATCTTCCGAAACCATCCTTGTCTCAAGAAGCTGTTGGACCTTCCTCACATCTTCACATGATGGGATCAGCTTGGCTTTGTTCATGGTCATTTTCCCGACCGACTGGGCTGCTGTAGCGGACACACAATCATACCAGTCCCCGTTGAAGACAGAGTCAAACCGCTGCGCCTCAGAGAGCTCCTGTCGCCACCTGTCGTCTGAACCCTGCCCAAGCTGTTTGGATGCCTGTGACTGTTTGATCTGTGAACATTTTTTCAAAGCATGGCCTATGCGCATTGCAAGATTGCCTTTTTTGAACTGATGTGTGTCCTCATCAAAATCTGCTAGCTCTTTTACAGCCAGTACAACATGATCAAAGCTAGCTGAATTGATCACAGCATTTAAACTTGCGATTTTCATTTCTGACCTCACTCTGATAATCTTTAATAGTCTCCCTAACTCCCGCATCCTGGAGCTGATTTGTCCAGCCGTGTGTTCTTCAATGTCCCTGCGGTCAAATAATGTCTTTCCATACTCAAGAAGCAAGGGGTCAGTTCTGATGAGACGGCTTATCTCATCATCTCTCTGCCTGGCTAATACCTTATGATAGAAGGAAAAATCAACGTCTAAGGGTATTGAAAGCATTAGCCGACCACGGTGTGCCACCTCACCTCTCTTAGCGATCTGAAACCCTCCTGGTTTCTGACAGCAACGTTTTGAGTGTACAGAGATCAGCTTGTTTTGATAGAGCCCTTTGCAATGGCTACAGGCGAGAAGGTCGTCTACCTTACTAGTTTTGGTGCGATACTTAGGAATCAAACATCCTGATTTGTTTTCAAGAACAGCAACATTATGCATGTAATCACCCTCATCTTGTAGTCTGATCCATGCTCGACGTCTCTGCTTTGTCCCTTTTTTCATTAACAAAATTTTAGCAACGTCTGCCTCATCTGCATGGACGGTAAGTGCATGCTCATTTTCAAGACAAGCTTGCCACACAATTTGCATGCATGTTTCTTGTCCCATTTGTACTTTCCTTTCCCTCTCTGCGACATGTGCACACCTGTTTCTTCTGCAAGTGCTCTTTCCCCACCCCCAACATCATGTTCCTTCTGCCTATCCACATTCTCATTGCCACCCCCTAATTCACCCCCTAGCGCACACTGCACCTTGCTGGTACTAGCTTCACTGACACCTGCCCACCCTGAACCTGCCACTTTGATGAAATCTAACATAGTCAATACAATACTGTCAGTGTCAGAGATCCCAGCGATTGATGCCGACACACCGTCTGAATCCGGTGAGCTCGAGCCAGGAACAAACTCCTCGTCATCACTGTCCTTGTATTGCGATGCGCTTGCACTCTCAGTATCAGGTCCATCCCAGGCTCCATTTGCCAACTGGAGAAAGAAACAAAAGCTGCATTAAGACAGAAACAGCCCACTTTTGGTTTAAGGGGCCTTGCACAAGAATAAAAAGAGTAATCCCGTGTATGACCGATTTACATATGTGTGACCTCGGTGACGAGGGCTGGCTTCTGCAGCAGCAAAATCCACGTTTTCTGAAAATGTAAGCAGTTTTCACACATCTGTCAACCCCGCGTGACCCTTTGAGAGAGGTCACTCAAATTGGTATGTTTAAAAAGGTCTTGCCACAAAGTATCCTTGGGCCAAGCTTGAAGAATGTGGCTTGAATAGTCTCCAAGAAAATGCCACCGTTAACTCATTCTACCCCAGACACACCACAGCAGAATAAGGATCCACCATGATAGTTCAAGGGTGATGCCAGAATAGCTTGGCGCCTATGGGCGCCAAGCTATTCTGGCATCACCCTTGAACTATCATGGTCGATCTGTGTCCTGCACTGCAATGCAGTCTTGAGAGGACAGGGGCAAAATTTAAGGATTTTGGTGTTGGGGTAGAATGAGTTAAAGTTTACCATGGACGACGGACGGACGACCAGTGGCCCAGAACATAAACTCACTTTTGCTTGGCACGCGAGCCAATAAAATGAAGATGATCATAGAATCACTTACCAGTTTGTAATTGGGGGCATTCCGCTGCCGTCTATGCACCCTCCTACCAGACGCACCCTCTGTGGCAGAGGCTGGGGGGCTATGATGCTGCAGCTGACTAATTTTGCCATGGGCCTTGGTCATGCGCCAGGAAGGGGCGTGCTTATCCACTTCTATAGATCCCGATGGGTTTGGACATCCTGCTGCCATCCGGCGCTGGGTGTGTGCAGAAAGTGCTGAGTGTGACCAAAACGGTGTTGCTGCAAACATGTCAAATACAACCATGTAAACCATTGACATTTTGAATCAGATATATACATAATTACTGCAGTACCCCCATCCCCCTACGGACAATAACTGGTAATACAGTAAAAAGCCACACTTCAGTTGCACAATCCGAAAAACCTGTTCGTGGAAGTCTGTTCTTCGAATCGCGAGGCAGTTTTGCGTATGAGGATTGAAATCTGGCGCCATTTTTTTTCTTAAGTCATAGTGCATGCATGTGTCAAGTTATTTTTCGATCACAATCACACGTCAGAAAAAAAGCAACAACATCGCGTGACAGATTGACCTTGTAATGGTGTTATTAAACGAATTCCTTTCATTGAAGAAGAAAGCTTTTGTTAAAATCGTGGGGTTCTATTATCCTTTACTACAAGACTGACTGAGCCAGTCACCGACCGTTGACCCGAGGCCGAAGCAGACGCCTCAGCTTTCTGGGCAAAACGGGTCAGTATTGGCTGACTGTGCAATTGTATCGGATTGGGAGCATCTCTCAGTTAAATAACTGCACTGAACAAGTATATTTGGGCGTGCTCTTAACTAAGAAATATTGCATAAAGCTGGTACCTCTGCGAACGGAAAGAATGGCCGGCGGGGACGAAAGGAAAAGGGAAACAACTCAGTTCATCAGTGTCACTGTGCAGCTGACCAATCAGCGATCATCAAGTTGATCTCAAAACACTCGCTTCACAGGCCCAGTGCGTCTCAGAAACACAACATGAAGTTAATCTCCGAAAATGGGGACATCCCATTTTGATATTTTTTTCTGACTTTTGAATGAAAGATAATGCAGAAACAACCCTCAGAAAAAATGGGTGCCTGACTTGGTCACCCAGAATTTTACACAAACCCATTTTCCATAAGGATGGTAAAGAAAGTCACCCATTTCAGGGGTTTTGTGTACACACACACACCATACACACACACACACACACACACACACACACACACACACACACACACACACACACACACACACACACACACACACACACACACACACACACACACACACACACACACACACACACGGCGCTTTGGCGCCAAAAAGACGTTATCTAGCAAGGTTTGCGTAGGTAAACGTGACGCCATTTTTATCTTGTTACTTTTTTCCCAGAATTTTTGCTCCGCACGCCAAAAGCGTCATGTGCGTATTGTCTTTGATGCGCTCCGACCAGCCCCATTTTAAAGTCTACCGTATTTATTTAAATACGGTAGACAAAAAGAATCGAAAAAAATGACGCGAGATTCAGTATTTTTTTAGAGACAATATCATACAATTTCAAGCTTGTCCGTCCTCAAACGCGGGCTCTAATCGCTGTCACACGCACGCACGCACGCACGCACGCACGCACGCACGCACACACACACACACACACACACACACACACACACACACACACACACACACACACACACACACACACACACACACACACACACACGCGCGCGCGCGCGCGCACGCACGCACGCACGCACACACACACGCGCGCGCACGCACGCACGCACACACACACACACACACACAAGCGCGCACGCACGCACGCACG
>BTPG01000002.1:121911450-122123950 GCA_036245525.1 Semisulcospira habei | reverse complement strand
CACTATATTCTCCCATCAAACAGTCAGCCAAAGATGAGGCTGTGTGGAACGAACAGCAAGCCCTGGAAGAGGATGCGTGCATTTGGGATGAGTAACGTCACTGTGTACACAGCGTCGTGATGCCATGACGTCAAGCTATTAGTGACGTCATTTTGCTGCTCCTGCTATTTTTCTTCAGAATTCCTGTCGCTACTCCAGCCCACAGAGCGTATTAATGGCGGGAAGCGCCGTTTGTCCGTCTTTGTTTGTGTGTGCCGGCGTGTGTGTTGATCAGAGGATGGTTTAGAGAGGAGGAAAATGGATCAGAAGGATAAGCTTAAAAAAATGAATAACTGTGAATGTTCCTAAACGAAAAACGCATGTGAGCACAATACGGTAGACTTTCGGATGAATAGGAGATATTTCAACATCAGAATCAGGTCAAAGACAAAAGGTAGAGACCCGTGACAGGGAGGACAGCTCTCATATAGAAGGGACTTTGTGGGTTATGGTTCATCCCATTCTGTTTAATGGTGAACTGATGTAAGACGATTCAAAACCTCAAACTATGTTTGGATTATATTGTATTTACGTCTTAATAAAAAGGTAAGATTTGTCTGTAACACGACTGACAGTTTCGTAACACAAGTGACAGTCTCATAACACAACTGACAGTCATCTTGTCAGTCGTGTTGCGATTTACATCTGGTTCAATACATCACTATAAAGATACAGAATATCTTGTTATTTCACAGCTTGCAAGCTGTTCAGCTTAATATACATCTTCTTTAGGTGAAGCTTGCAACGTGACCATTAGAAAACACAGAATTAGCTTACAGACAGCTCTTTGTATCTTTGATAACACGAATAACATCGTATTACCATAGTTATTCACGGCTAAAAAAAAAAAAAAAACAAGGTTGGTCTTCTTTTTGTGGGAATATTCTGCCCGGATTGAAGTGGTCCACCACGCACTTCTTGGCTCATGTGCGATAGCAAAAGTAAGTCTATGAAATGGGCCAGTGGTCATCTGTCCGACATAAAAAAAAACTTTACCGATGGTATTTTCCATTCAAGACACAGACTTCAAATTTGGCCCAGGCCAGACCTTTCTAAATGCACCAATTTTAGTGACCTTTTTTAAAGGTCAGGGTCACAGAGGATCAGGAAATACCTCAAAACTAGCAATATTTTGAAAAAATACCTTTTTTTCCCTCAAATACTATTCACAACCCGAAGCCCAAACTTAGTACAAAGGCACCTGATGGTAAGACCTTCCTATGCATACTAATTTGGATGACCCATCAGAAAGGTCAAAGGTAAAAGAGATCACGAAATAGGTATGTCAATAGGTATGTGGATTCATATAAAAATGGTTCCAACAATTTTTTAATAAAGTGGTTTTCAGACTGACTTTCTGTCATCTGAAATTTCATGCAAATTTGAAAAACAGTCATAAAATTCAAGGGGGGGGGGGGGGGGGGGCTAAATAGGAGTTAGTTACTGTAGGGGTCAGTCAATGAACATCCATAAGTAACATAAGCCATTGCATGCATCTGACATGACTTGGGTGTAACATGTGTTGTGTTCGTTGTTCCCACAAATGTTCGTGTTGATCAGGCTCATATAAAATAGTCAACATTCCAGCCAGGGTATTTTAGCAAAGCCAAACGCATTCTGTCATAACATACACTTTTCCTTTGCCTCTATCATACTTTTTTTCCGGCATGTATATTTATTTGACCTTTTAATAGAATTTCAACTAGTTTATTGACAATATTTTACTGTATATTAAAATCAGACAGCTACATAATGAATAAGTGTAACAATTCAACGTAGGCTGGGGGGCAGTGATTTTTGCACAGTGTAGTCCCACATTCTTCACACAGTAGGCCATCTCGGCGCAACCTTGACCATTCCTGCACATCAAGCGCCCTTTTCAGCTCGAAAGAGACTAAAATACCCTAATTTATACACAGAATACCACTTCTGTGCAACCCGCAAGACTACTGACAAGTGCATTTAGTGTAGTGTGGACGCTGTTTTGCAGCAGAATCTGTCACAACGAATCGGACACGTTATCGATCAAATTCTGCACACCAAAAGGTCACCGATTTCTTGAAATTATGGCAATTTCCCGCCAGCTTTCGAAATTCTTCAAAGAGCTGCAGGTGTGCCAATCTATTTGCAGCTAGCGGATGTTTGAAATGAACCGAACATCGAGTGGGTCTTTGGGGACGTAGTCCCGCCTTCCACACCGTAGTCCTGTCTACATACCCTGTGAATTATGCATACGGTCACCATGGTTTTCTTGGTGCGTGAGTGCGTCGCGGGGTGTGTGTACCCAATGCGCAAAAGGCCGTCGAACCGACATCGGCCGCCGTTGGCCCGCGAACGGCCGTGTGCGGGCCAACGGTGGCCGACGTCGGCCCGATGGCCGTGTGTGTGTGTGTGTGTGTGTGTGTGTGTGTGTGTGTGTGTCAGTGTGTGTGCTACTTATTCTTAATGTGACTGAAATATTTTAAAGTCATCTCTTGCGCACATAATTATATTTTCCTCTTAGTACTGTAAGTATGAATGTTTGCCAAGGTTTTTCTCTTTCACCAATCTGAATCATGTTTTGTAGCCACTCTTCAACAGCGTGTAACCATGACAACTTTCAGAAGCAAGTCACTCCCACTTCGCTTGTAGTCACTCTCTGTTAAACGAGGGATTATTGATCGACAGTAAGGTAATTCCTGATTAACTTGCCGCGTGTCTTGAAGGGCAAAGCTAATAAGGCATTACTCTTGTGCTATCGCGGTCGCCCATAGTCTCTCACATTTGGCGCTGGAAGTGAGAGACGTGCAATGTATTGTACACTGACACGTTGACCGCATAAGACATATATTTTAGTTGGCCTTACAATGATTGGCACTGAGTTCAACAAACATGACTAACCCAGTAATAGAGCATGTGCATTGTTTCTTAAAACACTTTAAACTTAACTCGGTTTGTGTCATTGACTCAGTGTGTGCTTGCCACGGCGTGTGTGTGCCGGGGGGGGGGGGGGGGAGGGGAGGGGGGGGGGGGGTTAGAGGGGGGGGGGGAGGGGAGGGGGAGGGGGGGGGGAATGCAGGACGCTACGCTACAAGACCTAATGGAGGCTCCATGCTAAAATTTTGCTGGTTTCATCATTGGTCATACGAGGGGCCTATTTGTGGCGCAGTGCTCAGATACGCCGCCGCCAGTTCAGCTATGCCTGAGCACACGTGCACTGTACACTCACGACTGAACTGACACTGACACGCACACTGACACTGGAACCCGGACACACTCACACAGCGGCTGGCGCTGAACGTACGCACTCACATATATACTCACTCTGACACTGACACAACTGACCACCACCCCCTTCCCCCCCTCCCCCCCCCCCCCCCAGGCGGCCGGCTTCCGGCACACGGCTCACACCCGGCCACGGCACACGCACTAGCTGGCACACGCACACATTCACCAGCACCCGGCCACCTGACCACCAACACTTGAACTGACGGCACTGGAACCAGCGACCACGACGACACAGACAACTTGACAGTGAAACTTGAAGCGCCGGCACATCAACAACACTTACGCGTACGGAAGCTGAGCCTGACCGGCTTTGAGCTCAACGGCTGTTCACAAAGATAATTATGTGGCTTGCCTTTCAGAATGTAGTATGTCAGGACTCTCACCACTCCCCAAAGAGGGTCACGGGGGGTGGGTGGGTGGGGGGTGGACGCTACAAATTTAAAACCCCACTTCAGCTGTCACATAGCATTTTACAGAACTTTCTTCTGGATGACGGGCACCCCCCCCCCCCAGGCCCAAGATCCGGCCCTGAAAATTGAAGTACAACTGAGCCACAAGAGAACCTCTTTGAAAACTGTTGTCACAGTCTAGGGTCAAAGGTGAGATGATCCTGAAGAAAGTGTTTTCGTGTTTTGTTTTTAAGTCCTCTATTTATAGAAGGGTGTTTTTAGGATGGGTCGCGGTGGGGCGAATTTAATAGCATGTCCACTGATGGCGTCAAAGGCGGGCAGGCCTAAACCTCTGACAACTGAAGTAACAACTGAAGATAAAAATTAGGCCTACGTCCTGTCTATACTAGTTACGCTAACCTCGCTGCTGAACGCCGTACATTTGACGCGAAGCGCCGTATGTGCCTCTGTGTGTCGTGTGTGTATGTGTGTGTGTGTGTGCCGTGTGTGCGTGTGTGTGTGTGTGTCAGTGTGTGTGTGTGTGTGTGTGTGTGTGTGTGTGTGTGTGTGTGTGTGTGTGTGTGTAAACAAGAGAATCTCCGATATTTCTGTACGCACAAGCTATAAATGAACTCATTTGGCGCAATACTTTATTCAAGGGGTGGCTAAGACAGCCTCCTAGGATATTGTAATTGGACGTCTCATTGAAGACACGAAAGACCGTTCAGTATAGAAAGTCGGTTGACCCAGATAGTCCGTAATTTTTTGTCATATTTCAGTACTTAATGATTTTTGGATATCGGCTGAGTCAACTTTGGAGAAAGACACTCATTGGATGAGTTTGTTAGCCAGCTTTGTACCCCTTTCAACTTCTTCAGTAGAAATTAATTATTTTCGAAAAAAAATAAAAATAAACAGTAACAAACCTTGACTTCTGGAGAAAGTCAGGCCGGTGCACGTAAAATAAGCAACTCCGTCACCACGCACACATTGACGCAATACTCTAAATATGACGTAATTCTCTCTCTCTCTCTCACACACACACACACACACACACAACACACACACCCACACCCACACCGCACATATGCGCGCATCTCCAAGAGGCATAGATCATCATGCGCCCAGGGCGCATGAGGATCATTCCGTATCCGGCAGTCGGCCGCCAGTGCCTCTTGGAGCCGGATACTTTGGAGCGCGCGCGCACTCACAAGCACGCGCACCACACATCGACGCCGGCGGCGCTTTCAGGAGAGAAGTACCCAACGGAGAAAGAAACACGCTTAGAAAAGACGGGTACAACACAATTTATTAATATTTCGGGTAAATACCCTTTGTCAAAATAGACAAACAAATAAACAGAGAGATTAGCCGCTACTTATCTTTATTGGCAGAAGGAATGTGTTTGTTTGTTTGTTTGTCTAGGCAAAGGGTATTTACCCGAAATATTAATAAATTGTGTTGTACCCGTCTTTTCTAAGCGTGTTTCTTTCTCCGTTGGGTACTTCTTTGCATATTACACGCTTGGCAGTCACCTTTTTGGTCTGGATTGCTTTCAGGAGAGCATGCATGTGTACTTAATATATCATGTAGCTAGGTAAACAGCCAAAGTCAACCTGAAGTCACCCTGCAAAGCCGTCACTGAACCTGATGTCACGCCAGCTAAATGAGCAAAACCGGCCGCTGAAATTGTACCCTGAAATTCTAGTCACCATTTTCTCAAGCCTTGAAGCGAAAGTCAGTGAAACTCATATCACGCCGTTAAATACTCATAAAATTACGTACAACCAAAAAATACGTCATGACACTAAAATGACGTCAGTCTGACAAACCAATGGGAAGACACTAAGCCACCACCCGCCACCACCCACCCGGCCCCGGCACCACCACCAGCCCGCGATGCGCGACGGAGCGACAAACAGCCAGGCAGACTGACCCCCCGACCCTCCAACCCCCCGACCGGCCCCCCCCCCCCTCCCCCCCCCCCCTGGACGAAATCAGCGATAGCTGGAAGTCCCCATTCTTTTAAAAATTGCTTGCTTGCTTGAAAGACAACTTGAAAGGTAGAGACTGACCCGGTCTTACCAGCGAGGACTGCTCTCATATAGACATATAGACCCACAGCTACTGAGGCCGGGACTGACCGTCTTTGACTCAGTGTGGGTTAGCGGCGCCGTCACTGACGTCCGGCCCATCTTGTTTCTCTTCTTTTTTTTTTTTTTTTTTTTTCTTTTTTTTTACGCAAGGCCTCGCACACGTGATTTGAAGTGAATGAACGAACACACACAAAGTTACGTTTATTTTTAGTTGTTTGCTCCAATTTCACAAATCCGACGGCGAGTGTTGACGGTCGACAGAAGAGTGCTTCGCGGAAATTTAAGAATGTATTTATAGCAACGGGAATCCATCACTCATGAGCTCATTAATGCACTTGCAGACAGTTTTGTGATTATTTTATGCTCTTTACTACATTGATAAGTATTATTTATCTAGTATACGTCTTTCACGCGTCGAGGTATAATATGAAGCGAAAGCTGTATCAAAAACAACAAGTACTGTATTAAGAGTTTATGTTCTAAATTTAGACGGAAGTTTCTGTCGTCTGCTAGCCGACATGTCTGCTCTTGTCCGCGAAGACCTACGACCGGCCATATATATAAGAAACCATACCTTACAACAGGTGCTACAGAAGCGGTGCTGCCTCAGCCCTCAATGCTGCATCAGTGAGGGTTTGTTGTTTTGTTGTTGTTGCTGTTGTTAGATTAAAAGTATACTGATTGTAAAATTAGATCTGATTGTATTATTGTATTGTATAACGGGGACGACGCAGTGGATGGCAGTTGTACTACTGAGTGTACAATGTTACGCCCACACTCATTCACCTGGTGTCAACGACCACGGACCGTCAAACTTTTTGTGTGTAATGTCGTCAAACAAACCAGCAGCAGAAGACGTATCGGATATGGTTTAAAACTGGTGCCTATTGGCACCTTACACGGTGCCAAATGATGGCAAGCACTGGGCCTATTTTCATTCTGGCGATCAGGACCGACTCCAAAGTCCCGGCGCGGCAGGACAGAAGTCAGACAGTAGGCCTACAACGTAATTAGATGTACACACTTTCTTTTATATGTGTGCAAATGAATGTTGCCGTTGGATGCTATAACAGTTGTAATTGGAGATTTCCAATCCCCCCCCCCCGCCCGCCCCCCCCCCCCCAAACCAAGCTGTAATAACTTGCCGTACATCCATATTGCACTGTCATGGAAAGTCCGTCCCACAAAGTTGCCATCCAAAGAGAAGGATTTGTTATGTTTAGAAAAAGCAAAAACACACACACAAAAAAGAAAAGATCAAAACAAGACAAAGTACCAGTAGCAGTGCGTAAAAAGACATTACCGTTTGGCCCATAGCTGTCACGGTAAGACCTACATTTGCCAGTGTTGGCCTGATGGCCATTGCATTGGGATGAAGTGGAGGGGGAGGGGCGGGGATGAGGGGGGGGGGGGCGGGGAAGGGTAGTGAGGGTCAGCAGGAGTTCAGGGATCCACTTTCTATGTTTAGGTCCATGGGATGTACGTATATGATTTCATCCCAAAGTCATGTCGCTATGGCCATCTTCGTAAATTAATTTTGTTTTTTGCAGATTTATCAAGTAATACAGAGATATGGCAACAGCAACCGTTGGTAAAACAAAACCAAAGTGCAAGTATGGGAACAAGTGCTACCGCAAAAACAAGGCACACATAGAACAGTTCTCTCATGACAATGACGACACAGACACCGAAGACACCAAGGAAGGTAAAAACTAATGTTGCGCTTATGAGTCCCACATGTGTCCAGTATTAACAAACATTGTATTAACCACCTTGTGCGTGCACCCGCCTCTACTGAGTACAGTACCGGTGGATGCATGCACAAAGTGATTAATACTCAAGATTAATATTGATCAGCATACACACATTTTATCTTTATGGCTGTTGTGGCATGTCTCCACAGATGGCTCAAACACACTTCAGTAGGACATGGTTCAACCATGAAACTGATATTATTATTATGTTTGATCTCTCTCCTAAACTGGTATGTGACCTTTGGAGGATAATTTCCAAATTTGGGGATTTCAGCCTTAGGGTGCAGTGTGTTATATCAGATCAAACCAAATAAAAGAAAATCATCATGATCTGAAAAATTCTCCACTGACATCTGAGAATGACTTTCATGTACACGCAGAAAAGCACTTAGCCCATTTAGCCCTGAGGTATTACAGCAGGACATGGATCGACCATGATAATTCAAGGGTAGTGCCAGATTAACTTGGCACTTGATGATGCTAAGCTAATTCAGCACTACCCTTGAATTATCATGGTCGATCCATCTCCTGCATCTGGTACAAAGTTGTTAGGTGACACCTCCAAAATGTGTGAAATGTGGTCATGGAGTTAAACAGATTAATACATGCTCCAGTTTTGTTTATACAGATGTGATCAAAAATGGAGCTAGATCGTCAGATGCCTCTACTTCAAAGCCGGTAAAATATTTTAACTGCATCATCACAATTTTAATTTAGCAGTTTTATTACGGCTGAGTCATGCACATGTCAAATGACAGCCAGACAGTTTTATGAAGTAGTTAGGATTTTACATTACATAACTGTGATTAAACACTTCATATTAAAATGAAAAATATGACATGCTAACACTTGCACTCAAATTCAGTGTAATACAGTCAGTCATGTAGTGCACGCTTGCATCAGCATGAAACTTGGACTCTTAATGATCCCCTGTGACCAAATGAATGATTTCCTTCAAATTTACATGGTCCCAGTTTCAGCCTACTTCATTTTCAAATACGATCAATCCCAAAACCTCAGTAGCTCACACGAGCCTGCCCTTAACCCATTTAACCCCAACTCCCTTCAGCCGGAGATGGATCAACCACAATGTAGTGCCAGATCAGCTTGGCGACATCAGGCGCCAAGCTGATCTGGCACTACCCTTGAATTATTGTGGTCGATCCATCTCCTGCAACTGGTAATGGTCATTAAATGACACCTCCAAAATGTGAAAAATGCTGCTGTGGGGTTAAATTGGTTAAACACCATGTAAATAAATTTTGTGTAGTGTTTGAGTGAATGCATGTGTTTGGCATGAGCGTGCTTGTGCTCAGTGTGCGGTGTTATTTGCAGTTGGGATAAGGCATCTATGTGATGCGCTGTATTGTTAATTGTACTATACTAGTGGTAGTAGTAATTAAGATGATCACAGAGTCTGCATTGATAGCTCCTGTGTGCAGAACGGCGCTCATGCTGTACTGTATTACTGTACTCTGTATGCATGTGAACACTATGTGGTGGCTTTGTGTGCAGAAACTCGTGCATGAGGTCAGTGCATTGGATGGGGAAGATACAGGCCCATGGAAAACACGTCTACAAAAACGCAAGTCCGAGGATGAGGAAGCTGCACTTGCTGAGGTACTTTTTTTTCACTTCTAATGTTTGTTTCTTAATGTCCTTTACTGCCACAGCGCAGTGAACAACAACAACAAAAGCTAATGAAGCAGACATTAATGCTTATGATCCACCACATATGAGGGGGTTTGTGAGGACATATGCTTTTTGCTTGTCTGGTTTGTATCCACATGCCACAAGCAGTCTGAGTAGGTATCACTATCAGCTAATATGTGATTGTTCAAGAGACGTAGCAGCCAACAGGGAAGGGGTTAACCCATATAGCCCCAATGCACTACAGCTGGAGATGGATAATTCAAGGGTACCATCAGGCACCAAGCTAATCTGTCACTACTCTTGAATTATCATGGTCGATCCATCTCCACCAATTGGTACATACTTGTTAGGTGGCACTTCCAAAATTTAGGACACGCAGTCATGGGTTTAAATGGGTCCATTACCTGTTAAGATTTTACTGGTACTGTCGCTCATTTAACGTTAAATGTCGATAGCTGCTTGTGTAAAGGGACAACTGACATATTTAAATAGTATGCAGATCTAAAGAGTCATTTGATGCCTGGCTGTCAGTGTGAAACAATTGCACTGTCAGCGCTGGGTGTTTATGCAGTTGGCTGTTGTGCCCCCACATCAATAGCTGAAAAGGTGTCATACAGCGTTGCCACCTGCAATGCTGGTCAGCACTTCGCAGCTATTGATGGGTTTAGCTTGAATGAGTGCTTAATTAACATGCTGGTTAGGGAGGAGTCGGTGGCTCAGTACAGTCACATCTTACTCTTGTCTGCGAAACACTACATAGAGTTAGCAGGTATTCACATGAAGTTTGACCTTGCGAGAATGACCAAGCATGGTTTTAACTCATTCAGCCCAACGCATGTATTTCCCAAATTTTAGAGGCTACATCTAACGACTATGCATCTGTTGCAGGAGATGGATCGACCATGATAATTCAAGGGTAGTGCCAGATTAGCTTGGCGCCTGATGGTGCCAAGCTAACCTGGCACTACTCTTGAATTATCATCTCCAGCTGTAGTGCATTGGGGCTAAATGGGTTAACCCCTTCCCTGTTCCCCTACATCTAACGACTATGCACCTGTTGCAGGAGATGGATCGACCATGATAATTCAAGGGTAGTGCCAGATTAGCTTGCCGCCTGTTGGCGCCAAACTAATCTGGCACTACCCTTGAATTATCATGCTCAACCCATCTCCTGCTGTCATGCATCAGGGCTGAATGGGTTAAGGTGAAAGAGTATGTGAACTTTCTACTACTACTAATAATAATAATGAGTGCTTGATATAGTGCCTTTGATATACCTCGGATCACATTTAGTGAATAATCATCAGATCCAATATCAGCAGCAGATGGTGGTTGCAAGCGTGTGTGTAAGGAATGTAGGACCATAATACAAGTACTGTAATAGACACTATCTCTGATGTTGTCACCAGTCAGACTGTTTTAATGTTTTACAAAATTGTCTTGTGATCAGATTTTCATGAAATGTCATCGTCCTTATTCCCCAATCCCAAATTGTGATGGGGTGAAAGCCTGAACAATAAAGCCTCTGAATCTGAGTCTGACCCCTCTGCAGCTGAGTTTTGTGTATGGCTTCTCATGAATTGTAACAGATGTGCATCTACAGGTGCTGTGTCTAAAGAAGAGGAAGACAGAAGAGATGGAGGCCAAACCAGGCATGTCACGAGCAGCCTCTGTTAAAAAAGCAAAGAAAAATGTGAAGCAGTTCAAGGCAAAGAAAGAAAAATGCAAGTATTGGAGCAAGTGCTATCGCAAGGAGAAGGGACACTTACAGGAGTTTCTTCACCCTGGGGAGAAACAAGATGAAGATGAAGAAGGTATGTATAGAAAGATAACATACAAAATAATGTAATTTGGTAATAATAATAATAATAATAAGCGCATTAAATAGGCGCTTTATCCCAATTGAAAATCGGCTCAAAGCGCCGCCGCGAACTGAACCCAACAAGCACGCTCACGTGAATCACGTGAATCACGCGCATTCACCCACACACAGTACATAAACACTGAACATTCACGTGGTGCTAAGGGCAAGCTCAAGCGAGCTACTGTAGTTTTTGGAAATTCAAAATCGTTTGTATTTGAAATTTGATTAAGTGGGCTGAAACTGATACCAAAGTCGTGGGGGAGGAAGAGCCAGAGTACCCGGAGAAAGAACCCCCAACGGTCCGCCCGAATTAACGGTGACACTTACTAGAGGAGAAAAATCCGACGCCGGAACCCGTAATCGAACCTCGCACCTTTAGCATTGGTGGCAGGCGCCTTAACCACTGCGCCACGGACCGCCCCGCGTAATCCACTCATATAGGCCCTTAACATGACTGGGGAAAACTCACTGAAATAATTAACTGGCAAGACAAGACTAACTGATTAAGTTTAACCCCTTCCCTGCCACTGTATGTACACTGTATGTACATGTTTGTTTCTGAAATCTGGTTCATTGAATGACGGACAGCCAACACAGTCCAAGAAACATGGATTCAGATTGGTCTCAGCTAGAGGCATAGATCCTCATGAGCCCCTGCAGTCATTGGGGCTTATGTCTATTGCAGTTGGATCATGTTCATTTTATTTCTTGGCAGTGAAGGCGTTAAGGCTGTGCAAATCAGCATAAGCCGTCTGATAGTGATGGCACAATTAGAGATGAATGTATGATTCCGTTTTATTTGAAAAAAGACATGAACAACATGTAAACCACAGATGTTTCAGACAGTAAGCTATAATTCCACTTTTATAACTGCACATCCGGTATGGCTTTAGTTGTTGGCAGAAATGCAGGGCCGGATCAATGTGGTGGAGGGTCCCAAAAATTTTTTTGAGAAATTAATCACCTGAAGCAGAGTTTTTGTGTGTGGTTGTGCAAACATCAACAAAATGTGCTTGTCAAGCACAATAACATTTTTGTTTATAGGGGAAAGGGGGGGGGGGTCCATGGACCCCCCTTCCACCCCCCTGGATCTGGGCCTGTAGTGTGTAAACGTTGTAAATGAATGTTTGCATGTGTGTGTATGTGTGTGTGTGTGTGTGTGTGTGTGTGTGTGTGTGTGTGTGTGTGTGTGTGTGTGTGTTCTCTGTAGTGGAGGAGCCAAAGACAAAACGAGGAGAGGAAGAAGAGGCTCTGCGTAAACTGACTGATGATGACTGCATCAAGTTCAACACAGGATACACACTAATGAAAAATGGAAATGTGTATTCTTGCACGTAAGTACTGCGCTATTGAATTCTTTCATAATTCTTTTGAATTCTTTTATGCTTTCATAATTTCTCCTTCTTGCTATCATTTGCTCAGTATATTTACTGATAAGATCAGTAGTGACTGATCTCCATACTTGTTTGTTTGTCTACTGTGAACTGAGTAGGTTATTTACCTGAAATATTAATAAATTGTGTTGTAACTGTCTTTTCTAAGTGTGTTTTTTTCTCCTTTGGGTTTAGTAACGGACTCTGGTTAGCTAGCTTCAACTAGCCTGGCTGGCTTGTGTATTAGATGGTCAGACCTCAATGGACTGCCCATCCAACGTGCAAGTCCAGTAGTGCCAGTCTAGTTCAGTTTTAGCTACCTTTTAAGTCCGTATCCCTTTTTAGGTTTAGGGAAGGGTCTGGAGATTGCTGTGGAGTGTAATTAGTCTATCTTCAAGTCTTTTACACTGGTCGCGCATGCGCACTCTCAAAATATGTGTGTCTGCCTCGCGTTGTGTTCAAAATACCAAATCGCGCAATGGACCTACCACAGTATCCAGCGAAACCCTAGTTGATATGATCGAGTAGTGACTGTGCGTGCATTGC
This sequence comes from Semisulcospira habei, assembly GCA_036245525.1. Lineage (NCBI taxonomy): Eukaryota > Metazoa > Mollusca > Gastropoda > Semisulcospiridae > Semisulcospira > Semisulcospira habei. The sequence goes on along the minus strand of BTPG01000002.1, from coordinate 122,110,969 downwards.
CATGTGTACCACACTGAACTGACAAGCTAGTAAGTACGTTAACAAGCTCTCAGCATGTTCTCAGTCTCACACACACACACACACACCCACACGTGCACTCTTGCGCTGCCATCATCACTCACTGAAACGTGTACAAACATCAGTACTGACTCGCATCCGTTCTTGCATTCATCATCATCAATCTCTGACTCTCAGTGATGAGATTTCTATAAGTGCTTTAGGTTTATTTACAGTACATTCATTTCATTATCAGTCATGATCTGAGACATATCAAAAGTCATTCATTGTAGCATAAAACAAACACAATAATATAGACGCTCATAAGACGCCCGAAATCGTAACTATGCTTACCTACTCATTAGACCCTATGAACCCAAAACTATGCTATCCTACACACTAGACATACTAACTGACCCAAATAAAACCTAAATTATAATACCAAGTTCTATAGGACCCTAACTCACTCAACTATAGGCACTTAAATTATCTACTTAAATAACTACAGTATGTCCGTTGCTGGACAGTGTTCCTAAAAGGGGCTCTAACTTACTAATGTTCTCTACAGAACAGTCTTCTCTTGCGGGAAGTCTTACTACTATTTAATGTTCTTTCACAGAACAGAGTTTTCCCTTTGCGGGAAGCCTGCTCGCCCTGATGATGATGAGCTTAAACAGGGACGGGGACTTCCAACTCTCGTTGATTTCGTCCGGGGGGGGGGGGGGGGGGGGGGGGGCAGGGGTTTGGGGGGGGGGGGGGGAAGTTGTCTCGCTGTCTGTTTGTCGCTCCGTCGCACAGCTGGCTGGTGGTGCTGCCGGGGCCGGGCGGTTGATGGTGCAGGAGGTGGGTGGTGTGGCCGGGGAACCGTAGCTATCGCCAGGCTGGTGGGTGGTGGATCGTCAACCACTCCAGAAGCTGTTGAAGGAGTGGTGGCGGTGGTGGTGGGGGTGGCCGGGGGAACCGTGGCCGGTTGAAGATGGGTCTGAGGAGGTAGGGTGGTGGTGGTGGCGGCCAGTGGATTCTAGGCCTGGGGGTCGGCCGCTGAGACGAGAGTGGTGCGCTGTGATTCCGCGGTGGCAGGCGGAGGTGTGGTGGGGGTGTCGGGAGGAGTGCCGGGCGTTTGGTTTGGTCTCGAACTTTCTTTGGTGGTCGGTGGCGTCGCCGGTGGGTGGTGGTGTCGGTGTGCGCGCCGGTTGGACGCGGTGTCGGGGTGGGGTCTGTAGCTTGGTCCTTGGTGGTGACCGGTACCGTGTTTGTACTGGCCGCTGTGGTGGTGGTTGGGTCGGTGAGGCTTTCTGCTTCGTGGGTAGTGGTGGGTGGGGTGCTGGTGCCTTTCGTCTTGGTCGCTTGGGAGGCCTGGCTCCCTGTTGACCTCGTTCGTGGTTGGGGCGGAGGTGCGGTTTGTGACTCCGCTTCTCGTGTTGGTCTTTCTGTTTCTTGGGTGGTGGGTGGCTGGGTGCTGGTGCCTTTGGTTTTGGTGACTTGTGATGCCTGGCATCCCGTTGATTTGGTTGGGGGCTGTGGCATGGTCTGGGTCTCTGCTTCTTGTGCCTGAAGGGTCGCTTGGCAGCCTGTATGGGTGGTCTTCGGTGGTTGGTGGTCTTTCAGGTTCCCTTGGTCAAACAGCCATCTGACTGTGGTTGACGCTCTGTGGTAGTATTCTCCCTCCGTGGAGAGAATCGCTGGCATAGCTGTCGCAAGTAGTCTTACGAGGCCGTCGAGGTCCATGGTTCCTATGCGTACCTTCTTCTCCCTCTTCGTCCACTCCCTCTCCTGGATTAGGTGGTCGGGGATGTGGATTGGTGGAGGGGTTGGTGTAAGGTCCGCTTCGGATTCTGGTTCTGACGGTGGCTCGAGCTGGAGTGTCGCTTCAAGTGGATAGTTGTAGTACGTAGTACTCGATGGGTTGTTAACGAAGTGCTCGGCCAAACGCTTGTGAAGCGGCCGGTTGTTCTCTCTGGTGTGAGCGCCCCTGCACTGGCAAGTGCAAATTTGGAACGGACTAGGGCTTCCAACTTTCGTTGATTTCGCCCGGGGGGGGGGGGGGGGGGAGCAGGGGGGGGGGGGGGGGGGGGGTATGTCGTTGTCTGTTTGTCGCCCCGTCGCGCGGTGGCTGGTGGTGTTGCCGGGGCCGGGCGGGTGGTGGTGGAGGAGGCGGGTGGTGTGGCCGGTTGTCCGTCGCTTTCAGTGCCAGGCTGGGAGGTGTTGATGGGCCAGCCACTCTAGCAGTTGTTGTACGAGTGGTGGCGGTGGTGGTGGTGGCCGGTGAAACCGTGGCTGGGTATGGGATGCCGGTGGGAGATGTGGTGGGGGTGGTGGTGGCCAGTGGATTCTGGGTCTGGGGGTCGGGCGCTGGGATGCGCGTGGTGGGTAGCGGTGGTGGGGTGGCAGGCGGAGGTATGGTGGTGGCGTGGGGAGTAGCGCGGGTCGGTGCTCTCGGAAGCGCTTGGGTGGTCTGTGGCGTCGGTGTTGCCGTTGGATGGTAGTTGGCCCGTTGGCTGGCGGTGGTGGAGGCTGTTGTGGGGCCGGGTCTGTACCCGTGTTCTTGGTCTCAGTGGTCTTGATGGTCAGGGTTGGTGTGGCTTCCGTCTCTGTGCCGGTCTCCTGTGTCGTGGGCGGGGTGTTTCCGCACCCTTTGTGCTTGACGTAGGTGGGCGTGGTGCCGGTCTTTTTGTGGGCTGTTTTTGGAGCGGTGGCTGTTGTTTGACAGTCACTGTTCGTTGTGTTGGGCGTGGCCTGGCTGGCCGTGTTCTCTACCTTGGGCGGCTGGAGATCTTTTAAGGCTCCTGTGTGCACTAGCCACCGGGCGGTGACCAGTGCTCGGTAGTAGTTGTCGCCACCGATCGTTGTGATGGCGGGTACTGCGTCTTGTAGTAGCAGCACGAGGTCTTCAAAGTCCATGCTTCTTAGCCGGGTCTCCCCCTCCTCAGTCGATGCCGGCCGCTCCCGAGTGAGTGATTCGGGGAAATCGACCGGCGGTGGGGAGGGTGGGAGGTCCGGCTCTGACGACGGCTCTGACGAGTCCTCGGGCCCTTCTTCTTGTTGGGGTGGTGGCCGGGGGCTGGCGGGTGCCGTTCTTTCTTCTTGGTGTATTTGCTCAACTGCGGCGTAGTTCAACGGGCTAAAACCGCTGCGCAGGAGTTCGTCCAGTTTGGGGAACATTCCCCTAGGTGGTATCGGCATTCCAAGGTCTTGTAGGTGGCCGTAATTTGTCACCGGCCGTGGTGAGTGAACCATTTGCTGTGGGGGCAGAGGCCCCCCCCCGTTGATTGTTCACGTCGCTGTATCGGTGGGGACAATGGGGGCCGATAGCTCCTTGTCTCCTTTGTGGTCTTGATCTGTTGTGGCGGCGCCTGGGGGAGGTTGGAGGTATAATCCTCACACTGTTCTTTGTTTGTTCGGCGTCTGTTCGCCCTAACAAGGGCGGGCGGCTGGGTTTTTTTGGAGGCCATCTGTGCTGTCCCCTTGCACTGTCTATCTATCTTCTTCCTTTTTTACGTCCCGCTGGCACGAATGTGATCGGGGAAACCCTTGCACTGGTGGTAGGCACCGCTATTTATACCCCACAACCCTAAGGGTGTGTTCGGCGTGCCTTTCGCCGATTGGCTTGGTACTTGACTCGCTCTGACACTAGCAGGACTGCTGACCACTGGGCCTGAGGGCGTGCTGGGGGAAATTGGTACAACTGTACTAGAACACTGAGCTAAATTATCTCCCCTGCTACACTCCCTCCTCCTTAAGACCTAATGTGACTCCGTGTCACATTAGTCTACAAAAGAGTATAGACAAAATGCACAAAATAATAATAATCCTGCTCAAGCGTGTACATACGGGTTTACCAAAATCAAATACACAACTTAAACAATTCAAAGTCCAGTGCAAAAATGAGCAAACAGACCCGTCTGTTGCTAAAATACAAATCTTCAAAACAGCATAATCCTTAGTCAGACGATTAAGTGTTATAAAACAAAAAATAATATACTGATCCGGAAGTCCGGGCATGCACAAATCAATCTGACAACAACAAAATCAAAAATCAAAAACACTTCAAATTCAACACCAAAAACTGATTTACACATGAATAGAACATCTGAAAAGAAACAAAAATTAAACGGATATTAATATCATTGTTCGTCCTCGAAGAATGTCCTTGGTTCTTCTTGAGGTTTAGCGTCCTTCTGTTGTCTTTGTCTCTTGTTCACATGACGTGAGAGGTTGCCCTGGTCAGAGCCTACCGGACAACACTCTCGTCTGGGGGTTTCCAGCTAGAGCCACTGGTTTACTCCCAGACTGACATGTATGAGATAGACGCCCATCTCAAATAGAATTTAACGAACCAGTGTGAGCTGGAGGCCCAACTCACACTCTATGGGTTACTGAAGAGGAAAGCCGACTAGAGCCAGCACGAGCTTCCCCCTCGTGAGATGCCGCCATCCCACTAAACCACCTCGGACATGAGACACACGCATGTCTCATTGACCACAATGCTCTCCTGGCATTGGGTCAAGACTGAGTCTCTGAAAACAAATTCAAAAGATTTCCACAAAACAAATCGATGCGCACCACCACGGTGGCTCAACAAGACAAAGTTTAAGCATCATACAACATTGGTATCAAAAAGTCTTGCGACAAAAATATTCGGACACAAATATCAATCGGTAGACATTCAAAATATTAAGACATTCTACATATGGACGCATTTAAATGCGTAAAACATCAAATCCTAGTGTTAGGCACATAGTACGTGACAAAACATAGTCTCATTTGGCAGTATTACCTGCGGTTTCATGTTCGGAAAGGGATGGCGCCCCTTTCGGGTCGACATCTCTCTCGCGCCTGTCTCCGGCGCTGGCCCTCCCCGGTGCCGATATGGGGTGGACAACCGGCCTTTTCAGGGCGGTGTGCTCCCCCCCCCCCCCCCCCTGGCTTATCAGCCGCTAGCACTGGGTGGTTACGCCGGACATGGCGCCTCATATCGCTTGGGGTCCTGGCCGCATGCCTCGCACACATGTTTTTTATTAAACGCTTTACAGCTCAGCTCGACCTTTTCAACTTCTTGTCTAATCTCAGCCGGGGCTACTAGCAATAGTACCTCATCCTGAGTGAGACATCTACTAAAAACAACGTACAGCAAGCCATCCACTACTCTCAGACTGTCCCACTGAGCTACTAGTGTTCTAACGGCTGCACTATGCTTTGAAACTTCTGGCTTTAAAGGCTTCTCTCCCACGCTATTAAGGCTAACAGAGTGCTACACACTGGATCCCTCTCTTGGAACTTCGCTAAGTCCTCACGAGACCAGACAGCAAACCAATTGCTCTCACGAGAAATAGAGTCCGACGCTACAGGAACACTATCGGACCCACTGTTTTCATCCACACAGGAATCAACCCCGGTCCGATCAACACCATGCTCCACCCCATCCCTTTCCTCTAGGGACGCGCCCTCTAAATCTCTCGACATGCCAGGATTAGATGCACTAGACTGAGCAGAATATAAGGCATCCTCAGCAGACACTGAGGCAGAATTACTCTGAACCATGTCATCTACTCTGACCGTTACACCTGTCCTGTTACTGGTAGAACTACCCTGAATGTCGCCGACAACTGGGTCCACATGCGGAACATCTTCACCTTTCGGTGAAGCAGCGTTCCTCTGAGTACCGCTTGCTTCTCCACTGTCTGCTACATCATGGCCACGCACTTGCGAGCGTGTCACCACCCTTACATGCACACAACACTGACTGCACTCTTCCCTCAAACAACGTCTTCTAGGGATTCTAGACAACCCATCCGCATTTCCATGTAGAGTCCCTTTCCGGTGCTCTATCTGGAAATCGTATGTTTCCAATGTAGCCACCCACCTGGCTACCATGCCTTCAGTCTGATCGAATGACTTCAACCACCTAAGGGAGCTGTGATCAGTTCTGACCAAAAACGGACGTCCCCAAAGATAGTGTGAAAAATGCTTGACGAACTTTATCACTGCATACAACTCTCTGTATGTGGTACAGTATCTCTGCCTAGACTTAGACAAAGTACAACTCGCGTAAGCGATCACTTTCTCTTCTCCACCTTGGATCTGTGACAACACGGCACCTACCGATGTCGCCGAAGCATCAGTATCGAGGATAAATTTTCCCTCTCTCGTCGGATAAGCTAAGACGGGTGAAGAGACCAGAGCTGCCTTCAATTTCTCGAACGCAGTCTGACACTTCTCGCACCAGTCAAACTTCTGGTTTTTCTTAGTTAGGTTAGTCAGGGGACTGGCTATCTCAGCAAAGCCACAAATGTACTTCCTATAGTACGACGTGATCCTTAAGAAGCTTCTGACCTCCGTAACGTTAGTAGGGACAGGCCAGTTAACCACTGCCTCCACTTTCGCTGGATCACAAGTCGTCCCTTCCCGCGACACGACATGACCGAGAAAGGTACACTTAGTTTGAAACAAACAGCATTTGGACGGTTTTAGTTTCAGATTTGCTTCCCTGAACTTCTGGAATACCACCCTGAGATTCTCTAGTGCTTGACTTTCTGTCTTGCCTAAACAGATTACGTCATCAATGTAAACTAGACACCTCTCAAACAAAACACCGCGGCTCAGTGTCATTTCCATCAGCCTTTCAAATGTCGCTGGACTGTTGCAAAGCCCGAACGGCATAACTTTGAACTGAAAAAGGCCCTTGTGCGTTGCAAACGCAGTCTTTTGTTTATCTTTATCGTCCATCTCAACTTGAAAGAAACCCTGAGCTAAATCGAGTGTCGAAAACCAACAAGAACCCGACAAAGCATCAAGTGAATCTCCGATATGAGGAAGGGGATACGCATCTTTGCGCGTCACCTGATTCAATCCCTGTAATCGACACAGAACCTGACAGACCCGTCCTTTTTCTTGACCAACACCACGTTTGCTGCCCAAGGACTATCACTGGGTTCTATGACATTTTCTTCTAACATCTTTTCAATTTCTTTCTCCACCGTTTCTCTTTGAGCTAACGGAAGACGACGGGGAGGTAGTTTCACTGGCTTACTATCCCCGGTATCAATCGTATGTTTCACTTTGCTCGTTCTACCAAGCTTACCACCTGGGGACTGAAAAACATCTTGAAACTCAACAAGCGTTTCCTTCAACTTTGTTTTTGTCCCTTCACTTATTTCTGACGACACACTAGTAACCAAGTGCTCGAGGTGACTAGGAAGTTTATCCCACTTATTTCTGACGACACACTAGTAACCAAGTGCTCGAGGTGACTAGGAAGTTTATCCCACTTATTTCTGACGACACACTAGTAACCAAGTGCTCGAGGTGACTAGGAAGTTTATCCCACTTATTTCTGACGACACACTAGTAACCAAGTGCTCGAGGTGACTAGGAAGTTTATCCCACTTATTTCTGACGACACACTAGTAACCAAGTGCTCGAGGTGACTAGGAAGTTTATCCCACTTATTTCTGACGACACACTAGTAACCAAGTGCTCGAGGTGACTAGGAAGTTTATCCTTCTTATTTCTGACGACACACTAGTAACCAAGTGCTCGAGGTGACTAGGAAGTTTATCCCACTTATTTCTGACGACACACTAGTAACCAAGTGCTCGAGGTGACTAGGAAGTTTATCGTACGCATACACTACCTCTTTCTCTTCCGACCCTTCGGACAAAGAATTCACGGGAAACAGAGTTTCCACAAATGCTACTTCTGTGCCCGCTCTAACCTTAACATCTCTATCCGTAAAATTGGTAAGCGGAACAAAAATCTCTCCGTCCGTAACCTGAACCATACACCTAGGGACCACTAGCCCTGTGTCTTTCTTGAACTTGTCTATGCCCTCTAACAATCCATCAGTCTTTCCTAAAGTACGTTGCTGTACAAAGGATCCCCTGACGAACATTTCCGATTTAGGGGGCACGATGACGGTATCGCACACCTGTACTCTTGCACAGATATTCGACTTTTCCCTTTTCAACTGAACCACTGCCTCGCCTACTCTCAAGGAACCTTGTGCCAAGTCTAATAGACAGGCATATTTCTGCATGAAATCTGTCCCCAAAATTCCTGCAGATTCCCCAATATCACCAACGACCACAGTGTGTTCGAAAATTTGACCACCTATTTCTAGAGCTAGGACCGCTTCACCCTTAATCTCTAGACTCTGTCCATTAGCAGTGCAAAGTCTTAACTTACTTTCCCTCAGTGGAATCTGGAAATCTCTTCTCACTTGCTCAAACACTTCTGTGCCAATGACCGTAGCGGAAGACCCGCTATCAACTAAAAAGTCAATGTTTACTTTCCCCATCTTCACTAATGCCAACCAGCATCCTGTATTTGACAAGACGCATAAACGTTGCCCCTTAGCGTCCTCTAAGCAGCCGTCACCACTTGTGAATAATTGGGCCGAGTTCCGGGCTGCCGAGAGCTCTGCCCGCCCTAGTTTCCCTGGCCTGGCGCGTTTTCGTTAGGCGCTGTGCCACTGACATGGCCATTTCCTCTCCTATCGCTGTTATCGGGGCACTGCTTTGAATAGTGTCCCTTCTCTCTGCAGTTAAAGCACACAACCTCGGATGTGTTTCTAGCTCTACCACCAGTCGGCTGACGACTCAAAACTTTCGTTACTTTCTGTAGCTCTGAAGTGATTTTGTCACTAAGCATCTGGAAAGCTTTCGCTAGACTTTCATCTATCATCCCTGTAGGACTGATATTCCGGACTCCTCCCTCTGGATTATCTGGCTTCCTACCCTCAAACCTCTCTTCAAAAGACTCAAACTCACTCGCTAGTGCTATGGCCTCATGGATGGTGGAAGGATGGTGAAACTGTACATGTCTTCTCAGGTCTTTAGATGGCAAACCACTGACAAACTGATCTATCACGATTGTCTCCCTTGCTTCGGGGGGCATTCGAGGATAGGCATTACTCGCAATGCGGTTCAACACGAAACCATACTCTGTCACGCTTTCGTTCTTCTTCTTCAACCTCGATCTGAATTCAACTCTATACAAATTTTCTTTTTCTACAGGGTCAAAACGTCTTTCTAAGGCAGCTTTGATAGCATCATAATCTTCCAACTCGCCTAATGACAGCTCTCCTAGCACCTGTTGTGCTGAACCTCTGAGTGACATGGCAAGGTTCACTCCCTTTTCACCATAGTCCCAACCGTTCCATCTAGCGCACGTTTCAAAATGACAGAACCAATCCTTCAAATCACCTTTGGTACCCGTGAACACATCAGGGACCCTCTCCTTCCTAGCACGACTGCTACTTGTATTCAGAAAGGACCTAGTTGTATCTACTCTGTTCCTTTGAGTACGATGACTACAGCTACTGCGGCTGCACGAACTCTCTTCACTACTACTATATGACTCACTAGGTGGATGCCTGCCTTTTCCCTGAGACTTCTTCCTCTTGTGATCTACCTTTGGGTGAACACTAGACGGACTGTGCACCAACCAGCTTGGCGCTAGGAGCCTCAAAAAGCACAAAGCTGCACCCATCTTGCAATGACTAAAGCTCACACTAGGCGAACTAAATCATAAGGCAACAAAACCACTCTAAAAGAATGAACGATCGCTAGACTCGAAAGTACACAACTGATCCCACTGAAAACGCTTCACGACGCTACTAGCGCGAACGTACCAGTACTATCACGTTAACTTAAACAGACTTTGGCAACGGCGCTCTGCACAGCACACTACCGATATATCAACCAGTCCTAGTCTTTGAAACAAACTAGTTAAAATCCTGATCAATCAAGAAATCCTGGTGACGGCACCAAATTTTTGTAACCGGACTTCTGGTTAGCTAGCTTCAACTAGCCTGGCTGGCTTGTGTATTAGATGGTCAGACTCTGCGGACTGCCCATCCAACACTGACGCGAGTCACTGTGCCAGTCTAGTTCAGTTTTAGCTACCTTTTAAGTCCGTATCCCTTTTTAGGTTTAGGGAAGGGTCTGGAGATTGCTGTGGAGTGTAATTAGTCTATCTTCAAGTCTTTTACACTGGTCGCGCATGCGCACTCTCAAAATATGTGTGTCTGCCTCGCGTTGTGTTCAAAATACCAAATCGCGCAATGGACCTACCACAGTATCCAGCGAAACCCTAGTTGATATGATCGAGTAGTGACTGTGCGTGCATTGCCATGTGTACCACACTGAACTGACAAGCTAAGTACGTTAACAAGCTCTCAGCATGTTCTCAGTCTCACACACACACACACACACCCACACGTGCACTCTTGCGCTGCCATCATCACACACTGAAACGTGTACAAACATCAGTACTGACTCGCATCCGTTCTTGCATTCATCATCATCAATCTCTGACTCTCAGTGATGAGATTTCTATAAGTGCTTTAGGTTTATTTACAGTACATTCATTTCATTAAGTCAGTCATGATCTGAGACATATCAAAAGTCATTCATTGTAGCATAAAACAAACACAATAATATAGACGCTCATAAGACGCCCGAAATCGTAACTATGCTTACCTACTCATTAGACCCTATGAACCCAAAACTATGCTAGCCTACACACTAGACATACTAACTGACCCAAATAAAACCTAAATTATAATACCAAGTTCTATAGGACCCTAACCGTCACTCAACTATAGGCACTTAAATTATCTACTTAAATAACTACAGTATGTCCGTTGCTGGACAGTGTTCCTAAAAGGGGCTCTAACTTACTAATGTTCTCTACAGAACAGTCTTCTCTTGCGGGAAGTCTTACTACTATTTAATGTTCTTTCACAGAACAGAGTTTTCCCTTTGCGGGAAGCCTGCTCGCCCTGTGCTGTGCTATTTTAAATGGATAGGGACTTCCAGCTCTCGCTGATTTCGTCCAGGGGGAGGGGGGGGGGGGGGGCGGGGATGGTGGGGGGATGGGGTCTATATTTTGCCTGTTTGTCGCTGATGTTCGCGCATCGCTTTTTCGTTCGGCCTCTCATCATGGCTGTCCGCACCTCACAAGGCCGGTTCGTTGGGGGAAGAGCCTGAGTTCCCGTGGGGGTCCGGATTCCCGTCTTCCTGGCCGGTGGTGTAGGTTCCTTTTCCTCCTTTTGGTAGTCACAGTCTTTTTTTGTTTAATTATTATTATTTTATTTTTAATTTTCGCCAGCTGTTGTCCTTTTTGTTTGAGGGGGGGTTGGTTTTTACTAACCCCCCCCCCCCCCCTATAATTGATTCTGTTCATCTTCTATGTTTGGTTATATGTACTTAATTAGGGGGTGTTTGTTGAGTAGGTGAATTGTGTGTTTGGTAGTAGTGCACCATGTTGTTGCGTCGGGGTTTATGAGGCCTTCTAGGGTGAGGGGTGTGTTGAGTTTATCTGCTATTGTGGTTCTGGTTTCTTCTATGTTTGGGCAGTCTAGCAGTATGTGTTCTGTGGTAAGAATGAGTCCGCATGTGCACATTATTTGGGTTGGGAGGACTAGGTATCTTTCGCCCCCCAATCGGACTCTTGTTAGCCGTGACTGATCTCTCCTTGTGCCTGAAAAGAGGATGGGTGTGTTGTTAAGTACCCTCGTTAGATTTTTTCGTCTTCCCCTTTTGGTCTGATGGATTTCTTGTTCCCAGAGGTTTTGAAAGGCGGGTCGGAGTGCTCTTGACCTTTCGTTGGCTGAGAGGGGTAGGTTGAAGAAGGTCGATTCTTGGTCGAGGCCTTTCTTCGCTATTCCGTCTGCTCGTTCGTTGCCTAGGATTCCCACATGGGACGGGACCCACATGATTTTAACTGTTTGGCTGATAGTTCGGCTGCTCTTAGTCTGACCAGGTATGTTAGATCTTCCCTGAACGAGTCTAGGTTCTGAATCGCTTGTATTGCCGAAAGGGAGTCCGTCACTATGAGCACGTGCTTGGCTCTCTGGAGGTCGGCTTTTATTACTTTGATGGCTCCCAAGATGGCCGTGAGCTCTGCTGTGAAAACTGCAGTATGGTCCGGTAGTTTGATAGCACGATCCGATTTGTTGGGAACGTGGATACCTAGTCCGGTTGCGTGGGTGGTTGGGTCATGGGACCCGTCTGTGTAGATGATTGTGTAGTTTTTGTATGTAGTGGTTCTTTTGATATCGAATTCCATCTTCATTTTGGGCCCGTCTGTTGTTTTCTGGTATTTAGTAAGGTCCAGGTCTACCTCTATTTGTGGGAGTTTCCATGGTGGGACTGTTATTTGGTGGTTAGGGGTTCTATTTGGTAGTTTGAGTTTTATGGTGTCCTCGATCTTTTGGACTGCTGCTTTTATTTGCGGCATTTGGGTGGGTTGATTTATGGGTTTGTGGCTGGAGGTGAGTGTGAGTTTGGCCGGGTGGTCTTCTGACATGCTTATTGTTTTATAGTACAGATTGGCAGCTCTTTCCATTATTGTGAGCGTTATGGGTTTCTGGCCACACTCTGCCAGCACAAGCAGGTTGGGGGTGTGTCTGGGGACCCCCAGGACAACCTTCAAAGCATCTGCTTGTACTGACAGGAGTTTTTTGGTTTGAGTTTTGTTTAAGTTAGTGAGTAGTGGGGCTGCGTATAGTAGCCTGGACATTACGAATGCGTGGTAGAGGTTTAGTAGTGATTTGGGGTCGGTGCCCCAGTCTGCTCCGCTTACTTTGCGCATTAGGTTAATTCCTTTCCTGGCCGACTGGCATATTTGATCTATATATGGTGACCAGTTGTTGTTACTTGTGAATGTAACTCCTAGGAACACGATATTCTATGTCTACTTTACCAATATGTAGTTTAGGGATGGGGGCTCTTATTTGGTATTTTGGGCTTTGGTGGGTCCTGAAGATGATTGCTTGGGTTTTGTCGGGGGAAATTTTAAGGCCTGCTCTTACTAACCAATTTTCTATTCTTGTCAGGTCTTGCTGGAATTCTTGGAAGCCTACTAATTCCCAATTGAAATTTCTTTGTCTGCTCTTAATTTTTCCTATTAGCGAGGTGTCGTCTGCGAATTGCATTATTTTATTGTGCCTGACAACGTGGTGGAGGCCTGTGAGTAGGAGTGTGAACAGGAGGGGGCTGAGCACTGAACCTTGTGGGACTCCGTTTTCTAGGGTGTATTCCCTTGATAACGCCTTACCTACTTTGACTGTTATTCGTCTGCCGGCCAGGAAGGATTTCACAAAGTTGTACATTTTGTTAGATATTCCTAGATCACCCAGTCTGCTAAGTAGTTTATCGTGCCATACCATGTCGTACGCTTTTTCTATATCCAGAAAAATTCCGATGAGTTCAGTACCTCTCTCTTTATGAGTGTTTAGTATCTCTTGTTGTAGAGTAGTTAGGTGGTCGAGTGTGCTGCGTTTTTTCCTGAATCCGCTTTGTTGGGGGGGGGGGGGGGGGTAAGATGTGGTGTTTTTCGCAGTATGACATGAGTCGGTACTTGAGTATTTTTTCTAGCATTTTGCCTAGTTGTGATGTTAGCGCTATGGGTCTGTAGCTGTTTGGTTGGTGTGTTGGTTTTCCTGGTTTGGGGAAAGGGACGACTACTGCGTTTTTCCATTGTGTGGGGAATATCCCTTTGGAGTAGATGTCGTTAAAGAGGGCGGTTATAGCTATTTTCATGGAGGGGTGGCTTCTTTGAATCATCTCGTATGTGATTAGGTCTATGCCTGGGGCTTTGCCCTTTCCGGTGGTTCTTATGGCTTGTGTTAGTTCTAGGAGTGTTATTTCGTTGTCTAGTTCGTAGTTATTTATTTGTGTTGGTTGTTCAAAGCATGTACTTAAGTGGGGTTTGAGGTCCCGGAATTCCGGGGTTAAGTTGTCATTTGAGCTAGCTTGGCTAAATGTGTGGGCTAGTAAGTCAGCTTTGTCTTGATCGGTGGCATACACTCTGTTTTCTATTTTTAGAGATGGCATGCTGGTTCTTGGGCCATTGTTAATGGCTTTGATTTTATCCCAGCTTTCTTTAATCTTAGTGTTGATGTTAATTGATTCTGTGAAGGCATACCAGTCTTCTTTTTTGGCTTCTTTTACCGTTCGGTCTGCTATGGCTTTGGCACGTTTGTATTCTATTCTATTTTCGGGCGTTTTGTGTTTTTTCCAGATTTGGAGCTTTCTTTTCCTATTTTTTACTTCTCGATCACAGGCCTTATTCCACCAGGATTTCCCTGGTCTCCCATTATCCGATCCGGCGGGGGTGCACTCCTTGATTGATCTGATAATGTGGTCTGTGATGTGGGCCGTTTTATCGTCTATGCTGTGTTTGTCGTCCCAGTTTGGGGAGAATCTCGTTAATTCGTGATACGTTTCCCAGTCTGTTCGTGAGGTATTAATTTTTTGTGGGGCTCCGGGGTGGTGTATTGGTGGGGGTTCGTCCCTATCATTAATAGTTATCAGGGTGGGGAAGTGGTCGCTCCCTAAGTTGTCGTTATTCACTTGTCATTGTGCCTTAACAGCGATGGTGTTGGCGGCTACCGCTATGTCTAGTGCGTTCATGGTGTCTGCGTTACCTTGGGCGAACATGTGGGTGGGTTCCCCGGTATTTAGTATACACCTTTGGGTTTCATTTATGGCTTGCTCAAGTTTTTTACCCGCTGTGTCTGAGGTTATTTGGTTTTCGTCCCATTGGGGGCTTTTTGCGTTAAAGTCTCCGACCACTATGTCCCCTGCTAGTAGTAGTTCTTTGAGATCTTCTACTGGTATTTGGCTATAGGCCCTTTGGTTGGGGATGTAGGTGTTTACTATTTTTAGTTTACGCCCATTTGATGTTGTAGTTATTTCACCTATTATGGCCTCTATTTGTGGGTTTAGCGTGTGGGTGATTTCCGTGATTGCTAATTCTGTTTTGGTGTAGATGGCTACGCCTCCTCCTCTTTTATTTACCCTACTTTTATAAATGGGTGGGTATTTGTACCCCTTTATTTGGGGGGGTTTATCCCGGAAACCCGTCTCCTGGAGGGCCTGCTCGCCCTCGCCCTCGCTAGGCACCGCTATTTATACCCCACAACCCTAAGGGTGTGTTCGGCGTGCCTTTCGCCGATTGGCTTGGTACTTGACTCGCTCTGACACTAGCAGGACTGCTGACCACTGGGCCTGCGGGCGTGCTGGGGGAAATTGGTACAACTGTACTAGAACACTGAGCTAAATTATCTCCCCTGCTACAGGTTCTTCTCCTTCTTGCTGGAATAATGTGGATTGACCATGATATAGTTGAAGTGTGGTACCAGAGTAGCTTGGCTCTGAGAAGTCTTGAACTCTCAGGGTTGATTTATCTCAGGGACAGGTATGTAGTCATCAGAAGACATCTACCAAATTTGTGAATTACTGTGCAACCTTAAACCTCAGTGTGTTTAAGAGCCAGCTTTAGTTCTGTTTTTCAATTTGGCTGCAGACAATTTTTTGTAACATTTTCAGACTGGATGTTGTTTTACAGGTGTGAGAGTTGGAAAGGTCAAAGTGAAGACGAAGTGCAGCGCACCTGCAAACACCTGAAAGAGTACCTTGGGGAGGCATTTGAAAAAGCACGAGTCTCCAAGGCAAAGAAAAAGGCTTATGTTGCACCACACATCACGGTGAATGTACTCCTGGCACACAAGTATGATGAAAAGTGAGTAGGCCTGTTATCATTTGCTCAGTATTCATGGTAGGTAAGGACCAGTTGCATGAGTGAGCTTAATCCTGCGCCAGCCACTAAGCAAGGTGCTCTGCTATAGCAGAATAAGGAATAAGCTCGTTCATGCAACTGACCCCTGGTTCTCTGTATCATTAGAGATTAATGGCAAATAATCTCCACTGACGCAGACAGAGAAGTTGGCACTGTAGGGAGAAGTCTCTGTAATAAAAACTGTAACTTTTAGAGCTTCATTTGGAGTGCTCAGTGGATGTATTGCTTATTTAATAAGTGGAGAAAAATACAGTTGAAAGTATCTTCATTTTCAATTAGAAGTTGGAGGCTGCATTACTTAATCTTTTGTATCGGGGAGACAGGGAGATTGTCTCCCCTCATGCACCAGATCAGAAATAATGATGTATGTATTTTCAGGACACACAACCCCATTGGATGGTGGATCAGTGAGAAGCTGGATGGAGTGCGAGCATACTGGAATGGAAAGTGAGTATTGACAGTCAGTAGTAGCAGCATTACTGTTGTACGGTAAGAATTACATGAAGAGAGAAAAGAAAGAAAAAAAAGGACATGGGCACATTGGTTTCTACAGGCTTTCCTTACACCATTTCCAGACAGCATTTTAACAGGCTTTTGACTACCCAGAAAAGTGAACTCAAAACAACTGCAAAAGACAACGATCCTCATGTGTCCCCATAACTGTGCCTTTGCCTTTGAATCCATGTTTTTTTTGTTGGTGGCCTTCTTTTAACAATGATTTAAGAAACACAATCTGCATCCACAGGCAGTGAAGGTGTTAAGGAGCAATAATAATGATAATGATGATGATAATGATAATAGTAATAATAAGAATAATATATTAATAATAATAATGGTCATCATACAAGTGCTTTACCAAATTCTTTCATTCATCTCATTACCCTGCCAACTAAGCACACTCATGTGTAGATAATAGAGGGTATTTGATACAAATGATTGATGCGCTTGTCTGTGCGTTTGAACCTGACATATGTCTGAGCCATAAGGTCCAAAATCACAATCACACATATTTAGTCAAAGAGTACATTGATTAAAGAGAAAGATCTATTGGTATGCATGATTCAGCAGATGAAGTGTGATGTGCAGTGAGTTTTTGTTCTTTCTGACAGGTGTTTCTATTCCCGGCTAGGGAATGCCTTCTATGCTCCATCATGGTTCACAGCAGTAAGTACATGTGTACCATATATCCCTTAATTCAAGTACATATGGACCATATTTACTAAACCCATTTAACCCCAAGGCCGCATTTCACAAAGTTTGGAGGTGTCATCTAACATCCATGTTCCAGTCACAGGAGATGGATTGAGCAGTATAACTCCAGATGACCTTTTGCAAAAACAGAGGTGGACATAGGTAATAGCTGTCTGTGTCTCCCATAACCTGTCCCTGAGGGCCATCCATTATCACTCTGGTGCCTTGCATGTTAAACCTTCAACTACTGGTAATCAGTCAATTCTGTAGTCTGTAGCTGTGTCGGTTTTGTACACAGGACCTACCGAAGGACATGCACCTGGATGGAGAGTTGTTTGGGGGGCGTGGTGAGTTCCAGTCAACCGTCCGTATTGTCAAAACTGCTGGGTGCGATGATTACAAGAAGATCAAATACCATGTGAGTTCAGTACAGATTTCTCAGTTTCCCTTTTCAGATTGAAATTCAGAACATTTTATTATCCCCTGCAATGTTGACAAGGGACAGTTTAGGAATTAACAATCTGGCCTTGGGAACATTTTTGTTCAAGGCGATTCCAGTAGGAATCACAATGAACAAAAGTGCTACCAACAACCAAAGGGTTAATAAAGTTACTTCAGTTTCACTTTGAAATTACATAAATGATCTAACCTGTATGTAGCTTACTGTATCATTGTGTGTATGCCAAATTTGTGACTCTAGGTTTTCAGAAATATTTGTTTCTTGCTTTACCTGTGGAAACATGCACTCCTTGTTGTTTGCCGGTATATGCAGATGATACATAAAGTCATTTGTTTACCATCTTAATTCATGGTGCATCTAAGTAACATTTGTTGCTTTTGATTATGTTGACACTGTTACTGTCGCCTTATTAAGACATAATGTGTTTCAGGTGTTTGATACCCCCAGCCTGGAGACAAAGCCATTTGAGGAGAGGATAGCAGCAATCAAAGACTACTTTGAAGAGAAAAAGTAAGTTACATCATTAACCATTTGGCTGTTGCCAGAATGTTTTGTCAAGGTGATTCCTACAGGAATCACCTCGACAAAACACGCTACCGATATCCAAAGAGATATATGTACAGGTACACTGTATGTGATTTGGGGAATAGGCATAGAGCCATAAGGTCTAAAATCTCAGAACATCACACATGCACTGTCACACATGTAATGTTTTTGGTTCAGTAACATGCAAGCAATGCGTGCAAGCAATGTGCAAAAATGGAAGCACATGCTCTTGTATACAGTTTTCCACTTTCATAGGTGATGTATGCCTACAATGTGGATTGCACCAAATATGCTAGCAAGGTGCAGTGAAGTTGCCTCGTAACAAGATGCTAATTTTTTGTTGATATTTGTCTGAAGTTGTTCCCACTGCATGAAGTGCTGACGTTGACCCATGCATGGCAGTGCGCGGGGCAATGATGCCTGACATCAGCCCATAGACCTTTTGCACACTGGGTTATAAGTGAAATAACTACAGCGAAAAAGGGATGGGTGCTTTCAAAAAAGCAAAATTTTATCAGATTTATGTTATATCTGACCCTGTTGTGAGCTAATTTAACCCATTAAATCGTAAGGCTGATTATTTGTGATATGTAAATTGTCCTATAAAGGCTACATTATGGTTCAGGAGATAGATTCACCATAATAGTTCAAGGGCGGTGCCAGGATAGCTTGGCACCCCTGGGTGCCAAGCTGTTCTAGCACTTCCCTTCAACTATCATGGTCATGATCATGGTCAAATTTATCTGTTAGACTGCATCAAGACTTACAGGGTTAACAATCATCATCGTGTTCAGGTATGTATTTTCAGCTGTAGTAAAGTTGTGCTGTCTTGTTTTGCCTTGCAGGCCGAAGTATGCCCACTTTGTTGAGCACACCAAGTGCACCAGCAAGAAGCAGCTGGATGATCAGTTGAAATATGTTCTGGACCGTGGGGGTGAGGGGCTCATGATCCGACAGCCCAAGTCAAAGTATGAGCGTACACGATCCACCACGCTTCTCAAGATCAAGAAGTTCTACGATGCTGAGGTGAGTTCCCTGTGAACAAAAGGTCCTAGGGCCGACGGCCACAGTTGGCCTGTGTATGGTCAACAGAGGATATTTTGTTTTTTGTTCTCAGCACTTTTGTTTTTGATGTATGGACTTTCCCCATCAGCCATACCTTTATCCCCAAGTACGAAGCATCCTCTGTATATCTTGGCACACGGGAACCATAAAGTCAAATTGCATTATCGCTGTGCTGAAAGTACATAAATTTGTGAAGAAAACACATTGGTAAGCAAAAGGTCCTCAGGTCGATGTCAGTCTTAGCAGGCTCATACATGCCTGTGGGCAAGCCTGTAAAAGCTGACGTTGGCCTGAGGACCTTTCGCTCACCTGTGGGAGCCAGTGACCTGTGCACGTTCAGATACCGCAGTATATTGGTGTGCTTAAACCATTTAGCCCTGATGCACTACAGCAGGAGATGGATCGACCATGATAATTCAAGAGTAGTACCAGATTAGCTTGGTGCCTGTTGGCGCCAAGCTAATTTGGCACTACCCTTGAATTATCATGGTCGATCCATCTCCTGCAACAGGTACATAGTCATTAGATGACGCCGCCAAAATTTGTGAAATATGTGCATGGGGTTGAATGAGTTAATACTGTACACATAACACAGTGTGAGGCACAGCTAGAGCTGATCTCACTCAAATGGAGGTACAGATTTTCTGTGGCCCCTTTCACTGTAGGGTCT
This sequence comes from Semisulcospira habei, assembly GCA_036245525.1. Taxonomy (NCBI): domain Eukaryota; kingdom Metazoa; phylum Mollusca; class Gastropoda; family Semisulcospiridae; genus Semisulcospira; species Semisulcospira habei. Next base: position 122,091,452 of record BTPG01000002.1, on the reverse strand, counting down.
GATGTGAATCTGTAACAGAAGCCTGATATTGGAACTTTGACCTTTTTGCTACTGGCTGCTTCATTTCGATGCCAGTGATCATGGATTTTGCAACAAAAAACTGCTGAACACTGATCGACATTCATGTAAAGAGCAGAAACTAAATGGGACCAGAAATAAGCATAAAGAACACAGAACCAACAAGAGACATAAATCCTCATGAGCCCCCGCGACTGTGGGATGTATGCCTCTTGCAGCTGGTTAGTGCTTGCTCTGAGGGTTAAGGGATTCAGTCATGATTGCAAGAAAACTTGGACAAGTGGTGCGCATCATGTCATTTGGAGAAAAACTAATACCCTTCTAATAGAAAACAACACCCAACACCATAGTGGCAGACTGCTGGCTTTACTAGCCTTCTCTAGCCAGTGTTGCCAATGGCTACACTGGCTAGAGAAGGCTAAAAAAGCAGATGGTCTATGACAATGGTGTTGGGTGTTTTTTTTTCTCTATCATATCAAAACTTATATCCTTTGTATATTTTGCTCTTGATGTCAGATTTTCGTTTTGGTGAACATAATTCATGTTGCTTGTTGCAGGCCATTGTGATTGGTCACGAGAAGGGGAAAGGTCGCAACCAGTTTGTGTGTGGAGCCCTGCGCTGCAAAATGGCCTGTGGGGTGGAATTCTCTGTCGGCTCAGGGTGGGTGCCCTAAGTTTACCTCTTTTACATGCAGCACTAGTGCAGGAGATCGATAGGCCATGATGACGCAAGGATAGCTGGGCATCTGGAAAATGAAGTGTTCTTCTGTGTCTTTCTTTAACCCCTTCCCTGCCACTGTACATACACCAAAAGCCAACACCATCTAAGAAACATGAATACAAATTGGTCTCAGCAAGAGGCATAGATCCTCATGAGCCCCCCAGTCACAGGGGCTCACGAGGATCTAAGTCTCTTGTAGTTGGATTGTGTTCACTTTTTTCCTCAGCAGTCATGAGGTTAATGTTATCCTCGTAGATGATGGTAGTTAAAAAAGGTATGATCTAGACAATTGCTGTGAGAGCTTTTAAAGAGCCACACAGAAGCTGAGATGACAAACTTCACTTTCCATTGTCTAGCAGGGAACATGAAGAAATGCTTTATGTGTTCCCCTTGTTGTTGCAGGCTGTCAGACAAGGACAGACGAAATCCACCCAAGATCGGCTCTATCATCACGTACAAATTTCAGGAGCTGACAAAAGGGGGTCACCCACGATTTCCAACATTCCTAGGTATACGCATTGACATGACTGAGCCCAAAGATGCTGAAATCAGACAAGTCAAAGATGATGATTCTTAGACAACTATAAACAATATTATAATAATCCCATGGGAACGTTTTTTGCAGCTATGATGTGTAGATGAAAGCCTTGTTCCCATAGGATTGGTCTAATTTTCGTTTGTAGTGGATACGTTGTCATTCCAGTTGCCTGTAGTTTGAGCAAGCTAGTAATTCACTGATGGTTGACATCTCATGACTGAAATACCTGTCTGATTTTCCTGTATGTTTGTTCACTAGAAATGTGATGCAGTATTGTGCACCACTTGCCTAATGATCAGCTGCTGAAAAACTGAGGCAGCACTTGTGTGTTTTGTCATGACTATACCGTTTTGCAAAAGTTATTTTGAACCACATTTTGATTGATATATCATGATGACTGGGAGATGTGCTTATAAACTTAGAGTTTCCAATGTGCATTGGAGGGCATTTAACCCTTTGCTTGTCGGTAGCAGAATTTGCCATGATTCCTACAGAAATCATCATGACAAAAATTCCTACGGACACACAAAGGGTTAATTCTACTCGAGTAAGTCTCAGTTTTCCTGATGTATCAGGCACCCAGCAGCTTCAATGTAATTTATGTACCCAGTCCAAAGTCAGAACTAGACTGACGTAGCTACACACCTCCATAGCAGTTGATGAAGGGGAGGGAACTATACAACATTGTGGGAACTTCCACCTTATTGTCTGCCATTCGAGTGCCTCAGTCTTTATGATAGACTTTTACTGCTGTCTAGAGTCAGACAGCTAGACTTAAGCATGTGTTGGATATCAGCAGTGAATTTGATCCTAACTATGACTGCCTACGGTTTGTCTTGTCAGTCATTTTTCCTTTAATTTTTTTCTTTCTGCGAGGTAAATGGCGTGAAAACATTTGCAAAATGTCAACAGGTTGAGTGAGGACTTTCAACCACCTGTTTTCTTCATTTTTTTTCGCATGAGACTTGCTGTATATGCAGGAGAAAATAGGATGGCACAAAGTGGTTTTTAGTAAATGCAGTAGAGCTACTTATTGTAGAAATATGAGAATTTTGTATGCTTTTGTACTTCAGAGCAATGAAATCCACTCAAGTTTACCTTTACCACAAGAGTTGTTGGCAAGAAATGCATATCAAGTGAATGCATGAATAATCAGTTGATAGTTATACAGTATATCCATCCACATGTCAAACAAGGACAGTCCTGGCTGCATGATTACATGTCTGCAATTCATATCTGCATCATATGCATGGTGACTGTACCAGTCAGCCACAGTGTAACGTGCTCCAGTACACCAATGTATCAGCTATGATGTGCACAGGTCTCTGACTCCTGTGCAGATGACCAGTGAGCAAAATATCGTAGCTGACCTGTGCACTGCTGTGTGTGGACCAGCTTAGGCTGACGTCGATTCAAGAAGCAATGCTTTTACTTTGCAAGTCTATGTACATGCAGTGCTAAAATAATGCATTCATTAATTAATCTGACTTTTAGGCTTCTGGGTACTGCAGTTTACTGAGGCTGACCTCTAATTCTATATTAAGTCATTCCATCTTGAGGATGAAATGATCAATCTTTTAAGATATCCTTTTAAGTTCTGTGTTACAGTTCTACAGGTACGATGCTATTCTGACACCACCCTTGAACTATCATGACTGAGCCACATCCTGTCATAGTGTATCAGGGCTTTATGGATTAGTTACAATGAGGCAGCTGTATAAGGTATCTTATCAATCACACGCTATGCATACCTTTTGTTCAAAGATTGCATTATCACACTTAGTTGACAATCATTTTGCATACACTGTGTATATCAGCATATGGTAAACTTTGATAAATTTTACATACTGTGCCAGCTGATGTAAAGTGGCCTGCATATATTTATTATATGTACCCCAGATCACATCACAAATGTTTGCCAATGAAAACATATCAAACAGAACATTATCTATGCCAAATGCAAAAGTCAGTGCCATCAAATTTGTAGTTTGTACACTTTGATATAATTATTTTACAGGTCACCACTGTATGTGCAATGTTTGTATTGAGGTGTATACTTGTTTTAACTCCAGTTTTTCATATGTGATATGAACTCACTTGTTTCATGCATGCTGATTAGTATTATCAGTTTTGTTTTGTTGGTTTGTTTATCACTCCATCCACCTGCAAGAAACATGGTTCTTTATGAAACCCTGCAACTACAAAGATCATGAAAATCTATTCCCTTTGCTTGCATTATACGAATATTTCAGGTTGCAGAGACCATTTGGTGCAGAGTCTGTGATTTTTTTCCTTCTTCATTTTCATAAGTAAGACATATTGGTAAAGAATAGGCTACATAGGTGCCTGTGATTGCCACAAATGTAAAATGCAAACAAATTCCCGACACAGAAACATGCTTCGAAAGGATGAGTACAACATTATACTTCCCTTCCATAATGGCGTTTAATTTACTTACATCTCTGACTTCCAATCCCCCAAATTTTTAACTTTAGATGTAAACCGAGTGCAAGGGGTGAGAAAAAGTAGATTTGAATCTTTGCGCTTCTATGGTACATGGCCTCTGAGTTACTGGCTTGGTAGTAGGTAAGTGTACTCCCAGAAGTTAATTCATATTTTAAGATGAAGTTTACTTTTGTTCACTGAAAACAGCAGCGTCAATGTGCAAAGAGTGTGTGTGGGTGATCGGGAGACAGACGTAGAAAAATCACAAGTGAGATGGTGGGTGATCGAGTTTCATGGACTCAATTGTTAGCATAGCAAATGAGGTTCGACCAAATATTCACTCCATTCAGGATATAAAATGATAAATACAGTGTCCAAGTTGACCATAAAATGAATTTTACTTATAAACAGTTTTTACTCTCCTCTAACTCCACTTTTATATAGGCCTTCAACAAAGCTCTTTAAGACACAAGTGCTGATGGGTACCTGTGCATTGAAATGCAGCTGTCTGCCACATCCATCTTGTAAATACACAAGATGCCAGCTCGCAACTTTTGCTGCACAGCTCGAATGGTACAGTGTGCAACTCTTTTCTGCACATTGTGGGTTCAAACACAGCTGGGGTCAAAATTTGTTCCGTTTCTGTTTGGTGCCCCATCTTTGACATCACCCTGCCGGAAAAAGACGCTAAGACCGGAACGCTGAACATTGTTTATGTGCTTATGGTCACCTCCTGTCCGACTCGCAATCAAAGTGGTGCATGTGCTTAAGAAATATTCCCACCTACTAGTTTTAAATAACACAAAATATAAGAGAACGGATGGTGAAATGAATATGCCTTTCGACTGATTAAAAAAATACATTTGACAAGTTGCATGCATTCATCTGCATATAACTAAAAAGAGGTGTGTGACAGCCATTCAGTTTACCTTGCTTGTCTTTTTAAAGCAGGTTTCTTTCTTTGTTGGGAATTTCTTGACAAACTGATAAGTTCTACATATTTGGCAACATTTTCATATTGTGCCCCCAAATTTATTTAGTAATACATGTCCATGTACTATACTGTATACTGTGATAGTTTTAAATGTCTTGTTTTTAATTGTTTATGTGTCTTTTACATTGTCCTATAAATTGTTAAAGTCATAACTAAAAATGTACAAATGACATTTTTCATCGTATATGCAATATCTGGTGAACTTGTCCTTGATCCTATTTATTGTACATATACTTTGAGAGCGGTTTTATTTTTTTGTTTTTTCTTTTGTTTATAGAATGCACTTTTACAACGTTACCTTTCTTACTGGTAAACCATGTCTTTAAGCCCCATGTCTCAGGAGACAAATGTGACACTTTTTGCAATGAGCAGATTATGTCTGTTTTTTGCTTTATAGTATTTTTGGTGTAAGGGTTGAGTTTATATACTTTATTTATGTGGCAGCAATATCAGATATTTTGTTTTGTTGTTTTTGTGGTTGAAATGTTTAACTGTGCACTTGTAAAAACTGTTGTTCCAGAAACATTTTTATGTGGGTTTAACACTGATAATTGTGGAGATCTCGTTTATAATAGATGTTACTCCAATATTGTTGTGATAGTTGATTGATTAACGTCCCGACAGCAACAAGGCTTTCTCAGGACGGGCCTGCACTGCTTGTGAAAAAAAAACCCAACTAAACAGAACATTGAATGTATGTCGCCAGCCGGTCAAATACATTAAATAAACCTAACACATGGGGCCTAAATAAAGCTAAGACCATTTAGCAACACACATCCAATATCAAGAGCTACAGGCAGTGCAGACAGTAGGGAGAGTTTTAAAAAGGCAAATACAGGTGAATGGACAAAGAGTAGACAGAAACACATGCCCCAGAATAGAGAGAAAAACCCACCCTGTGGGGCTGACCAGGGTGACCCTGGGAACTAAAAAATACCTAACCCCACCCAAGTCCCCCAGGGCAGACCCGGGTGGGGTATGTTGTGATAGTAGTCATTTGTATACACTATATTAAACATATTAAATTCAGAATGTGTGTGTGTGTGTGTGTGTGTGTGTGTGTGTGTGTGTGTGTGTGTGTGTGTGAATAGTGAAAATGTGTTCTTATTTTAAACACAAATACCAGCGCAAGCATGCGTGTATTCTATATGCACAAATGTGTACACACACAACAGACTGAAGTTGTCCCATTTTTATTCTTTCAGCTGAAAGACAAAATCATAAAATTTGCAATGTTATTGTTATGTTGTACTAATGTACATTACACAACTCTGATTAATTCATGATTAAGAAGCAACACATGTAGATGTAATGTTGGTGTGGTGGTGTTGGTGGGAGACATCCTTTGCCCTTCAGAGGAAGCTATAGTACATATTGATTACACTTAGCACATCATCATTTCTGTTGACTCAGTTCCGCAATCAAAGTGACCTTTGTTACTGTTACAGGGTACCCAAAGTCAACACAACATGGAGACCTACTTTGCAGTCTTACATAACAGAATCAGCTAACATCAAGAATTTTGTAATCGGAGCAGTAGTTTTGGCCACAGTAGAGTATTGTGAAAAGCATTTGTGACGTCATTAACGCTAAGATATAGTAGAAACATTTTGTCATGTATCAAATGCTTTTTTTCAATACACTACTGTTGCCAAATTACTGCTCCAGTTTTAACCCTCTGGCAGCCAGTAGGGATTGCTGTTGCGATGCTTCCTGCAGGAATCAATCATCACAACAACCACTACCTGCAGCCAAAGGGTTAAAGATTGTTTGATTCTGTTGTGTTATTAAACAACAAAATACGTTGATATGTTGTGCTGACTTCAGGTCCCATTTCATATGTAAATATGATTTTCAGACAACGAAGAGAAACTTTACCACGTCACAAAAAACAATAGTAAACTGTTGCATGGTTCACGTATGACAAAATGTGACAATTATATTGTTTGACATTGGTTCTAACTGGAACAGTACACATGGTTGCACGTGAATGGACGCGCACACACATACACTCACACACATAAAGATAAAAATGCATTTCAGCTGGGACCAAGCAAAACTGCTATGCTTTGGAAATCTAGCCTACCCAGCAAAGTTAGGTTTAAACTAGTTAAGTCACTTTGTTTGTCACATAGAAGTTGTACAAAACTGTGTCATTAAGAAATTTTCACTAGAATTTGATGTGCAAAGTCACAGAAAACGTACAAGCTTACAATGTACAAGTCGCAAGCAACGGATCAAATGAGGCAACTCAAGGGTAACATCTAACTAGCTTGGTGACTCCAGCCACTAAGCTAATGAGGCACTACTATTCAGGCATTGGAACTGCAAGTGTTTTCAGAAGTTTCTAGACTGTAGTCTGACAACACACTATATTTCTGTCGTCTGCAAGCCAACATGTCTTTGCTTGTCCGCAAAGACCAGTCACCGTCACTCTATGTAAGAAACAATACCTTACAACTGGTGCCACAGACGCGATCTTGTCTGTAGGCAATGGAATTGAAAGTGGTTTCAGACGTATTTAAAAAGCTGTGGAACAATGTCAAAGAAAATTATTTGTATGCTATGATTTATCTATACAGGTCAACCTTTAGTACATCGTGGTGCCCAGGAGCCATGAAGTCAGATGACGTTATTTGCGATCACATAAATTGTAGTGCTAAATGTACATAGACTTGCAGGGGAAAACTAAGCAGAAGGTCCTCGGGCTGATGTCAGCTTCAGCTAGCCCACACACGGCCGTGCGTGGGCCAGCTAAGGCTGACATCAGCCCGAGGACCAGTTACAGCTGTGCGTGGGCCAGCTAAGGCTGACATCAGCCTGAAAACCTTTGCTCACCAGTCACAGCTGTGCGTGGGCCAGCTAAGGCTGACATCAGCCTGATGACCTTTGCTCATCAGTCACAGCTGTGCGTGGGCCAGCTAAGGCTGACATCAGCCTGATGACCTTTGCTCACCAGTCACAGCTGTGCGTGGGCCAGCTAAGGCTGACATCAGCCTGAAGACCTTTGCTCACCAGTCACAGCTGTGCGTGGGCCAGCTAAGGCTGACATCAGCCTGATGACCTTTGCTCACCAGTCACAGCTGTGCATGGGCCAGCTAAGGCTGACATCAGCCCGAGGACCTTTGCTCACCAGGCAATCTGCATGGGAGGCAGAGACCTGTGCGTATATTGTATCAGATACTGCAGTAAACCGGCACACACAATACTGAGGATGACCTGTATACATGAGCCTTTTTCACTTTAACCCCCTTGTGCATGCAGCCACCGTTACACTACACAGTACTACATGCACATGGAGGTTTAAAAGTTGTAGACTGCAAACAGTCTGTACACAAAAAACGCTAACATTCACATTAATTTATGATAAAGACATACGTCTGTACTATTATCACAGCAATAGGCACAACAAAGAACATGAAGATGCAAACATAAAAAGCAAGACGAGTTATTACTTGGCTGGTAAAAAAAATAACATGCCTGGAGGGTTTCATAGATATGTCAAATTACAGACTGCAAATGTATACATTACTCACTACAAAGCAAAAGCAAAAAAAACCCCAAGAACACCTAAATCCAAGCACATCCTTAGAATATCCACAACAAAATTGGCACCAAAGACTTGACATCTCTCTCAAATACCCCCCCCCCCCCCCCCCCCCATCCCCCCCCACCCAAAAAAAAAAAAAAAAAAAAAAAAGAGCGGAAAGAACTGAACTCTGTTCTGGCAGAATGTGTCTAAATCTGACATCTTTAACTTGCTATAAGCATCATCAGGCACTGCCCTTTAATTGTAATGGTCAAGTCATTTCCTGTGACCTAAACATATAACTGATCCAAATACAAACAGTGAGGACTATAATTCTGTGTGTAAAACATGAACCACTTGGATCTAGAAGTTGGAGGGCTCTTCCAAAATGAAGTTAAGATAACTCAGAACACCTCCCTCATCCATAAGACTACAAAATACAGGCCAACGCTGATAAAGCAGGACTTGGTCTGACCATGTGCTTCCCACACATCCTTTCCAAGTCGATCATGCCACCGTCACATGAGCCCCCATGGAACCTAAATAAAGCATAGATTCTCATCAGCCTCCACAACTGCCAGGGCTCATGAGAATCTATGCCTCTTGCACACGGAAACCGCACATCCTTTGAGGGTAGACCATGCCACAGTCAAATGGTCCTATTATCAACTCCATCATGGGAACATAAACATAAGTGGGTCCACCACAAGGCATATGCTCTCAAGAGCTCCAAAATTGAGGCGGCTAAAGAGAATTCTAGAACTCCTCAAAAGAAACTAATCATTAGCTAGTATTTACTGGGGTACGGAAAAGGGGTGATACAAAATCAAATTAGTTCAAAAGACATAACAAGTTACAAATGGTACCTTGACAATAATTTCATCATATCATTCCTATATGAAATTCCTTAGAACAGAAACCTATAAAAATGTACAGGTATCATCTAACGTAACCTGTAAAACCTGTATGTTCTGGTACTTGTATAACATTTTAATCTGAAGCCAGAGAGAGAGAGAGAGAGAGGACAGAGAGAAAATACAAAAATCAAACGTATTGCACTCAATCAGATCTACAGCTGCTTCCTTACTGCAGCAATGAAAATAAATGAATTCTGCCCCAAAACACGTGAAAAATACATTTATGCTGAGTAGATCATTACATGAATTTGTGAGCCTGCAGTGTACTATGTATAGTTGTATGCAACATGCTTTATCACACGTTCACTTGATAGTCAGGTTGCAATCTTTGTAGCCTGCCTATTACAGACATGAACCAAATATAAGATTAACCCTCTTAACCCCACAGCTGCATTTCCAAACTTTTGGAGGCATTGTCTAATGACTACGTACCAGTTGTAGGAGATGGGCTGATCATGATAATTCAAGGGTAGTGCCAGATGAGCTTGGCGCCTTCAGGCACTAAGCTCATCTGGCACTACCCTTGAATTATCATGATCAGTCCATCTCTTGCTGCAGGGTCCTGGGGTTAAATGTGTTAATCCACACAGTGCCAGCTGACGCAGACTGTTTCTGTAATCTTCGTTAATCCAACACCAAAGAACCCTAGATGTCCCAGGAACATGATTCAAAGTGATGTCAGCAGGAGGCGTAGATCCTCATGGGGGTCATGCAAATCTATACCTCTTGCAGCTGAGAAGTGTTCAAATTCTCTCAGAACTGAACCGGTAAGCATATTTCCCCACAAATATTTCTTACAGATCTGCTAAGGTGTAACAATGTTCATCTCTTAAAATGCAACACACATGTACATGTTGTGATTTTACCCACGTATGTCATATCCTATCTCAGTGAACACCTTGCCTGCCCCAGACCATGAATGATGTATTTAAGACAATCACAGACTGTCCACCCCCACCGCCTCCTCTGCCAAGGGGCATGGATACAAATGGGGCCGGCAGTAGGTGTAGATCCTCCTGAGCCCCTGCATGTCAGGTTTCAAGAAGATCTGTGCCTGGTGCAAAGGCAGTGACAAGGTTAGCCCCTTCCCTGCCAATGTCACATATTTTGCTTCTGAATTATTTGTTTGCTAAATGACCAACAGCAACAACCACCCAAGGAACGCCAATACAGCAAAAGGCACAGATCTTCATGAGCCCCTGCAGTTGTGAAGGCTCTTGAGATTTTATGTCTTTTGTAGTTGGACCATGTTCACTCTTCCTTGAAAGTGAAGAGGTTAATAAAGCAAAGGCGTGCACACACAAAGGTAGTACATGTACATACATGTATATGGTGGGCTGGAATGTGATACAATGTGCTACATTTGCTAACAAATTGATCAAGAACCATTTGATGTACTCTGCCACAATACGTGCACCATATCATACCCAATCACACTCCATACCATTCTCGCCTTTCTTGAAACAACCAAGCACATGTTAACCCCTTCACTGCCAAGAAAAAATGAACACCATCAAAACGGCAAGAGGTGCAAGACCTGATGAGCCCAGCAGCACGCCTCTTGCTGACAATACGTTGTATCCATGTTCCTTGGGTGGCTGGGGCTCTGTGGCGCTGAACTAACAAAGACTGCGCAATATACTGGCAGTCAAGGGGTTAAAAATAAATGTGCAAGACAGGGGGAAAGAAAACATCTCAATATGACAGGAATGGTTTCACAAGTTTTCTCTGGTTTTATCAGCTCTAATGTGATGTGTAATGAAAAAAACCCCACATAAACATAATTAACCCTTTTAGCCCCAACACCCTAAAGCAGGAGATTAATTGACCATGAAAATTCAAGGGTAGTGCCAGATTAGCTTGGCGCCTGAAGGCACCAAGCTAATCTGGCACTACCCTTGAATTATCATAGTCATTACACCTCCTGCAACTGGTACATAGTCGTTAAGTAACACTTCCAAAATTTGGGAAATGCACCTGTGGGGCTAAAAGTTAGTTATTTGGGTTTAACGCCGAGCAGGCGACTAAGGCCATCTCACGGCGGGAGGCTAAAAGGGTTAAGAAGGAAGGTAACTGTTGTCTGTAGTTTGTATATGAACATTACAATATTTACAATGTCACTCATGTTCTGATTAATATGCAGCACAAAATGTATACAGGTCAGCCTCACTATATTGTGGTACCTAGGAACCATTCAGTCAGACTGCGTTATTCGTGATTGCGTTATTGTAGAGCTGGACTTGCACTGACTTTTGAAGAAAAAAACTGCTTGGTATGCAAAAGTTCCTTGGGCCGATGTCAGCTTTAGCTGGCCTGCACAAAATGTGCGCGGGCCAGCTAAAGCCGACGTCAACCCGAGGAACTTTAGCTTATTCAGCATGCTCCTGGAAGCCAGAGACCTGCGCACCTTATATCAGATACTGCAGTATACTGAAGCATGTAATACTGAGGCTGACCTGAGAGGGCAGAATGCTGTTAGGTATCCAAATGTGGGCTGATTCTGGACCCTACAGCCAAGAGTTCCAAAATCAAATACAAGCACACAAATTATAAGGACATTTTCCACCGTCAATGTCTCCATGCCCTTAACTCTTAAAACTCCCAGAACTAAATGACTTCCATTGTATCGTGACATCATCAACTTTATTGAATGGAAGTCATTTTGTTCTAGGAGTTTAAGAGTTAAATCACACAGTCATTTTCTTTATGCTACACCCAATGATGGATCAGAAACTGTACTACAAATTTTATCACAATGAAGCACCATGACCCACGTTGATAGGACAAAAATAACAGTGACAACATACTAGTACCTGGTATGGGTGCACTTGTATTGCCAAAAAATGACACAGATAGCCCCGATTCTTTTTCACAGATTTTGAAATTCTGATGTGATTTTTTTCCCACTGCTATTAGCAATTCACCATTACAGTACATTATTCGAAGCACTCTATTAACAACTCATAAACAACCATACAGTCAGAAAAAACAAATCATGATTATTCGTTTGTCATGCACTTTGTAATATACATTATTCTATAATATGTAACAAACACAATCTTCATTATTCAAGTGTGATCTCATACCTGCTGATATACCAGGCTAATTCTGTTGCCAAACAGTAGTAAAGAAAGATGGTGGTACACAGTCACATCACACTTGTGTTCTGCTCTGTGATTTTGTACCTTATGATCATGTAGAGGCATAATACACAATCACAGACAAGCACACATACAGATAATGTCAAATACATGTTGGCACCTCTTCAACCCTTCCGCAGTCAGAAGCGCTTTTATTTTATCAAGGTGATTCCTGCAAGAATGACCTTGACACAAAGTGCTACCGACAGCGAAATGATAACAGGAAAGGTTGTATGGAAATGTACACATAACAACAGGAGTATGGGACTGTGCTTCAACATTTATTTCACTACAAAGGTGATTCCAAAGACATGGCGCAAAGACAGACTATGACAGACTATGGTTCAAACTCATGCTATTAACTCATTCAGCCCAGACACACCACACCAAGACATGGATCAAACATGACAGTTCAAGGGTGGTGCCAGAATAGCTTGGCGCCCATAGGCGCCAAGCTATTCTGGCATCACCCTTGAACTATCATGCTTGATATGTCTCTAGAATTGGGAATGCAGTCCTTAAGAGGACACCTTCCAAATTTGGGGATTTCGGTCCTCGGGTAGAATGTGTTAACAACAAAAGGAAAACCTTAATCCATTTAGCCTCACACATCAGGAAACACTACAGCAGGAGATGGATCGACCATAGTACCAGATTAGGTTGGCTAATCTGGCACTACCTTAACTTCTCATGGTCGATCCACCTCCTGCAAATGGTACATGGTCATCCGGTGACACCTCCAAAATTTGGGAAATGCGGCTGTGGGGTTAACCCTTTTAGCACCATGGGCGCATTTCCTGAATTTTGGAAGCGTTACTTAACGACCATGTACCACTTGCAGGAGGTAGACTGACCATGATAATTTAAGGGTAGTGCCAGATTAGCTTGGTGCCTTCAGGGGCCAAGCTAATCTGACACTGCCCTTGAATTATCACGGTCAATCAATCTCCTTCTGTAGGTGTTGGCTCTGAAAGGGTTAAATGGGTTCACCCATGAACTGCCAGGTGCTAGACGTTATCTCAGTGAAAAAAGGTTATTGGGCCGACGCTGGCCCCATCGGCCAGCGCACGGTCGTGCATGGGCCAACAGCAGCCAAAGTCAGCCTGATGGCCTTTTGCCCACTGGGATGTTCATGAAATCACAGACTCGTACTGATTTTGTAAACCGGTTTGCAAGACACACAGATAAAAATGAAGCCAGCACGAGGCAACCTCAGGGGGCAGACACGAATCTATGCCTCTTGCATCAAGTGTTGTTTGCTGTGTCCTGGCAGTGAAGGAGTTAACAGGCAACTCATATCATCTAAAGGACTGAACCAGTTTTTGACACAACTGTTTCTTGCCACTTTTCATCTTTTTTATTGTTCTTTTATTGTTTTGTAAAATGAACCCACTGGCATGGTACTGCAATTGTGACCAAATTGAGGAAAAGCAAAAATAATAAGCAGTGTCATGAACAATTTACAGTAGTCAACAGAATATTGATAATAGAAATGAACATGTTTATGTAAACTGAAATATAACATCTCAAGATGTGATAAGTTTCAGCAAAAACGTAATTAAAATATACACTGTTTTCTTGATTTCATCTAAAAACATCAAAGTGCATTCCTCCAAAGCTGTTTTCTCATCCAAAGGTGAAATCTCAGACATGGATTAACCCTTCACTGCCGAGGAAAAGTGAACACAACCCACCTGCAAAGGCATTTATCCTCATGAGCCCCCTCAGGCGCAGGGGCTCATGAGGGTCTATGCTTCTTGCTGAGACCAATTTGTAATCATGTTCCTTTGGCTTTTGCAGCTTTTGGTCATTGAATGAACATATTGAAAAAAACAAAATGTGTCCAGTGGCAGAGAAGGGGTTAAAGGGACATCAAGTGTATATAAACAATGCGCAGCTCTTGTGCATCAGCTGATGCCTGGCAGTCAGTGTGTAAGAATCGTGCTGCCAGTGTTGCATGTTTACATGACGGTTGACTGTCAGTTGTTGTATATCTAACCCTTTGGCTGTTGAGACCGCTTTTTGTTACAATTCATACAGTAATCATGGTGACAAAAAGTGCTGCTGACAGCCAAAGAGTTAACCCCTTCCCTGCTACTGGATGCATATTTTGTTTCTGCAATCTCTGTTCACTGAATGACTAAAAGCCACACCCGTCCAAGGAACATGCATACAAATTGATTTCAACAAGAGGTATAGATCCTCATGAGCCCCTGCAATTTGGGGGCTCATGAGGATCTATACCTGTTGCAGTTGGGTTGTGTTCAGTTTTTCTGGGCAGGGAAGGGGCTAAGATGATGATAGTTATGGTAATGAATAATGTCGATGAACACTTTTTCCCAAATAAGACAAAAAGCCTACCCCAGAAGAATGTTTGCACTACTGGTAAGTCTGCCCCACTGCAAAAATCAACAACAGCTGGAATGATAAAAAATATATGAACAAGCACAAAAGGTTTTTGCATATACTGAACGTGTAATCTGTTCAGAATTGTGCAGGGAGCAATGACAGTATGAATGGTCATGATAACCGTTTCATGTCCAGCACTTACTGCAGGAGATAAATCCACCATGATAGATACAGGGCAAGGCCAGGATAGCTTGGCACTTGGGGGGGGGGGGGGGGGGGGGGGGCGGACAATACCTCAAACGTAGAGCCTGACTGGCTTGGTGCCTCCTTGTGCCATGCCTTGATGGTCACCTGTCAAGGTCAATCTACCTTTACTGCCCAACAGATTACTGTAAAATATGCCTTACTTGGCTTAGAAGTGACAAGAACAAAAAGGGAAGGGACCTCATGCATCCTGAAGAAGGCACCGGGTGTCGGACGTGTCATGACTGTCCATGTGGTCGGTGAGTGGGTCATCCAGGCACAGAATACACACAGAGTCCGCGTCGCTGTGATCCTCCTCTTTATCGTCATTTTTATCACCATCACTCTCCAGACTGCTGGGACCCGGCACGCGCAAGTCTTTGTCTCCGCCACTCTCTGGCTTGCTGGAGGTCTCTACTCCATCAGTGGAGAGAGTGGCGCTGGCTGAGTCCTCACTGATGTCCTCACGGGTGTGGCTGACGTCAGGCTGGAGGCAGTGAGTGCGGGAATGCGTGCTGATGGTAGTCTCCATCTCAATGTGGCCGGACTCATTCTCTGCCAGGTTGTGACCGTCCACATCGTAATCATCATCATCGTCGCTGTTGGAGGCGCTGGACACATCAAAACCATTGTGCAGTTCCAAACGTAGGCTGGCATGGGTGAATGGGGAGGGGCGATGGTCACCAAGGTGCACAGCAGCATCGTTTGACAGGTCCATCAGACTGACGAGGTTCTGCACTGACTGAATTTCTCCCTCGCCTCCACACTCTGCACTGTGGGATGCTTCATGACCCTGCCCACTGCCCTCCAGCTGCGAGTGCTGGTTGGGATGTGTGGGTGGGAAGTGGGCAAGGTACTCTCGGACAGCCTCCTCATAAGGTCGTGAGGTCAGCATGGCCTCGTGGTAAGGTGGGGGTGGGGCGCGACGGCGGAACATCTCGGCTTGCAGGCGACTGAGGGGTGTGTCAAAGCGGGGACTGCGACGTTGGGGCGGGTGGCGCAGGGAGTACACCTTGCATGCACAGCCCAGTGCCATCACCAGCAGCAGTGAACACACCAGGGAACCAACCACTGCTGCGATGATCACCTTTCGTGAACTCCCTGCACAGCAAACACAAAGTCCATTTCAGTATATCACACAACATTCAGTCTCCACTGTTACTTATTCTTTGTATCTGTACGCAGTACATCTGGAACCATTACAGGTTAAATGACTGGCAAGAGAAGTAAACAGACCCACTAATTGTTAGCAACAAAGTGTACATTACTTAAAACAATACAAAATATGTTGCAGAGCTATTTTCAGAAACCTTATTAAAAACAGATAACAACACATACACATGCGCTTACACACACACACACACACAGAGAAATGCATTTTTCTTTAAAAGGTATTTTTTCGAAAAATACTTACCGATGACATGACCTGGAGGACCCTCCCACCTGCCCCGCTTGCCGCTGTGGAGCCTAAGTATCTAACTGGCTAGTCACACGTGACTCAGTACCGGCTGGAGGCAGGAGCGGGAGACAACTCTCGGCCCCTCTGGGGGTTCCCCGAGTGCCTCCCGGGTTGTGTGGTAACACAACGGGTTCTTAGGCTAGAATTGAGCAAAGTAGTAGACACTTTGTCATGTCATCGGTAAGTATTTTTCGAAAAAATACCTTTTAAAGAAAAATGCATTTATTTCTTCAAAAACATTACCGATGACATGACAAAGTGGGAGAATACCGAATAGGAGGAGGGTGCCGCACCGTAACCACGGGCTGAAGACCGTCCTTCCATCGCAACTCCCACCACCTAGCTAGGTGCGTACCTACGGCGCCCTAGGCGCCGGGAGGGAGTGTTGTGCCACAGTGATGTCCCCCACCAGGGCCAGGTCATCACGCTGGCCAGCCAGATCCCGAAAGTAGAAACGTGAGAAGGTAGATTCTGTGCGCCAGCCCACCGCTGCCACGATGTCCTTGACTGCGCAGTTCCGGTCGAAAGCGACGCTCGTGGCCATGGCGCGTACCTCGTGAGCCCGTATCTTCAGTGTCTTTGCCACCTGCGGGGAAAGGTCCCTGTAGGCCGAACGTATGACCCAACGAAGCCAGGAGGATATGGTTTGGGCTGAGATATCAGATCTGCCTGGCTTCAGTGGCAGGAAGAGGCGGGAACGTCCTCTTCGTATAGGTTTGGTGCGGCGCAGGTAAATACGTAGGGCTCGAACGGGATCCTGGTGCCTAGTCTCCAACGGCGAGTTAGGCTCTCTCAGCGGCCGCAATGTGATGAGCTGTGGTGGGGACAATGGGGACCTGGTTTTGGCGACAAAAGCAGGGTCCGTGAGAAGCTGAACTGACCTGTCGGCTCGAAACTGCAGGCAATCCTGGCGCGCTGAAAGTGCGTGTAGCTCACTAACGCGGGAAGCCGTGGCGAGAGCCAAGAGGAAGCAGGTCTTGCGTGTCAAGTCTGGTAGGCGGGCGAGGTGAAGAGGCTCAAAGCGGGGAGAGTTCAGCCAGGTCAGTACCCACGGGAGATTCCAGCGAGGAACGAGCGAACGGTGAGTAGGGCGTTGTAGGCTGAAGTTGGACATAAGGTCGGCGAGGTCCTTAGAGGCGCCGGGGTCTGAGCGGCCAAGGTGTCTGTAAGTGTCCGCAATCATCGATAAGTAGCCCCTGATGGTAATAGGCGCCAACTGCAGGTCCTCAAAAAGCCAGAGGAAGAAGTCCGCGAGCTGGGGTTCAGTCAAATCGGTGGGAGAGAAACGCCGGTCGTGGCACCATGAGCAGAAGACTCGCCATTTCCCCTCATAGACACGCCGGGTGGAGGGTTTGCGGGCTGCAGCGATAGCCTCCACTGCTGCACCCGAGAAGCCTCTAACGGTGAGGGCTTGCCGCACAACCTCCAGGCGTGTAGTAGCAGGCGCTCCGGACACGGGTGAAAAAGGGCCTGCCGAGGTTGCTTGAGCATCGTGCGGGGGGTGGGGAGTCGCAGGGGGGGAGACGTGGCGAGGCTGAGGAGGTCGGTGGTCCAGGAACGAGACCACGCGAAGGGGGCTACCAGCAGGAGGACCGCGTTGCACCCGCGAAGCTTGTTCAGGACCTTGGGGACGAGGACTGTAGGGGGGTAGGCATAAGCTATGAGTCCTTCCCACGAGATCGACAGAGCGTCGACCGCCCAGGCCGAGGGATCCGGGATACGAAAAGGGGAAGTTGATGATTCCACCTTGTGGCGAAGAGATCCACTAACGGTGTCTCCCAATGGGCGCAGATCATCCGGAAGATGTCCTGGCGTAGGGTCCACTCCGTATGAAGAAGTTGGCCGCGCCGTGAGAGGGAGTCTGCCAGAACATTTAGTTTGCCCGGGATGTGTCGAGCCAGGAGGGCAATGTTGCGGTCCTCGCACCACCGCATCAACCTGAAGAGGAGCATGCACAGGTCGGGGGATCTGGTACCGCCCTGCCTCTGGATGTATGCCACCACTGTCGCGTTGTCCGAGAGAACAAGAAGCTGTTGGTGCCGGAGCTGGTCTTCCCAAACGACGAGGGCTTGCCAGACAGCCTGCAGCTCCAACCAGTTGATGTGCCTGTCCGTGAAAGCTGGAGGCCAGAGGCGGTGACGAAATGAGTGAGTAGGTGGGCTCCCCACCCCGATCGACTCGCGTCGACACAGAGGGACAGGTGAGGGGGAGGAGAGTGGAGGGGGACTCCCGAAGACAACCACGTCGTGTCGGTCCAGCGGAGAAGGTGGGGGCGAACCAAGGGGGACACGGGGACCAGGGTGGAGAGCGTGCCCGAGGAGGAGGGTCTCCACAGAAGCAGGAGGTGCAGCTGCAGGGGTCGGGAGTAGAGGTGGCCAAGGGGGAGTAAATCTGCCGCCGCATTGGTGAGACCAAGGAGTTGGAGCCAAACTCTGGCGGGAGCCGCCTCCTGCTGGGCTAACTGGGAAGCGAGAGAGACCAACTTCCGAACCCGGGGATCCGGGAGGCGAACGATGTTGCGGTCGGTGGCAAACTCCATGCCAAGGTGAACAAAGTGACGCGACGGCGTAAGGTCGGACTTGCCCACGTTGAGGAGGAAACCCAAACGAGACAGAAGTCGTATCAGCGCGTCCCTGTCGGCCACCAAGGAGGTCTCGACTTGGTTCCTCAGAAGGAGATCGTCGAGGTAATTGGAGATCGGGCTGGCCGACGACTGGCAGGCCTTGGCCATCACCGCATCCATGAGACGTGTGAAAATCCAGGGGCTGAGGTTGAGGCCGAAGGGCAGGGAGCAAAACTGGTAAACTGTCCCGTCGTAAGCGAAGCGTAGGTACCTCATGGTGGCAGGATGCACGGGGACATGGAGATAGGCATCCGATAAATCCAAACTGACGGCGAAGTCCATCGGCCACACGGAGAGCCCGGGCCGTCTCCATCCGAAAGGAAGGGGCCACGATGAAAAAGTTCAGCGCAGAAAGGTCGATCACCGGTCGCCACCTGCCTCCGGGCTTGGGAACAACGAAGAGACAGCTGTAGAAGCCAGGAGACTCCGTGTGTCGCACTATCTCTGTCGCGTCTTTTCTTAGAAGAGCGAAGACCTCTCCGCGTAAGGCGCGCTCCTTGAGAGGATCTGAGGGAACCTTGGTCCACATCGGGGTAGATCGCAACGGCGGGGGGGCTCGGAAGGAGACCCGAAGGCCCTCGGTGATGGTATCCAAAATCCAGGGGTCGTCTGGGAACAGCCGGAACCACTCCTCGCTGAACCGAGCTAGCCTCCCGCCGACTGGAGGACCCGGGACGGTCGGCGGAGGCTGAAGAGGGGAGGAGTCAAGTGGCCCGCCCGCGCCCAGGGCGACGGGCGGGACGGGGCCAGGCGGGGGTGGGGGCGGGAGCGCTAGACTGGCCGGGGCGTCCGAAGGCTTGGCGACGGCGACGAAAGGCCTGCGCCCGGGCGGGGACGGCAGAGGCGGTAACGGGTCTGGAGGACCGCAGGGAGCGACCCGGGGCCTTGTGGGTTGACGGAAAGCGCTGGAGGGTAGACTTTCGAGGCCAGCGGTCGGAGTTGGAGTCCTTGACCGACTGCCAGGTGTCCCCGAAGAGCAAGGAGCCCCCCAGGGGGGCCCGACGAAGCAGCGTCCTCAGGTCCGGAGGCATCCCGCGGCACAACTGCAAGACAGCATCCCTGCGCATCAAGTCACAGTTTGCCGAAGCTGCCATCGCGTTAACCGACGAGTGGTACGCCGCCCGGTTGGCCGCTTCTCCCAGAACGAGGAGGTCTCCGAGGAGGGGAGTCAAGGAGGGGTGCCAAGAATCCTCCACGCGACGGATGAGAGCCTGTGTCAGAAGTTCCAGGAACCCAGAGCAAGCTAGCGTATTCCTCACCAGGATAGCTGTCTTCTCCAGTCATGCTCGGCAGGGCGCGCTGCAGTACGGAAGTCCCACCTGCTTGTACCACCGCGGCGGGGTCCACGGGTGGAAGAGGGCAGAGGAAGGCTTGGGAATGACCGGCGTACCAGGCTTGTCGAAAGGCGATGTCCAGTCCAGGAGGCCACCTACGGTCCGAGAAGAAATCCGATTCACGCGCCGAAGAAGACAGATGCGCGGAGAAGGCTTCACCGAGAGCACGAAAGCCGGGGGGCTGTGGAAGGGACTTGAATCTCTTGACCTGCTTACCCGCATCCACGAACGCTGAGACCTTCCTCTTGAGCGGCGGGGACGGAGGGCAGTCCTCGATGGGCAGAGTGGCGGCAATCAGGCGGGCTACCTCATCTAGAACCAGGAGGGTCTCTGTACGGGAAGAAGAAGGCAGCCTCTGCGAAGCGGAAGAGTCCGAGAGAGATGAACCAGGAGAGGGCGAATGGCTGAGAGCTCCTAGCAGGGCTGAGACGGAGTCGTCTGGAAGAAGACTCAGGGTCTCGTCATCCCGAACGCGGCAAGCCGTAGAAGTCCGAGGAAGCCGGGGGCTCCTGACGCGCGGAACTCGATGAGAGGCAGAGGCGGCGGCGGAAGGCGAAGGGAGGAAAGTGGAGCGAGGCGCCAAGCGACGAACAGGGGAGCGAGCGCTGCGGGACAGTTGACGAGGGCAGGGAGAACGGCTGCGGGGAGGCGAACGAGACCGACGGGAAGGGCGAGAGGACGAATGAGGGGGGGGAGGAAAGAGAGGAGCGAGAAAGACGGCGGGAAGAGGAAAAGGGTGAGCGTGAGGAAGCAGCAGGACGGAGAGGCTGGGGATCCTTATGCCGGCGAGAAGAAAGATCCCTCTTGTGCTCGCGAGACGTAGAGCGAGAGCGTCGGTCCGATCTTGCGTGCCGAGAGGATTCCACATCGTGCCGTGATAGAGTATGCGTGCGGGAATGTCTCCGTGAACCGAGCTCTATGGCGAGGTGTGCTCGCTGCCGGCGAGGAGACTCCACGTAGGAGCCAGTGTGCTTTCTAGGAGACGAGTGGGGATCGGCACTGGAACAAGGACGGATTGGGGCACGTCCCTCGGCACCGCGCCCCGCACCGGTGCCGGTGCTGGTCTTCTGTCCGTCGTAAGGTTTGCTCTTGGTGCGTTCCCTCCTGGGAACGACCGCATCGATCCACCCACTCCGCGTACTGGAAAGTCGTGTACGGCGTGGAGACTTTTCCACACGGTTGTCGGGGCCCCTGGAGGAGCGGGTATCGGGAACGACAGCAGGCACTTCCGCCGATCTGGAATCAGTCACGGGTGCCGGGCGCTCGCGTCGGTAAAACATCCAGAGCTGAGACCATAGTTTTTCAGGCCAGGCGGCGCAGACATCGCACGAACGCTCTGAAGTACAACCCGTACATGGTAGACAGACCTTGTGTACATCCAAGGGCCACCGGAATCCTCCACACTGTGTGCAATTCATCAGGGGGGCACTGAAACATACAAAGCAACTGCAGGCACGTGTGCGTGTCCTCTGTGACCCGGCCTGCTACAGGCGGGTTTAGCACAACAACAACAATAGAGCTATCTCCGAAAGGGCCTGGGGCTAACACACTACAGCGAAGCCTCAAAGAGTCGCTTGCCAGCTAAGTGCGGGAGCGCGAGGGGCTCCCGACAAGCTAAGAACGTGCGAGTCGCTCAAGCCCCAAGTAAGAGGGCAGTACACGAAAAAGGTCGGAGGTGAGCACTGCTCACCTACTCCGTACAGTGAGTGAAAATGGCGGCAGCCCAGGGCCCCGCCTAAGCTAAGAGTATCGCCCCAAATTCTTCTCTTTTCCTCTCCATATAGCACATCTATCCTAATCTGCCCGGCAGTCCCAAGGACTGCCACGCCGACACAAAAGCCGCTCAGTCCGGTACCCAGCCCGGGACCTGTCCGAGGGCGCGACTAACTATGTTACCTCTCCGCCGAAGCGGGAACGGAGGGAGAAACGTCCATGCCAGCTACTCAAACGCGCAGGCGAAGAACCCGTCCGAGACGAACAGTCCACCGAGCCGAACGGCGAGGGCGCACGGAAGGGAGAGAGAGCTAGCGTAGCGAAGAAGGAGTCCACCGGTAACAAGAAGGCGCAAAACGGCCGGTCAACAACGGGAGGCTAGAGAGACACGTCTGACGGTCACGAGCCTAAGTAGCTAACTGGCTAGTCACACGTGACTCAGTACCGGCTGGGGGCAGGAGCGGGAGACAACTCTCGGCCCCTCTGGGGGTTCCCCGAGTGCCTCCCGGGTTGTGTGGTAACACAACGGGTTCTTAGGCTAGCATTGAGCAAAGTAGTAGACACTCCCACTTTGTCATGTCATCGGTAATGTTTTTGAAGAAATAAACGCACACACACAAGCATCCTCTGCATACCTATCCTGCAGCCGATTTCATCACTGTTGTCTCCACAATCGTCAGTCCCATCACACACCCAGCCACTGAGGATGCAGCGCTTGCTGTCACACAGGTACAAGTCACGCCCTGCCGAACACAACTCCTCATCTGACAAGACACAAAATAAAATACATTAACACTCTTCATGTCACTAGCAGACACAGAAAATACAGGTAAAGATCACGCCCTGCCTAACACAGCTACTCACACAACACAAAATAAAATACAATACAGGCACAGGTCATGAACTCCGCCATGGCCGGTCCCAAGCCCGGATGTGAAAGGAGGAGGGTTGGGCGTGGGGTTAGCTGCCCCACCCCATAAAAACACACATTGCTACAGAAACGCCAACAAGAAAACCAACAACTGACTCGGCCCTGGGAGAGGATGGACCTTCAGCTGGAGGATTTATGACGCGGGGTGGTGAAAGCCGAAAGGAAGCCACTCAGCAGACTACCATCCTTTCGACCAGGGCAACCATCAACATCGGAACATGGAATGTGAAGACCATGTACGAAGCAGGGAAAACAGCTCAGGTGGCAGTGGAGATGAGGAACTACCGTCTCGACGTCCTTGGCATCAGTGAGGCCAGATGGACGGGCAGCGGACAGAAGAGACTGACCACAGGAGAGAGGCTGCTGTTTTCCGGCCATGAGGAGGAAAATGCACCACACACAGAGGGAGTGGCTCTCATGCTCTCCAAAACTGTGCAGAGTGCTCTCATCGGGTGGGAAGCCCATGGCCCACGCATCATCACAGCCTCGTTCAGAACACAGCAGAAGAGGATTAGCATGAACATCATCCAGTGCTATGCCCCAACCAACGACAGCGATGACGAGACCAAAGACCAGTTTTATAACAGACTGCAGACCATCGTTGGAACCCTCTCTAGAAGAGATTTCAACATCATCATGGGCGATTTCAACGCCAAGGTCGGCAGCGATAACAGGGGCTTCGAGGAGGTTATGGGGCAGCAGGGTTTGGGAGTAATGAACGATAACGGAGAGAGATTTGCAGACCTATGCGCCATAAGCAACCTTGTCATAGGCGGCACAGTCTTCCCGCACAAGCGCATCCACAAGGCGACATGGGTATCACCGGACCATTTAACCGAGAATCAGATCGACCACGTGTGCATCTCGAGAAGGTTCCGAAGATCTCTCCAGGACGTCCGAGCGAAGAGAGGAGCCGACGTTGCTTCAGACCACCACCTGGTTGTTGCCAGAATGAAACTGAAGCTGAAGAGGAACTGGACCGGCGAGACCTGTCAGCGCCAGAGGTTCAACACTACGCTGCTGAAAGATTCAGGCAAGCATGAGGAGTACAGACTCTCCCTCTCCAACAGGTTCCAGGTTCTCCAAGAGCTTCTGGACGAAGGAACCATTGACGAGCAGTGGAGAGGGGTGAGAGACGCAGTAACTGCAGCATGCAAGGAGGTGTTGGGCTACAGGAAGCACACTCACAAAGAGTGGATAACACCAATGACACTCGAGAAAGTAGTAGATAGAAAGAAGAAGAAAGCAGAAGTAAACAACAGCCGCACAAGAACAGAGAAGGCCTGCGCTCAGGAGGCATACACAACAGCCAACAAAATAGTAAAGAATAGCATCAAGGCAGACAAGAGAAATTTTGTAGAGTCACTGGCACAAGAAGCAGAGGAGGCAGCCCGACATGGAAACATGAGAGAGCTCTACAACACCACAAAAAAGCTTTCAGGGAAGTTTGCCAAGCCAGAGAGGCCAGTAAAGGATAAACAGGGAAGAGCCATCCAAGGAGAGGAGGGACAGAAGAACAGATGGAAGGAGCACTTTGAGGAGCTCTTAAATAGACCAGCTCCACAAGACCCACCAGACATTCAGGTAGCCGAGAGAGACTTGCCGATAGACTGTAGCGAGCCCACCAAGGAGGAGATCCGGAAAGCCATCAAACAGCTCAAGTCGGGCAAGGCAGCCGGACCCGACAGTATACCGGCAGAAGCGCTAAAGGCGGATACTGAAACCACAATCGAGATGCTCCACCCCCTCTTCAGGAAAATCTGGCAGAGAGAACAAGTGCCAGCAGAGTGGAAGGAGGGTTACCTGGTCAAGCTGCCAAAAAATGGAGACCTCAGCAACTGTGCCAACTATAGAGGAATCACCCTACTGTCTGTCCCAGGCAAGGTCTTCAGCAGGATCCTACTCAACAGGATGAAGGACACAGTGGACCCCCAACTTCGAGATCAACAGGCGGGCTTTCGCAAGGACCGATCATGCACTGACCAGATCGCCACGCTGCGAATCATCCTGGAACAGTCGCTAGAGTGGAACTTGTCCCTCTACATCAACTTCCTTGATTACAAGAAGGCCTTCGACAGCGTCAACAGAGCCACCTTGTGGAAGTTGCTGAGACACTATGGAGTACCTGAAAAGCTCACCAACATCATCAGGAACTCCTACGAGGGACTGACCTGCAGAGTGATCTGTGGAAACCAGCTCACCCACGCCTTCCAAGTCCGGACAGGGGTGAGACAGGGGTGTTTGCTGTCACCGTTCCTGTTCCTTCTGGCCATCGACTGGGTCATGACGACATCCACAGCACAGAAGCGAAATGGCATCCAATGGACACTTTGGACCCAACTGGACGACCTGGACTTTGCAGATGACCTAGCCCTGCTCTCGCACACCCAACAACAGATGCAAGAAAAGACAAATGCAGTGGCAGTGAACTCCGCAAGGCTAGGCCTGAACATCCACCATGGAAAGAGCAAGGTGCTGAAAGTCAACGCTGCCAGTGGAACGCCCATCACACTGGAAGGCGAGGCGCTAGAAGAGGTGGAGAGCTTCACCTACCTCGGCAGCATAGTCGACAAGAAGGGGGGGACGGATGCTGATGTGAAGACCAGGATAGGCAAGGCCAGGGCAGCATTTCTCCAGCTAAAGAACGTCTGGACTTCAAGAGATCTGTCAGTCAACACCAAGATCCGACTGTTCAACACCAATGTGAAACCAGTACTCCTCTATGGAGCAGAGACCTGGAGGACCACAGTGTTGACCACCAAGAAAATACAGACGTTCATCAACAACAGTCTGAGAAGGCTCCTCGGGATACGCTGGCCAGACAAAATCAGCAACGAGGAATTGTGGCAGCGGACAAAGCAGAAGCCTGCAGAAGTGGAGCTTCAACAACGCCGCTGGAGATGGATAGGTCACACACTACGCAAGCCAGCAACCAACACCACAAAGCAAGCCCTAAGATGGAACCCACAGGGAAAAAGGAAGAGAGGTCAGCCACGAAACACCTGGCGACGTGACCTGGAGACAGATGCCAAGAAGATGGGCCACACCTGGGGACAGCTGGAGAGACTCGCCCAGGACAGAGACGGCTGGAGGGACCTTGTCGGCGGCCTATGCCCCAGGGGGGGGTGATGGGCGTAAGTAAGTAACAGGTCATGCCCCACTAAATATAGCTCCTCATTTGACCCAGTCACACAAAAGAGTGCCACAATACAGGCACAGGTCATGCCCCGCCGAACATAGCTCCTCATTTGACCCAGTCACACAATAGAGTGCCACAATACAGGCACAGGTCATGATGCCCCGCACACAATAGAGTGCCACAATACAGGAACATCATGCCCCGTCGAACATAGCTCCTCATTTGACCCAGTCACACAATAGAGTGCCATACCTCCTGAACATCGTGCCCTGCTGAACATAGCTCCTAATCTGACCCAGTCACACAACAGAGTGCCACAATACAGGAACATCATGCCCCGCTGAACACAGCCTTACAGCTGACAGACACAATACAGATCAAAAATAAAGGCACTGGTAATGCCTTGTCGAACACAGTTCCTCATCTGACAAATACAGAATAAAATGCAATACTAACGTTTTGAATTTATGTCAGTTTGTAAAAAAAGGCCCCCTAGTAAGCAAAAGGTCCTCACACACACACACACACACCCGCACACATACACACACACAAACACATACACACAAACTTACTGCAGTTTTCCTCATCAAAGTGGTTCTCACAAACGTTTCCACCACTGCATCGGTCATGCTTGAAAAAGCATTTTCTTGTCCCTCCAAACTCACCACAACTAAAGCTAGTCGGGGAACAGCCAACTGAAATCATAGAAAAAATACTGCAATGTCACCTGATAACATCCATGACGCAAAGAGGTGAAAAGCACTACTCTAGAACTATCATGACAAATCCATCTTCCTCTGTGTTGTATGAAAGGTTAGATGCCATAACCATTTGGGTGTTGGTAGCACTTTTTGTCACAATTCCTGTAGGAATCATCATGACATCAAGAAAGGCAAAGCCCTTATGGCTCACATGTATGACCGATTTACATATATGTGACATTTGTGATAATAAGAGCTGGCTTCTGCACCAGCAAAATCCATGTTTTCTCAAAATTTCAGCATTTTTCACTCATCTGTCAACCCACCTTTGCGATCTATCTATCTATCTATCTATCTATCTATCTATCTATCTATCTATCTATCTATCTATCTATCTATCTATCTATCTATCTATCTATCTATCTATCTATCTATCTATCTATCTATCTATCTATCTATCTATCTATCTATCTATCTATCTATCTATCTATCTATCTACATCTATCTATCTACTATCTATCTATCTAATCTAATCTAATCTAATCTATCTATCTATCTATCTATCTATCTATCTATCTATCTATCTATCTATCTATCTATCCCGTAGTCTTGCCGACCGTTGGGGCACCACTGATGACTTGGCAACCAGCTCTCTCCATTCCACTCTGTTCTCTGCCATTCTTAGTGTGTCGCTCAGCTTCAGTCCTGTCCACTCTGAAATATTGTCCGCCCATCTTTTTCTCTGTCTTCCTCTCCTTCGCCCTCCTTGCACAGTGCCTTGCAGGATTGTCTTGGCAAGCCCTGCTGATCACGTGACATGCCCATACCACTTCAGTTTGCGTTTTTTCACAATGGCTAATAGGTCTTCATAGGGCCTGATGGCTTGCCTGATTCTGCTTCCATTTCTTCGTTCGTGACCTGATATCTGTACGAAATGCCAAGCAGCCTTTGAAAACATCTCATTTCAGTGGCTTGTATCCTCCTTTCGAGGTCTGCTGTGAGGGTCCATGACTCACAGGCATATAGGAACACTGAGATGACTAAGGAGTGCATAATAATAATAATAATTATATTTAATTATGGTATTTATAATGCACTTATAATAATTATAACTCTAAGCGCGCACTCACAACTCGAGCACGCATCGCACGCTTTAGACAATGACTCACGTACCACAAATACATTATGACAGTCAGGTTGGGGTGGGGAGTGTGGTGATATAGTGCTAGAACTGTTGAAAGAGGTGAGTTTTGAGGGCGGACTGGAAGGAGGAGAGACAGTGCTTCTGACGGAGAGAGAGTGGGAGAGTGTTCCAGGTGGATGGACCCTAGACAGAGAAGGAGCAGGGGCCAAAAGTGCTGAGTTTGGTGCGGGGGATGTGGAGGCGGAGAGGGTCGGAAGAGGAGCGGAGGAAGCGGGAAGGAGTGTAGGGGTGGAGTAAGTTGGAGAGATTTGTAGCAGAGAGACAGAATCTTGTATTGGATGCGTTGGGGGATGGGGAGCCAGTGAAGGAGTTTGAGCAGGGGAGTGATGTGGTCGGATTTTTTCTTCCTGAGGATGAGGCGGGCAGCATTGTTCTGGACGTGCTGGAGAGTGAAAGTGGTGGAGTGAGAGAGGCCGGAAAGGAGAGAGTTGCAATAGTCGGTGCGAGATAAGATGAGAGAGACAGCAAGTTTGGTGGCAGCTTCGGTGGCGAGGTATTTTCTGATCTGACTGATGCGACGGAGGTGGAAATAGCATGCCTGGGCCATGGCGGAGACGAAGCTGGGTGCATCAGTCTGATCTTGGAGCAGAGTATGATGTTTCTGTCCTTCCATATCGTCTTCCGTCTTGTCAGTGCTATTGTTGTCTGCGCAATCCTGGACAGTATTTCTGGTTTTGATCCCTCATCTGTCACAATGGCTCCTAAGTATTTGAATTTCTTAACTGTTTCCAGTTTTTGGCCTCCAACAATGATATCAGTGCCAATGCCAATGGCATTATTGGTCATCAGTTTGGTCTTCTCTGTGCTGATTTCCATCCCAAACGCAATGGCTGTACTATCCAGATTTACCTACGATTTCACGGCAGCCTCTACTTCTTCTCAGAGGATGGGACAGGTTTCACTGTTGGTCACTGGTGGGGTGACAAGTATGCCTGGCTCCCCTGTAGCTCAGTGGTTGTACAAATCTGAGCAGTATTCTGTCCATCTCTTCAGAATGTCTTGGTCTTCCGTAAGACAGTTCCCTTCGCTATCTTGAATGATAGAGGAGCATTCTTGTTTTGCACTGGTCAGGTCTTTAACCAGCTGGTATGCCTTTTTGCTATTATTTTTGTTCAGATTTTCTTCTACGTGTTTACACTGGTCTTCAATCCACCTCTCCTTTGCCTTTTTCATGCTTTTCTTAATATCCTGGTTAATTTCCCTGTATTGTTTAGCTCCTTCTACCTCCGACTTCTTTTTATTTAATTCTCGACGCTTGTCAAACAGATCATGTATGTCAGCTGTAACCCAAGATTTCTTTGCTTGTCGGTGTTTGCCAAGGATCTCACCAGCTGTTTGTGTTACAGCAGTGTTAAATGTGTTGATCAGTGTGTCCACATCCGTGTCTTCTGCACTTAGAAGTAACAGTGGTGTGAATTTTCCTCCTATCTTTGCCTGGAAGGCTTCCACTACCTCTGGGTCTTTTAGCTTCTCAAGGTCGAACTTGATTCTGGTGGGACCCTGCTTGTTGACTTTCTTCAGGCGGAGTCGGAAGTCATCATTACTAAGTCATGGTCACTTCCAATGTCCGCTCCTGGGAAACTTCTTGTCTTGGCAATGTTCACACTGGTTGGGAAGTGTCTCATCACCATGATGTAGTCAATTTGCGATCAGTCCACTAAATTAGTATGCATAGGAAGGTCTTATCAGCTACATTTGTGCCAAATTTGATTGAAAAGTTTGCAAAAATGTTGATAATAACTATCAGCAAGAAAGGCAAAGCCCTTATGGCTCACACGTATGTCTAATCTACATGTATGACCATTGCTACAATAAGTAAAGGGATGGCTTCTGCACCAGCAAAATCCATGTTTTCTCAAAATTTAATCAGTTTTCACAAATCTGTCAAACACCCATGACCCTTGACCTTTGCGTGAGTTGACTAAATTAGTACACATAGGAAGGTCTTATCATCATCAGCTACCTTTGTGCCAAATTTGATTGAAAAGTTTGCAAAACTGTTGATAATAACTACAATTCTATCAAAAGTTGGCATTTTACACACATTTGCCGACCTCTTGTGACCCATGACCTGTCCAAGGGGTCATCCAGATTAGTATGCATAGATAGGTCTTAACATCAGGTATCTCTGTACCAAGTTTGGGTTTGAAGTAGTGAATAGT
Source organism: Semisulcospira habei (assembly GCA_036245525.1). Taxonomy (NCBI): domain Eukaryota; kingdom Metazoa; phylum Mollusca; class Gastropoda; family Semisulcospiridae; genus Semisulcospira; species Semisulcospira habei. The sequence continues at coordinate 122,061,292 of BTPG01000002.1, read as the reverse complement.
ATTCGAGAAAAAAAATCTTTTGTCAAAATATGACTATTTTTTACCTATTTCCTGAGCTCTTGTGACCCTTGACCTTTCCGAGGGGTCATCCAAATTAGTATGCATAGGGATCAATCAAATTAGTATGCAAATAAAGGCTGTCGGTGTCCCATCAGGTATCTTTGTACCAAGTTTGGGTTTGAAGATGTGAATAGTACTTGAGAAAAAAATACATTATGTCAAAATATAACTATTTTTTACCTATTTCCTGATCACCTGTGACCTTGACCTTTGTGAGAGGTCACTCAAATTAGTATGTTCAGTATTCTTAGGCCAAGTTTGAAGACTATGGCTTGACTAGGCTCTGAGAAATTGCCAATGATAAAGTTTACCACGGATGACCACTGGCCCAGAACATCCTCACTTTTGCTTCGCACGTGACACAAAAATTGGCATTTTACACACATTTCCAAACCTCTTGTGACCCTTGACTTTTCCAGGGGGGGGGGGGGGGGGATTGGCCAAAATATAGATTTTTTTACTTATTTCATGATCCCTTGTGACCTTGACCTTTGTGAGAGGTCACTCAAATTGGTATGTTTAGAAAGGTCTTACCACAAAGCATCATTGGGGCAAGTTTGAAGACTGTGGCATGCATAGTCTCCGAGTAAATGCCAATGTTAAAGTTTACCACAGACGACGGCCGAACGACCACTGGCCCAGAACAAAGACTCACTCTTGCTTCGTACATGAGCCAAAAAGCACTACAGACAAAGGGTAAACATACTTGACTATAAAGCCACCAAAAGATCTACCACAACTTGTGACACTTTACTTACAACAGCCAGCTTCATCGGTCCCCGATATAGGACAGTCCCACACCTCATTACATGTCTGGTTCCTGTGGTAACACACATAATTGTCCTCAGGTCCACAGCGCTTGTAGTCTGCCCCAGCACACATTTCTAGAACAATCACAAAGAAAGAAGTTGACTCTTCGGTTGTTGGTAGCCGTTTTTTGTCACAATAATTCCTGCAGGAATCATCGCCCCCCCCCCCCCCTCCCAAAGCTACCGACAGCCAAAGGGTTAACAAATAACAATCTTCATTTCCAACAATCTTCATTTCCAACCAAGAGAGGCATTATCATCCATGTTTCACATGACATTTTATATTAATACATTCCCCCTTGAAGCGCTACAGCAGGAGATGGATTGACCATGATAATTCAAGGGTAGTGCCAGATTAGCTTGGTGCCTGATGGTGCCAAGCTAATGCAGCCACTATCCTTGAATTATCATGTTCGATCCATCTCCTGCAACTGGTAGTGGTACACAGCCATTGTGTGGCACCTCCAAAATTTGGGACATACAGCCATGAGGTTTTACAATCGATGTGAGTATTAGGCACTCGTAACAGAAGTTTTCAAATGTCCCCTATGGTCATGGTGGAACTCTCCTACAAAGAACAGAAGAAAAGTCTTTCATTTTGCAACATTCAAATTTCATACGTTAGCCCGTTTGGTCCACCATTATTGTAAGATATACTCGCCCCTCTTCTGAACACAAAGAAGATGTAACTATTAACCCTTCCTTTCCTGAAGCAGATCCCTTTAGATTATGGCAGCAACAAAGAATTACTCAGGATATCGAAGTACAAATCACGACCCTAGTTTACTCAGCATGGTCAAAGGGAAGGTACAAATATTTGTTTGGGTTACCTTGCAGATTACATCAGTATCCCATAAATCACTGCTTAAAACCCATCTTTTCTCCACTGCCTGTAATTAGAACTTGATTTAAATGTTTTGATTATCGTTCAATGCATCAGCAGTCCTTTGGTAGTATCTGTTTCTTGTAATGTGTGTGTGTGTGTGCACACACACACACGTGTGTGTGTGCATACACACACGTGTGTATGTGTGATGTGATTTTTGTCTACCGTATTGAAAATACGGTACTTTGAGATAGGGCTGGTCGGAGCATGTTCCATAGCATGCAATGACGAACATAGGCGGGCACACATCAGACTCTGACACTGAAGTAACACGATAAAAATTATGTCATGCCTAGCTATGCTAACCGGGCTGTTGAACGTACAAATGGCGGGAAACGCTCTGTGTGTGTGTATGTATTTTGACACAAGTATCTCTGGTGTTTGTGTACATGCAGGCCTGAAACTTTAGGAAATCTTTGATCAAGCTGTATATCAGAGAGCCTCCGGGCATATTTTAAATGGTAGACATGTTAAAGAGAGAAATCGCCATTTAAATTAAGTCGGTTGACCCGCATTTGAGTCTGTAAATTTTGCTCTTTTCACTAAGAGTTTTGCATATATATATATATATATATACCTATCTTGGGTATAGACATTGGATGAGTTCGTTAGCCAGCTTTGTACCTTTTCAACTTTTTTGTAAAAAGTAATTAATTTCAGAAAAAAAATTAAAAGTAAGAATTCTCGACTCTCCAGAAGGATCAGACAGTGACAGTGATGTAAAGGTGCCAAACACATCAGTGTTACACAATGTTCCTAAATTGTTGCAAAGCACCAGATGTCAGTGTTATACAATGTTTCTGAATTGACATCAAATTCATCATGGTGTACACGGTATTGTGGGACTAGCAATGCCATGATGGATGCTTGTAGTGACGTTATTTTGCTGCTCGTGCTATTCTTCCTCTTCAGAAGTCCTGTCGCTACTTCAGCCCACACACCGTACTAATGGCGCCATGTGTCCGTCTTTATTTGTGTGCGCCAGTGTGTTTTGATCAGAGGTTGGGTTAAGGCTCCGCTACACATGCCCAGTTTTGAGGCCGATTCCCGATCATTTTCGAATCGGTAGGTGATCGGGCCGGACTAAAAACACGTGTGCACTGCGACACATTTCCCCGACTTGTTTATCCGACCGGCCGGTTTGAACCAAAGATCAAAGTCGTACCTGTTCTGCAAAATGGCTGCTAGTTTTGACAGTGATGATGATGTGCTTGCATTATCAGCAGTTTTGCATCATATTTGGGAAGAGGCGTGCGAAACATCAGCAACGGCGGTGGTACTGATCACAACAGGCGTCAGTGTTCCGCCATTTGCAAACTAAAAAATGACATGCTTTGAGAGACACGCTCTGATTGGTTGAAGCTTACAACTGGGGCCGATTCGGATCGGGAAAATAGAGCAGGTTCTAGACACCCGATTCCCAGCCGACTGGGACCGGATCAGATAACTGACGTCATCCGATCGCAATCGGATCGGAATCGGCTTCAAAATCGGGGCACAACCGGCACGTGTGGCGGGGCCTTTAGAGAGGAGGCAAATGGATCAGAAGGATAAGCTTAAAGATATGAACATGAACTCTGAATGTTGTTAAAAAGAAAAACGCATGTGAGCTCCAAAACATACAGTAGACTTTGGGATGAAATCCTCATCTTGTTTTTATATGTACTTTTCAGCTGTATTTTTTTTATTGTAACTTTTTATTCTACTTTTTATTTTTGTGTGTGTACTATCTTTCTCCTACCCTGATTTTTAAGTCCCTTCTATTTATAGAAAGGATTTTTTAGGATGGGTTGCTGTGAAGCAAATTCAGCAACATGCCCATTACCTCAACAACTTTTGTAAGAAGATAAAAATTATGTCAGATCTAGTTACGCTAACCTTGGTGCTGAACGTTCTTTTGGCGCGCGAAGCGCTGTGCCATGTATGTGCGTGTGTGTGTGTGTGTATGTAAACATGTCAATCTCTGATATTTGCGCACATACAAATTTGAAAATTAAGAAAATGCTTTATTCAAGGGGTGAATGAGAGAACCTCTGAGCATATTAAATTTGGATGTCTCATTGAAGAGTTTTATGACTGTTTATAGAAGGTCAGTTGAACCACATTACTCATTGGAGTCCGTAATTTTTGTCATTTTTTACTTGAAATTTTGAAAACAGCTAGATTGGAGATTAGATGAGTTTGTTAGCCAGCTTTGCATCTTTTTCCAGTAAAAATAAATTCTTTCCAGAAAAAATGAAGTGAAAATCTTGACTTCTGGAGGAAATCAGACACTAACAGCGACGTAAAGGCAGCAGCTTCGTCACCACCCATACACTGATGAAATAATCTAGATATGACCAGGCATGGGAACTGCCAAAGCAAAAATCACCTGAAACTAGGGAGGTCTGGGGGCATGCACCCCGGAAAAAAAACAAGGGATGAAAATCTGTGCAATCTGAGCATATATTTTGAGGAATGTGAATTATTTTCCGCGGAAAACCGCGGATCCGAGGACAATTCCTATGCCTGATGACGTAATTGTCTCTCTCTCTCTTCGATCTATCTCTTGCTCTCTTCCTCTTATCAGATTGTGTGCCCAAACTCACCCGTGGCATGCCGCATGTCTGTATGTGGCACGTTCCGGGTGACTTAACATGATGGCGCCTGAATAACTGTACATAACTTCGCTGAAATAACTGTACATAACATTGGCCTACTTGTGCATGCAACCACCGGTACTGTATACAGTAACAGTGACTGCATGTGCGAGAAGGTTAACCGTGACAATATTTGACTTGTGGGTGATGTTACCAAGAGATGTATGTCATTCGGCTTATTCTGAACAGTGTTTACTTTCGGGGCCGTTTTAGTTCTCTTGCTCAACTCACAGCGTATCTGTGTTTTTATAAACTCTTTTGTAACTCATAGTCCGTGGCATTCACACGAAGGCTTCTCCTTCAGGTGAGGAATATAAACATGGCACTGCGATCTTTCTTGACGATCGGCCGCTCTACCAACTGACATGTGTTTACTAATGAACTGTGGATGACTTCACTTTGTAGTGCTTTACACTTGGACGTTGACATAATCCCTAGTGAACTGCTCCGCGTGAGTACTGCTGACACTTTGTGGTGTTTGCGCGTGTATTAATCTCAACCCTACAGTGGAGATGCCAATTAATGCTCGCTAGAGGGGCTGTTGTGATTAACTGGCGATTCTTGCGTCTTGTGTCTAACTTTATATGTTATTGTTTAGCTCGAGCGTGTGACTCAATCAGGAATAAGTGTTATCCTATCTACAGGGCGATTTGTCTATATTGTCCAACAATATACGCAGGCCGCCTCATAACCTGGATTAGATCAGTGCATCATACACACAAACTATTTCTGCGTGCATGCTCAATCAGCCGTATACTGATAATTGTATCAAAGGACTCTGAGGGACTGCGGTAACCACGAACCTGTCTATTAATCGAAGCCGATTGATGACTGAACGCTTATAAGTCACCCGTGTCTCTTTGTTAAACTTAGTGACACTTTGGCATCATAGCCTAAGAGCGGTGAATCTTTTGAAACCAATTCTGGATGTTAGTAAATCTATTTATAGTTTAAAAAACAAATCATCTTGCCGTCCAGACGGCATCAGTATACTCAGTTTTTAACTCATTGTACCCCAAGACCGAAATATCCAAATTTTGCCGTTGTCCTCTGAAGACTGCTTTGCAGTAGGACACAGATCGACCATGATAGTTCAAGGGTGATGCCAGAATAGCTTGGCGCCCGTAGGCGCCAAGCTATTCTGGCATCACCCTTGAACTATCATGGTCTATCCATATCTTGCTGTGGTGTGTCTGGGGTAGAATGAGTTAAGGGAATTTTTAGGATGGGTCGCGGTGGGGCGAATTTAATAGCATGTCCATGATGTCAAAGGTGGGCAGGCTAAACCTCTAACAATTGAAGTAACAAGATAAAAATTACGTTATGTCTAGTTACGCTAACCTTGCTGCTGAATGTACATTTGGCGTGAAGCGTGGTATGTATGTATGTGCGTATGTATGTATGTGTGTGAGTATGTAAACAAGAGAATCTCCAATATTTCTGCACACACAAACTTGAAACTTGGCAAAAAACTTTAAGTGGGTGGATAAGAGAGCCTCCGAGCATGAGCCTCCGAGCATATTGAAGGTCTCACAGAAGACATAAACAACCGTTTATAGGATGTTGGTTGACCTAGATTAGAGTTCGTAATTTTTGTCATATTTACTTGAACTTTTGCATATAGCTAGTTTGGAGAAAGACATTGGATGAGTTTGTTAGCCAGCTTTCAAATTCTTTAGTATAAATTAATTCTTTTCAGAAAAGAATTAAAACACTAAAACACTTGACTTCTAGAGAAAGTCAGACAGTGGCGGTGACGTAAAAGAGGCAACTCCGTCACCATGCAGAGACTGACGTGACATCATTCTCTCTCACGCGCGCAGCTCTCTCTCTCTCTCGATCACACCAACATGCTTGCATCTCCAGGAGGAATAGATCCTCATGCACCCTCCAGGTGCATGAGGATCTATGCCTCTTGGAGACGTTTGGAGCACGTGCACACACGCACTAATATGCACACACACATCGACGCGCTTTCAGAAGAGCATGCAGGTAACCTGTGTACTTAGTATATCATGTAGAGTCAACCTGCTTTCACTCAAATTATAGCAAGACTAAAATTGTACCGTGCAGTTCTAGTTTTGTCACCATTTTCTCAAGCCTATGAAGTGAAAGTGAAACTCATATCATGTAAAATATAAAATTACATAAAAACAAAAACTTACGTCATGACGTTTGAGAAATCAATGACGCATATGTCATTCACCCCTTATAGAACTCAGCGATGCATTGGCAGATCTGCGAGACTTTTTCAATAGGAGATAATTCAACATCAGAATCAGGTCAAAGAAAAAAGGTAGAGACCATTGACAGAGAGGACTGCTCTCATATAGAAGGGACTTTATGGGTTATGGTTCATCCCATCTTAAATTTATCTCTGCCATTCATCGTTGTCACTGACATTCATCTACAATCTAGCCATTAGGCATAATGTATTTCCTAATGAATTAAAAAGGGCTATGGTAATTCCTTTTCCCAAAAGCAAAGACTTAATCAATTTAAATGAGTACAGACCTATATCCATTTTATCATCAATTTCGAAACCACTTGAAAGACATATACATACTCATCTCCTAAATTTCCTTGAACAAAATCATCTGATTAGTGTTGCACAATCCGGTTTTCGACTTTTACATTCCTGCCAGACTACTCTAAATCACATTATTGATAAATGGCTCTCTGCCATTAATGACAACAAAGTATCACGCGCAATCTTTCTAGACCTTAAAAAGGCATTCGATCTTGTCAATCATTTCATTCTCCTGAAAATGAATTTTTCTCAAAATTTTTTGTATATTGTAAAAATGTATTTTTTTGAAAAATACTTACCGATGACACTACTATTAGGAAACGCCTCTTGGCTAGCACAATTTCAGCCAAAATTTGTGTACCTATAGGGCAGGGGAGGCAACTAGGGGCGTCGAAAGCTAGTACCCTGAGTAGCCTTCCATCCATCCCCATCCGGTCACGCGCCCAGCGGATTCCCGCCAGTCTGTTCGCTTAGCTGACTAGCCCGGTCCAGGTCCTCTGAGTAATGTCATCGGTAAGTATTTTTCGAAAAAATACATTTTAGAGAAAAATTCATTTGTTTCCTCAAAAACATTACTGATGACATTACTGTTAGGAAGAATAGCGAATAGAAGGTGGGTGCCGCGTAGAATGCCCCTAACCCCTGAATACTGCTAACGAGACCCGCCCGCCCTGGGGCAACCTCCCGACAATTTCAGCTAAGAACTACCTACGGCACCTGGGGTGCCGGGAGGGAGTGTTGTGCTGCGGCGATGTCTCCTACCAGCGATAGGTTCTCGTGCTGGCCGGAGAGGTCCCTGAGGTACAACCGGGTGAAGGTCTACTCTGCTCGCCAGCTCATGGCTGCCACAATGTCTTTGACAGCGCAGTTGCGGTCGAAGGCGAGGCTTGCGGCCATGGCTCTAACCTCGTGCGCCCTGACGTTCATTCACTTGGCAGCGTCAGGGGAGAGGTTTTGGTAGGTGGAGCGTATAACCCAACGGAACCAGGATGATATCGTCTGGGCCGGGATGTCAGTTCTACCTGGGAACAGAGGGAGAAAGAGGCGGGAGCGTCTCCTGCGCAGCGGCTTGGTCCGGCGCAGGAAGCGCAGGAATACCCGTAAGGCTCTCACCGGGTCTTGCTGTCTGGTCTCTTGGGCCAGGCTGGGCTCCCTCAACGGCCGAATGGTGATCACCTGTGGGGCGGCCAACAGCGACCGAGTCTTGGCCAGGAAGGCCAGATCGGTCAGTAGGTGCACGGAGCCATCTGTTCTGTACTGCAAGCAGGAGGGGCGTGTGGAGAGAGCGTGCAGTTCACTGACCCTGGAGGCAGTGGCAAGGGCCAGTAGAAAGCAAGTCTTTCGGGTCACGTCGGCCAACTGCACCAAGGGGAGCGGTTCAAAGCAGTCCGAGTTCAAAGCAGTCCAAAGCAGTCCCCAGGGTAGGTCCCATCGCGGAATCAGTGAGCGGAGGGCCGGCTGCTGGAGGCCAAAGTGGGCCATCAGGTCGGCAAGGTCTGGGCGGCCCAAATGGCGGTACGTGTCAGCGATCATGGTCAGGTCAGGTAGCCTCTGATGGTGATCGGCGCCAAGTGCTGCTCGGCGAAGAGCCAGAGGAAGAACTCCACCAGCTGGGGGACCACCAGGTCCATGGGGGCGAGGCGTCTGTCATCGCACCAAGAGCACAACACTCGCCACTTTCCCTCGTAGACTCGTTGGGTTGAGGGTCTGCGGGCTGTAGCGATAGCTTCCACTGCTGCACTTGAGAAGCCTCTAACGGCGAGGGTGTGCTGCACAATCTCCAGGCGTGGAGGAGGAGACGCTCGGGGCATGGGTGGTACAGCGCCTGCCGTGGTTGCTTGAGCATTGTGCGTGGGGGGGGGGGGGGGGGGGGGGGGGGAAGCCACAAGGGGAGGGGGGGGGGGCTGTGGCGAGGTTCACGAGGTGGGTGGTTCACGACTTGGTCCAGCAGAACGGAGCCACCAGAAACAGAACCGCGTTGCAACCCTTGAGCTTGAGCAGGACCTTGGGGACAAGCACCGTAGGCGGGCAAGCATACGGGACGAGGCCGTCCCATGGAATGGAGAGAGCATCTACTGCCCAGGCTAGCGGGTTTGGAATGGGGGAGACGAAGAGGGGTAGCTGGTGATTCCACCTCGTCGTGAAGAGGTCGATCATGGGGGTCTCCCACGCTGCGATCATCCGAAAGATGTTCAGACGGAGCGCCCACTCTGTGTGGAGAAGCTGGCCGCAGCGTGAGAGGGAGTCGGCCAGGACAATCAGGTGGCCCGGGATGTGCCTCACTCAGAGAGAGATGCCGCGATCTTCGCACCACCGGAGAACCTGGTAGAGGAGGATGCAGAGGGAAGGGGAGCACGTCCCGCCCTGCTTCTGGATGTAGGCGACTACCATGGAGTTGTCTGAAAGGACGAGGAGCTCCTGGTGTCATAGACGTGACACCCACGCCATGAGGGCTTGCCAGACCGCTTTTAGCTCTAACCAGGTGATGTGCCAGGCCGCGAGGTCCGGGGGTCAGGCGCCGGAGGCTGTGGAAAACATCGGCAGCAGATGCGCGCCCCGCCGGAGAGGCTTGCGTGAATGCAGAGAGACAGCTGCGAGGGGGGGGGGGGGGGGGGTGAGTAGAGGGGAACTCCTGTCGCGAGCCAGAAGGGATCCGCCCAGTGTAGGAGATGAGGACAGAGCATCGGAAGTACCGGAACCCGAGACTCGAGGTCGCCAGCCAAGGGCCGCTGTGGAGAAGCAGGTGCAGCTGAAGCGGGCGGGAGTAGAGACGGCCGAGGGGAAGGAGGTCCGCTGCTGCGCTCATCAGGCCCAGGAGCTGTAGTCACACTCTGGCGGAGACCGCTTCCTCTTCAGACACCTGTCGCGCTAGGTTCGCCAACTTCTGTATCCATTGAGGTCGGTGCGAAATTCCATCCTCAAGTGAATGAAGCGGCGGGACGGCGCGAGGTCGGACTTGCCCACGTTGACCAGGAAGCTGAGCCGGTCGAACAGATCTTATATTAGTAGCGCACCTCGGTCCTTCTCCAAGGAGGCCTCCGAGTGGTTCCGCAAGAGAAGATCATCCAGGTAGTTCGAAGTGAGGCTCGAAGACGTCCGTCTGGCCTAGGCGATGATGGCGTCCATGATGCGGGTGAACACCCAGGGGCTGAGGTTGAGGCCGAAGGGTAGCGCATGAAAATGGTAGACCATGCCGCCGAAGGCGAAGCGCAGGTAATGTCTGGAGGTAGGGTGCATGGGGACGTGCAGATACGCATCCGACAAGTCTAGGCTGATGGCAAAGTCCATAGGCTGAACTGCGGCCCGCAGGGCTTGGGCGGTTTTTCCATGCGGAAGGACGGGGCGGTGATGAACTTGTTCAGCGCGGAGAGGTCGATGACGGGGCACCACTTGCTGCTGGACTTGGGGACCAGGAAGAGGCGGTTGTAGAAGGCTGGCGAGTCGTGATGCGTTACCATCTCTGTGGCGGCCTTCTGAAGCAAAGCGGCGACCTTGCCGCGAAGGGCGTCGGCCCTGAGCTGGTCCATTGGCACCGAGGTCCACAGGGGGGAGCGGTCCAAGGGGGGGGGGGGGGGGGGAGGAGATCGAAAGGAGATCCGCAGTCCCTCGGCGACGGTGGAGAGGATCCACGGGTCGTCCGGCAGCAGCGACCACCACACGTTGCTGCGGAGAGCAAGCCTCCCACCGACAGGAGACCTGGAAGCGGTCGGCGGGGGCCGAGGAGGAAGGTAGTCAGTGGGCCCTGCCCCGCTCGGGGCGACGGGCGGGCCTGGGCCAGGCGGGGGCGGGGAGTGGCGGGAGCGGTCAAAGGCCGGGGCTCGGGAGGGGGGGGGGGGGGGGGGGGGGGGGGGGGGGCAGACGGCTGCGAATGGTGAGTGGGCGAGCGGAGGGTCTGACAGTCCGCAGGGCGCGACCCACGGCCATGCGGGCTGCCTGAAAGCTGGCGGGAGCAGAGCGGCTGGGCCAGAGGTCCTTGTTCGCGTCCTTCACCGCCTGCCAAGAAGGGCCGAAGAGGAGCAATCCACCAAGCGGTGCCTGCCGGAGCTGCTTCTTCAAGTCGGTCGGAAGGTCGCAGGAGCGCAGCAAGGCATCCCGTCGCATCAGTTCACAATTAGCGGCAGCGGCCATGGCGATGACGGATGTGTGGTACGCCGCGCGGTTGGCGGAGACCGCCAGAGCCAGGATGTCCCCCAACAGCGGTGAGAGCAAAGGGTGCCAAGCATCCTCGACGCGTCGAACTATAGCCTGCATAACCAGGTCTGGGAATCCCACCGAGGCGAGGGCATTACGTATGAGGGTAGCAGTCCTGTCCACGCCGGGGTGGAGATGACGCAGCCGAGGGCTACCCACCAGTGACTGCGCTGGGGTATCCACAGCCGGGAGGGGGCAGGCAAAGGCTTACGAGTGACTAGTGTACCATTGCTGGCGGAAGGCGATGTCCAAGTCCACAGGCCACCTGGAGTCGGAGAAGAATCCCGAGTTGCCCAAAGAGCCCTGCAGCAGATGAGTGGAGAACGCGTCGCGCAGGTCCCGGAATCCAGGAGGCTGGGGGAGAGACTTGAATCGCTTGGTCCGCTGAGGAGCATCCACGAAGGCCGACGCTTTCCTCTTGAGAGGGGGGGGAAGGTGGGCAGTCCTCCGGGGGAGACACGCAGCGATGAGATGCGCTGCCTCATCCAGGGACCGGAGAGTCTCCATCCTATGACCCAGGGGAGCCAGATGCGACACCGAGTCATCCAGAGAGCGCGAGCGCCTGGAAGCTGTGGAGCTGTCATCACGAAGGAGTGCCAACACAGAATCCTCCGGGGCCAAGCTGAGAGCGTCCTCATCGTAAGGGCGTGCGGGTGAGCGGCAAGGGAGCAACTCTTCCCTACGTTGGTGAGTGGAGGTCTCGTTAGCAGGATCCCGTCGTGTAGCAGTCGCGCTAAAGGGGGAAGGGGGGGGGGGGAACTTCTCACCTGAGAGGGCGCCACGAGGAGTGAACTGAGGCGGAGTCCCACAAAGTTCTCTGCGAAGAGATTGTACTGCAACGCGAGGACCGGTGGTCACGTGGACAGCAGCTGCTTTGGGGGGAACGCGATAGCCTGGAGCGGGAGTAGTGCTGGGGCTGGTGTCGAGTCGGAGAGGACGAACGTCTAGGCTGGAGGGGCGAGGCACGCCGCGGCAAGCGAGACAACGGTCCAGGCTACGAGTGATGCGCTGTGGTTGGACGAACGACGGGGGCAGCATCAGTCCTGGAGGAAGGCCTCGCGTGTCGGCGGGCGTCCAGGTTGCGGGCAGCAGTCCGCGGGCGTGGAGGCCTGTCCCATGAGCGCGAACGTGGTCGGGGCACGGGTGTCCGCTCGGAACTTCTCTCACCATGTATCTGGTCCAATCGGGAGGGTAGGCGAGGTAAGCGAGCTCACTGTGGGCCAGGCTCGTGTGTTCTTTCTTTATCTTACGAGCAGGCACACACTGGTCCAGCAGTCTCGTCTGGCCGAGGGTACTTGTAACGCACGCAGACTTGCCCACAGTCGTACGCACAGACTCTCACGCAACAGACGCATACACCGCCACTGACTCAGACGGGCGCATTCATGCGGTAAAACTCAACACACGGGCTCCCTTTCTAAAGTGACTTTTATACAAGATAAATATACGAAAAAAACGCTCACAACTATCAAGCTATATACATCACTCCTTTCCCCACACCCAGCATCCACATCACACACTATCTCGGCCAGGCTAGGCTTTAGTTTCACACTGTCTCCAACCTGTTTGATGTTATTGCCTGGTTACGTTGGTCCTTCTCACGTCTAGGCGTGAAAGTCCTTCGTTGTACGCTTCTTCCTGCCGTCCTGTCTCTTTGGCACGGACGTCCTCATACTCATACTGTAGCGCAGTTCTCGCTTTGACTTGGGTGTCTCGGTTCCGGTCAGACTCACTCTGAGTGAAGAGCTGGCGGGGTGATGACCTCACGTTAGGTCTGGTGACTCGACGTCTCAGCGTCCGTCGCTCCCTCTTTACAAGCACTCTGAATTCTAGGCTTCAGAGTCTTGGAATACGGGCTAGGTATCTCAAACACATCCGTCCAAGCTGACGATAAGCCCCGTACTAATATATTACTGCTCTGACAGACACAGCTTTTGCCTAGAACTCACTAAACAGAACTCACCAAAACTCCGTGCTAACCATGTCTTACAGATTTCACGTGGGCAGCAGGCCCCACGGACTATCGGCACAAAACAAACCGTTAACAAAAACTGTACCGTACTAACCCTAATGTATGAGCACTATGCACGAGCATAGAGCTTCATCACAGTACTTGTCACTGACCTTGGGGCGGGACGCTGTACGTCTGTGCTGGACTTGTCCCGAGGGTTTGGAGGGCCGTAATCCAGAAGCCGCGTCGAGACCTGAGTTAGCTCGGGCAGGGAGGCGGGTCGTGCATGCACGCTGTGGGCCCAGCTCATAACGGATACTCTCATTACTTAGTGAGTGGGCACACAATCCGGCCGATGTCCTAGGATTGGTAACGCCTGGCATAGCAAGGTGCAGTCCGAGTCTCCAAATCCGGGGGAATGCGCTTTGTCGATTCCGCGAAGGTGGCATGGGGGACGGTAGCAGGTGCCTGACCTTGGACTGGTGTAGGCCATTCACGTCAATAGAAGCCCCAAAGCTGAGACCAATGCTCTTCCAGCCAGGGGGCGCAGACAACGCACGGGTGAGTGGAGGCACAGCCAGAACAGGGTAGGCACACGGCATGTTAGTCACTCGGCCATTGGAAGTCCTCACAGCACGTGCAGGTGCGGACTTGGAAACTTGCCATGGCGGAGAGGCCGTAGGGGACCAACCGTGTCGCAGAGGCGAAGCCCCGGACCACCAACCAGTAGAGGCACCACACGAAGGTAAACTCCAAGCTAGCCCAGAGAACCCAGTAATCCAAGGCTAGCTCAGTAAACACGGTAAGAAAGTCCAAGGTCACAAGCACCACAAAAGTCCAGCAGAAGCCCCCACCAACGAAGGTAAACTCCAAGCTAGCACAGTGAACACAGTAAGCAAGTCCAAGGACACCAGACGACCAGTCCACTGTACAAAGCCAAGACACAGTTGAGTAAGTACACAACCGTTCACGGCTAGCTAAAAGAACAGACTGGCGGAAATCCGCTGGGCGCGTGACTGGATGGGGATGGACGGGAGGCTACTCAGGCTACTAGGTTACGGCGCCCCTAGGTTGCCTCCCCTGCCTTATAGGTACACAACCAAAATTTTGGCTGAAATTGTGCTAGCTAAGAGGCGTTTCCTAATAGTAATCTCATCGGTAATGTTTTTGAGGAAACAAAAACTACCACTTTATCACATTAACTCGAATACTGTTTCCCTCTTGTCTTCATATCTCAAAAACAGAACACAGAAATTACTCCCAAATGGCAAATTTTTATCAGACGGTGTAGTGACTTGTGGTGTTCCACAGGGATCTATTCTAGGTCCTTTATTGTTTCTATTATTTATTGATGATCTACCGCTGTGCATATCTCACCCAGATTGATTGATTGATTGTACATTGCTTAACGTCCCGACAGCAACAAGGCTTTCTCAGGACGTGCCTGCACTGCTTGTGAAAAAAAAACCTAAACAGAACATTGAATGTATGTCGCCAGCCGGTCAAATACATTAAATAAACCCAACACATGGGGCCTAAATAAAGCTAAGACCATCTAGCAACACACATCCAATATCAGGAGCTACAGGCAGTGCAGACAGTAGGGAGAGTTTTAAAAAGGCAAATACAGGTGAATGGACCTCGGGTAGACAGAAACACATGCCCCAGAATAGAGAGAAAAACTCACCCTGTGGGGCTGACCAGGGTGACCCTGGGAACTAAAAAGTACCTAACCCCACCCAAGTCCCCCAGGGCAAACCCGGGTGGGGGATATCTCACCCAGAGGCTAACTGTGATATGTTCGCTGACGACACAACCGTGCACACATCTAACAAACATCAATGAGGTACTCCAGCAGAGCCTGGACAAAGTAGCTGACTGGTGCATTAATAATCACATGATAATTAGCATTCCAAAGACAAAGAGCATGTTAGTTACAACACGCCAGAAACACCAGCGACCTAACAACTTTAACCTATAGAACAAGTAACTAAGCATCGCTTGCTGGGTGTAACAGTAGACAACCAGTTAAACTGGAAACCTCATGTTGATAACATATGCAAAACTTTGTCCAAAAACATGTTCCTTTTGTCTAAGCTCAGGTGTATAGTTATTCCTGACGTTTGCAAACTTTTCTTCCACGCGCATATCAAAACACATTGTAATTACAGTTGCACTGTCTGGGACGGTTGCAGCAAAATTCATATGAAAAAAGTAAATTCTCTGTATCGTCGAGGTGTTAAAGTTAAACTCATACTTTCTGGACCCACCCCCACAGACAGAAAAAATAATTTTTTTTAAATTGCTGGCATTAAATAAACAATTTGAATTTAACCGGTGTGTATTAATGTACAAGATTCTACACGAGAGCCCCACTCCATTTGCGAACTGTTTTCAGATAATCATAGACAGAACATGAGAAACAGGTCGCTCCACCAAGAACAAGACTAGATATATATAAAACTAGCCTGGCCTTTTCAGGTGCAAAAGCATGGAATAATTTACTCCAGCATCTTAAGTCTATTTCTAAATTTAGTATTTTTAAGGATCGCCTTTATCGCTTTTTACTTCTAAACTGATACCACGATTCAATTCTCCTCTATTGATGCTGTACTCTCAGAGACATGTTCTAATTACAAGATGACCTTCAGCTTATGTCGCTGTTATTATGTTTGTTTTTTCACCTTTTATGCTTTTTGTACACTTGAATGTTCTTGACACTATGTTTGTTTGTTTTTTTAAATATTTTATTATGTTGCTTGATGTATATTTATGTGTGCAGAGTAGCAGGACAGTTTATAAGAGAGGCATTTGCATGCCTAAAACTTTATCCAGAATAAAAACGTTTCATCATCATCATCATCTCTCTCTATCTCATCTCTCTCTCTCTCTCCAGGCTCTCTCTCTCTCTCTTACTTAAACACACACACACACACACACACACACACACACACACACACACACACACACACACACACACACACACACAACATTGTCAAAAGACCATGCACGTCTACAGAAGTATATCATGTAAAGTAAAGGTAAGTATTTAGGTAAAGTCAACCTCAATTCACATAAATTATAGCAAGCCTGAAATTGTACCGCAAAATTCTTTTTTTTTCACCATTTGTCTCAAGCCTGGAAGCAAACTCATTTAAATTCTTACGTAAAAACTAAATTACACCATGACAAAAGATGTTTTTGAAACCAATGACACGTACACATTGTGACCCTTATAAAACTCACCAAGGCATTGGCAAATTTGCAGGGCTTTTACAATAGGAATTATTTCGTCATCAGATTCAGACTCAGGTCAAACACAACAGGCTGAGACCCTTGAAAGCGAGGACAGTTCTCATAGAAGGGACTTCGTAGGTTATGGTTCATCCCATCTTGTTGGTTTTGTAAAGCGCTTTGAGCACCATTGATTTGGAGGGTAAGCGCTATATAATTGTACATTATTATTATTATTATAAATGACAGCATCTGGGAAATGTGGAATACTTTTAGACATTGTTAAAAAAAAAAAAAATTTCCATGACAAATGACGCATATTTTGTTTCTGAAATCTGTGTCACAGTACTGGTCACAGTAAGAAGCATAGATCCTCATGAGCCCTCACAATTGCAGGGGCTCATGAGGATCCATACCTCTTGCAGCTGGGTGGTGTTAAATTTTTCTTGGCTTAGATGGGGGTTAACTCATTCAGCCCTGACGCACTGCAGCAGGAGATGGGTTGACCATGATAATTTGGCGCCGACAGGTGCCAAGCTAACCTGGCACTACCCTTGAATTATCATGGTTGATCCATTTCTTGCAACAGGTGCATAGTCGTTAGATGACGCCTCCAAAATTTGGGAAATACGTGCACTGGGCTGAACGAGTTAATACTGGCACTGCTACGCAAGATATGCTATGTAACAGAACACATCACATTATTCTGAAAACAACCTTTAAACGTAAAATCCAGACCAAAAAGGTTACTGCCCAGCATGTAAAATGCAGAGAAAACCAGAAGAAAGAAACACGCCTCCAAAAGACAGTTACAGTGGAGTCCAGTTAACATGAACTGGCTTTACACGAATTTCCGGTTAACACGAACCGTTTTTGCATTCCCGGCCAACGGCCTTCTTATTCTGTATTAAAATTTCACTGATAACATAAAATGCTTAACATGAAATTTTGCTTTACACGAAGCTGGTTTTAGTTCCCAACAAGGGCAATTTCACTATTATTCAATCACCTGTTTAACACGAACACAGATACCATTCACCGAAAACCAATTCACGTGTCACTCTCGCGCTGTACAGTCTGTGTAGTACACATGACAGATCAGAGCAAACTCTAGTCTGGAATTGGCTGAATAGCCTTCGGCTGTTGTAATCCGTCTTCTCATTGGCTAGAGTTTCTGAACTGTATTCATGTTGCATCATTCGTATACCAACACAACCCTTTTGCCGATGCGTGATTGTACTTCAGCCTGTGCTGCTTTTACCTGATGAATTGTACCTTACTATGGATTTTACCTGATGGATTTTACATTAAATACGCGAGCTGAACACATTTCCATGTGTTTTCCTAGCGAGCTGAAGGTATGCATATAAAGTACGATAATGTGCACTTTTAACCTCGTACTCATTCATGCACACATCTCTTACACACTTTCTCCCTGAGGGCCGTGATCAATTTTGAGGCCATACTGGTAACACGAAATACATTTAACAAGAAGTGATTTTCTGTGTCCCCAGAAATTTATGTTAAGCGGACTCCACTGTACAACACAATTGTGTGGTAACTGTCTTTTTTAAGCATGTTTCTTTCTTTCTTAAACTTTAAATGTAAGACTTTGTACCATGGGGTTCAATGTGTTAATAAGAGCACAAACAACAGTGCCAAAGATAAGGACGGTGATGAAAATTAAAAAAAAGTCTCATTCCTACCATTTTCTCCCTCGGCACGGTAAGTGGCCGCAAAGACTATCCAGTTTGGTTGATGTGGTTTGAAGTATGAGCCAAAGAATTTCACCAGCATGTAACTGCCTGTGGAGCGAATCACACTGGGCACCGTCATCAGCACTCCCAGGCTAAGTGCGTGCTCAGAATTGCCATCATAAACCTGAATGTATTCCCCTGCACGCAGGTCAAACTCGGGGAAACTGAGACTGATGTGGGAAGAGGAATCAGGGGTGTGGATGAGCCAAAAACAGTCCCTGATTTCATCTGAGCGGTACAAGGGCCCTGGGGGCATGCTGAAGTTGCCTGTATTCCCCTCCAGCTGGTGAAAGCAACTGTAGGATGGCTTGAGTGTGGGAGAGCTTGTGGGGGCCGGGATGTAACCTGTGGAAGAAACAAGATTGATCATACACAGAAATAAATATGGTGTATTGTCGCCAGTATTCTTTGGATTCTGGATAATATTCTTCGGATTGTAGATTGACCCATATCAGAGGCTAAAAGCTTCAAATTTGTACACTGCCATATGCAAGCTACATTATAGTACTTACGGATAAGGATATAGACCAATGGCTTTAGTTCAAGGATAGTGCCAGAAGAGCTTGGCGCCTAGAGGTGTCAAGCTATTCTGGCACTACCCTTGAACTATTTTAGTCAAACTTATTTCACACACTGGTGTATTCCGAATGATAAGGGTTAATTACAAGTAATCGGATTCACACACACTGGCGTGTTCACAGAAATAAAGACGGACACACAGCGATTCCTGCCATACGTAAGCTCTGAGGTATGGCATAGCTATTCTGAAGAAAAATAATAGCATGAGCAGTGAAATGACGTCACTTCAAGCTTCACGTCATGGCATCATTAGCCCTACGATGCCGTGTTTATAGTGATGACTCGATGTTATACATCATCATCGCAGTACTAATATTTGACACATCAACTTTGCAATTTTCTTGCTGATTTTCATGCCTATAGCTTACAGGTCACAATTTGACCTAATCCTACCCCAGGGCTGGGGCAAACAGCAGGCTTATGCACACTGTTTATGAAAAATCAATGAGAAGATAGCTTTTTTTCGTAAAAGAAAAATTAAAGTTATGACAGCCGTTTTACAAATGACTCTGAAAAAATGGTGCAGAAAACTATTTGATTTTCACACCTAGGGCATACAGGTCACAATTAACCTAATCGTCCTCGACAGCCAAGACAAACTGCAGGTTTATGTAAATACCGTATACAAAAAATCATGCGATTATTAATGAGAAGATTGTTTTTTTTAGTAAAAAAGATTCAATTGTTTTAAGATTAACCCATATAATTCATGAATCAATCCAAAAAACGTGAAAATATATTATTTTTTAAATTTTTTTATTATCACTCAAAAAGTTCTAGAGGTACAATGCTGGTTAACGAACTCATTGAATATGTCCCTTTTATCTAGCTATACACTAAATAGCTAGTAAAAATAAGAAAAATTATGGACTCCAGTGTGGATCAACTGGTTTTTATGAAACGACCATTTTTTCCGCCAATGAGCATCTTAATCAAAAAGTTTAAAAAATGAATTTTTCTCTAAAATGTATTTTTTCGAAAAATACTTACCGACGGCAGTACTACTAGGAATGCTTCGCTAAGCTTAACAATTTTAGCCCAAAAAACTCGTTGTGTACCTGACGACAGGGGAGGCAACCACAAGGGGTGTCATTACCAGGATACCCCGCGTGGCCTCCCCTGCCCCCCTATCCGGTGGCGCGCTCACCATTTCCCGGCAGTCTCTGAGTCTTAGCTCGACTGCGCCAAGCTGAGAAGGCGGGAGGGACCTCTGAGTAATGCCGTCGATAAGTATTTTTTGAAAATGTACATTTTAGAGAAAAATTCATTTATTTTCTCAAAATTATTACCGACGGCATTACTACTAGGAAGAATGGCAAATAGTTGGAGGGTGCCGCAAACTGGTACAACTGTCCCCTGCCCAAGCGCTCTTCTCGTGAACTATCGAGGCCCGTCTCTACGCGCCACTCCCGACAATTTTAGCTAGGCGTTGCCCATTTGGAGGGAGTGCTGTGCCGCCGAGATGACCCCCACTAGTGCCAGGTGGACGCGCTGGCCAAATGTGACCCTCTCTCACGAAACCAGTCTTAATTTGCAGCGAGCCGATCCGAGCTACACGCAGTAATGTGTGGTGGGGGTCAATCTGGGTCTTTTTCACTTTTTTGCAGAAATGTATTCTACATACACCAAAGTATCGTGTGGTTAAAATCTATATCATGAAAAATGTCATTAGATAGGTTAAAAATGATTTTAAAAGACTGAGCTTGGCCCCAATTATGCTTTTGTTTTGTGCAAAATGACCCATTTTTAACATAACAGAACACGTTGCATCCCCTAAAGAACCCCATCATGCTATATACTGTTGAAACGGCCTTTGTGAGTACTTTCCCGCGGTACACATGCCGTCTAAAAATACATCGCATGAATCTCCCAAATAAGGAAAAAAGGGCGTACACAAATGTTCAATTTTGACCAATCAGAGAATAGAACTCTAACCGGCATGGCAACGATGACGTTACATGCATTCCCATTGGCTGAGACAAGACTAAGGGAAGGAACTGTGTTCTCTTCTCGTGTTTACAACCTCACGCGAAAAATGGAAGCCAGAATGTACTTGTGTATCTACTAAACTATTGTAAATCAGGCAATTTCCCGCCTGCAGATCAGGAAGAATTGAGCTACTTGATCACTGATTATTTCGTCGCCGATTCTCATCATGACGATAGCTTTTCAGACAACGATTGTGAGTCTGAACCGGCCAATCGAGACATAAGGGAACATGGAATTGAACGGCTGCATCACACAGTCTTCAACTCTCAATTCAACACATGGATCGAGGTATGTGCATCATTTCTGAATGCAGATGTATGCTCATTAGTGTGTGTGTGTGTGTGTGTGTGTGTGTGTGTGTGTGTGTGTGTGTGTGTGTGTGTGTGTGAGTGTGTGTGTGTGTGTGAGTGTGTGTGTCTGTGTGGACCAATTGTCAACACAAGATGAATAGGCTAATTATACTACTAAAGGCAATACATAAATGGCTCACATAAACAGACAGTTTAAAATGAGTTATACTATTTTGATCAGATGCAAAGGAGTGGATGATCCCTGGCATTATTAAGTGTGTGCATGCGGAATGGACCGAAGACAGAGTGCACCAAATGGAACGAGGACAGATTGCAGCAAGTTAAATGAGCAGCATGAACACTGGGTATGTATACCTTATTTTAACTTAGCACTAAACAGAATCATGCACATTCATTTGTTGTGTCTAGTGAGCAGTGACAGTTTATTTTCATCGACTTCATTATTGTTTTTGTTTCTGTTTTCAGTATCAGCCAAGACATGCTGACACGCCTCTCAAAGCATTACCAGGCAGAGGGACTGATGCCAACATGACAAAAGGCTGGGGGGCAAAAGAACAACACCCCCAGCCTGATGATCCACGACACAGCCCGCGTGGTGCGCTTCATAAAATACAACTGTGCATAGGACAACGAGAAGCTTGAATGGGATCAAGTCTGTTGGACGCTTCAGGTTCAGTCGCCAGCATCCTGTAAAGGTGTTTTACTAGATGACCATCATTAACGCTAAAGAGGAGAAGGTACTGGCTGTTCCTGGCCATGTTGCTCAACTTACCCGCATGCAGCCATCATACCAGCTCCAGGACTTTCCAGAGACGTACAGCAGTAACCGTTTCAAAACATTCAAGACTACGCCCGAGACATTGTGTGCCTTCCTCCCTCGTGGCTTATTTCCAGTGTGCAAAGACTACTGTGTCTGGTTACTGTGCTTGTGTGGTGTAGTGTGCTTTGCTTGAGAGGATAATTGGATACTGAAGGGGATGTATTTGGTGAAGTGGTATGCTGCCTCCAATACGTGAGGACTTTCCTTTTTACATTTCTTCTGCAAACTGTAAGTAAAGATTGTGTTGTTGTTTTTTTAAGTTGTTGCAGGATTACTAATTTATATTGGAAATACTAATAATCAGTTTGTAGATTTGACTGTTTAGCTTTTGTGACTTTATTTTGCAGGGTAGTAGTAGTAAATAGCATTCATTTCAGTCTGGGACAACAGGCAGCCGACTGCGACTTCTGTTTTGCATGTTTTAAGGATAATTTCTGTCTAGTGTCCTTTTCAGTTTGAATCAGTCATAAGTGGGTATAAATGACAAACAATGAAATAAAGTGATTGGCAAATTCATAAATTGGATGTAAATTGTATTCATTCTTTGTAATGATGGTTTTTATTTTGCCTTGGTGATGGTGGTTTTCACGTTCCTTGAACGTGTCCGCAATCTAATTTTAGATAACATTTGCCACTAAATAAGAGTGCTACAGAGCATTTTCATACATGTTCTGCCTAAATATATTATAGCAATATACTTTTATGCTAAAACAGAATTGAAATTATTTATGCCTTGAGTTTGATAGCAAAATATGAAAATGCATTTTTTCCCCCAAATCTGTCATGTTTACATTAGGTATGGCACTTTTGGGGGCTATTTATCACAAGATCCTGACCAGCTAGCAACTTAATGTGAGGTTTTACACATAGTGATGGACTTACTGAACCACCATGTAAAATATCAGGTTGATTGGTTGACTTTGAACCCCCGTTGCTAAGGTAGGTGTGCAAGACATGCACACAGAAACTTTGCAGGCTGTTTTCTCAAAATGGCCACCGGTGCATTTAACAACTTTAAACCCTACTAACTTCTACAATTTTTGCACTACAGCATTCATTCATATATCAAATTAATCAGCAAGCCCTGTACATTTCAGAAATGTATATCTCAAACACCCAAAATGCAAGTTAAGACTGATTTTGTGAGAGAGGGTCACAAATAGGTCTGACAGGTCTCTGCGGGCGAAGGTAGACTCAGCCCGCTCACCTACGGCCGCCACAACGTTCCGCCCTGTGCCAAGCTGGTAAGGTGTTGCTAGTAGCCCCTGCTTGACTTGTGTGCTCGGACGCGCAATGTTTGGGCCCCCCCTGGGGGTATGCCAAACGAACAACCCAGCAAGCTAGGGACTGCTTGCGCCGAGGTCTCATCTGCCCGGAGCCAAGGGCAGGAATAGGCGTGTCTGTGTCTTAGTGGCGTAGTCTTGTGCCTGCCACTATAAGTCGCCCTGACCACGTCTTGTAGGCGGAACTCCCGGGACTGGTCCGTATCCCTGAACGGACAGACAGTACAACTTGCGGTGTGTACACTGGAAGGAGGTTCCTAGCCCAAGTCCAGCCAATGGAGTGCTGCTCTAGTCATCGACCCTGATCTGGAGACCGGAGGGACGTCCCGAGAAGGCGCAATCTTGCTAACTGTGAAGCCGAAGTGATGGTGAACAGTCAGCAGGTCTTCCTGTTAGGTCTCCCAGCATCGCCAGCGGAAGCCGGCCATCTTGCCGATGACACTGCTCGATCCGATCCGAGAGGTCTGTACCAGTGCTGGTCCGTGCTAGGTGTCAATAAGTGTCTGCCACCTGGTGGATTCGAATGATGCTGAGGGGTCCGATTCTGCTTGGGAACCCCTAGACGAACTCGGCCAATATGGGGGTAGTCCGGTCTGTGGGGAGAGTTGCTCCGCCGCACATCAGGCCTGTAGTACTCTCGACTCTCCCTTGTATCCGTACTGTCAGAGACTCCTTGAGTCGCTGCAATCACATCCACTGTCGCACCCTAGAATCCTCTTGGTGTGAGTGCTGACTGTCCATCTCCCAGCGTGCCACGCCAACCGCTCTGTGTCTGTACAAACAGTTGCTGCCAGGGTTGCGATCGTCTCGGACGTGGAGCTGAGGAAGGAGTTCGCTGCGCGTCTCCAAAGGACTGTGATCCAGCTGAACTTTCATCAAAGTCCTAATCACCATGCCATCCCTGAGCTTGTGGAGCCCCTAGGTACCCGTCCTGAGGGAGGGAACGCGCTGCCACATCTTAACCCATAACAGCCTGAGGCTAACAGTTTCAATTGTACCCTGCCATCTATCTATCTATCTATATCCCGTAGTCTTGTCGACCGTTGGGGCACCACTGATGACTTGGCAACCAGCTCCCTCCATTCCTCTCTGTTCTCTGCCATTCTTAGCGTATCGCCCAGGCTCAGTCCTGTCCACTCTGAGATATTGTCCTCCCATCTTTTCCTCTGTCTTCCTCTCCTTCGTCCTTTCTTGCACAATGCCTTGCAGGACTGTTTTGGCAAGCCCTGCTGAACGCGTGACATGCCCATACCACTTCAGTTTGCATTTGCGTTCAGCACTGACAAGATTGAAGACCATATGGAAGGACAGACACATCACGCTCTGCTCCAAGATCAGACTGATGCGCTCCTTACTCATCTCAGTGTTCTTGTATGCCTGTGAGTCATGGACCCTCACAGCAGACCTTGAAAGGAGGATATAAGCCACTGAAATGATATGTTTTCGAAGGCTGCTGGGCATTTCATACAGAGATCACATTACGAACGAGGAAGTGGGAAGCAGAATCAGGCAAGCCATCGGGCCCTATGAAGACCTATTAGCCATTATGAAAAAACGCAAAGTGAAGTGCCCTGCCATACACAGGTTATACTATAGAAAAAATAAGAATGCAGCCCAAAGGCTTTACTTGAAGGCTAGGCCGGATTAGCGTCAAGCCTAGTGGCGCCAAGCCACTCTGGCACTATCATTTAACTAATCTTATTTGAACGTATGTCACCCACTGGTGAACAAGATAAGTGTTAAGATGCTTTCACCGTACATGTTGTTCCCAGGCAGTTATCCACCAAGGATTAACCGCCCCCGCCCCCCCGCCCCCCCCCCCCCCCCCCCCCCCCCCCCCCCGACTTAACTTCAAGTGGAAGCAGCGGCGCACAGCTCAAGATATCCTGTTCCACTACAGGAGGACCGGCCTATCACCAGGGAATTCACATGCAAAGGTGGTTGGCTACGCCAGGAGTCCATTCCTCGAAGGTGCCCATCCACGGCCCAGGCTTATGGATCCGTCTGGAGGCGACAGAGGAAGCAGCTTCCTGTTCCACTACACGAGGACCGGCCTATCATCGGAGTCTCCTCACATGCGTAGAGCAGTTGGAAGGCAGCTTGGTGTAGTAACACTCTTTGCGCTGCCGCTGACCCTGCCACAAGGGGAATCCACGCGTACATTGCGCTGACCTCCGAAGCACCGTGTCCGAAGAGTGCTGTCCCGATCTCTGCACCACCAGCAGAAGTGCTACACGAAGAAAACTCCGACCTTCAGTAGCCGGAGTGCACCCGTACCTTCCGTAGCGTAAGCCATTGTTTCCATCTGACGCGTGCCAGCCGCACTGCCTTCAACTCCAGCCAGCGGATGTATCTGCCTGCATGTTCCCCTGTTGCTATCCCGCTGTTATGGCACTCCCTGCCTAGGCGGTAAATCTGGGTGCTGGTCCCCCATTGGACTTGCCTCTGATGCCCAGGAATCCGCGTCGGCGGCGCTGAGTCAGCCCAGAGTCCGAGTCCTCCCACGCTTCGCCATCTGGTTCCAGAGGGCCGACCATCCAAGTAGTTGCAAGCGCAGGGCCGAGGTTACTAGTAAGCGCCAAAGCCGACACTAGACGTCACCTAGTCTCCGGGTCTGGGATCCGTAAGGGCCTACTGTAGCCTGTCGGGCGTCAGGATCTCAGCCCACCTCCGTGGTCTCCTTCTAGGCAGGGCTCCCACCACGCCAAGTAGCGCTGTAGCCAAAGCTTCCATCTCTCCACCGCTGGCTGAAGCAAGTGGAGGCAATCCTGCCGAGGTGGCAAGCAGGCATGGGAATTGCTCAAGCAAAAATCATCTGAAACGGGGCCTTCAACCTGATACAAAAGGCCTCCACCACGCCAGATCTTCTTTCCGCGAGGGCCGAAAAATCAAACAGTGAGGGAGGGGGGAGGGGTAGGCGACGGACCTTGCTTCTGGGCGCCGGAAAATCAAACAGTGTGTGGGGGGGGGGGGGGGGGGTGTGGGAGGGGGTGTAGTTACTTCTGGGCGCCGGGAAATCAAAAAGTGGAGGGGGGGGGGGGAGATTTGCGGACCACCTTAGGTCTCAGTGCAGCGCGCACTCAGGCGGGCCACCAACACAGCCTGCCGCAGCATGTTCTGTCACAGAATAAAACTGGCGCTTTCCTTCTTTTGCTACCCACAATGGTTTTTCGCGGAAACGTCTTTTTTTTCCGCGGCCGATTTCTTTTTCTCGCGGAATTTCGCGGACAATTCCCATGCCTGGCAAGGGATCCTGCACTGTCGCCTTGTTTTCTGCCAGGTAGGTCCCACAGAAGAATGTCCTCGCGCGGAGCCTTCCACCGCTGTGTTATCCCAAAAGACAGGTGAGCGTGGAACCTGTCACAACAACGCGTCCCTTCATATCCAGTCGCCGCCGGCGATCTCCGCCAAGGAGTAGGCTGCGGAGTGGTACACCACCCGGCTGTCACTAGCTCCGTGCGTGCCCCGCTCTGAAGGAGCGAGGCTGAAAGGTCCCAAGTGTTCTCCAGACACTTGCTCACGGAAGGCATTACCCTCTCGAGGAAATCCCATGCCAGCTAGGGAGAAGCGAACCCAGGGAGCAGTCCTGTCCAAGCCTCGCTTTCGCTTCCTCACGTCCGAGTCTGTAGTCTGTGGGGAGCAGCCGCCTGCATCCACGCCTCCTTATCCACCTCTAGCACGGCACCTCCTGGAAGAGACTCCACATCACTGCCGGCGGAAGCGGAAGTAGATGTTCATCCTCTCTGGCCATCGAGAGTCTCAGAAGAACCTCTGTCGTCCGCCGCCGTCTTGCCGAGTGGTCGCCCAATGCCTCCGCTAGATCCTGAAGTCTGCGAGGGAGCGACGCGAAGCACTGGGCCATCCGATGCGTCGGTCATCGTCGCAGCCTTCCTCTCAGAGCAAAGACAGCCAGAGGAAAGACGCGACACGAGCCGGGACGCTTCGTCCAAAGAGTGGCGAATCCGCGATGTGTTGGAGCGCACTGACCGTCTGCTAGGCGTGTCCGTTGTCAACCCCCACTCCGAACCACGTCCTCCGGGTGTAGCCTTGGCGCCTCCTCGACCTCCGTTCTGGATGTAGGCCACCACTGTCGAGCTGTCGGAGAGTACGCGTAATCCTGACCCATGAGACGCTGCTCCCAACCAGAGAGAGCACGAGCCACACTGCTTTCACTCCAGCCTGTAAAAGTGTTAGATGGCTTGATCTCTCGTCCACGTACGAGGATATCCTGACTAGCCGCTGCTTCCACTTGGAGAGAATGCGAGGAACACTGCTACTATCTCCAGCCTGTTGATGTATTTGTCTGCTTGATCGTTCTTTACGAGGATCCCGACTCGTGAGATGCTGCTTCCCATGGAGGGAGTGCGAGCCGCCCTGCTTTCATCTGCAACCTGTTGAGGTGTTTGACGGCTTGATCCCTCGTCTAATGGAGAGGATATCTTGACCTGTGCGCCGCTGCTTCCACTCGGAGAGAACGTGAAGCATACTGCTTTCATCTCCCGCCTGCTGATGTGTTTGTCCGCTTGATCCCTCGTCCAATACAAGGATCCTGACCCGTGAGACGCTGCTCCCACTCGGAAGAGAGCGGGACACACTGTGTTGATGCGTTAACGCTCGTTCCATAGTCCAACAAGCCAAGGTCGAGTGCCCAAAGGGAGGGCGATTCCATCCTGCCGCTGCCATCTCCTTGGTCCCGGCGCCGGTGTTGAGGCTGTCGTTTCCCCGAGGAAAATCGGCCCTTGAAGCTCTGGTCGTAAGAACAACCGCTCTTGCCGGGCGCCTCTGATGCTTGATGTCACCGAGAGATCCCATGCTGCGCCGTACCCGAGCTTGTCCGCTGGTCGGAGAGGCGAAGAGGGAAGAAGACGTTCCCTGGCATTAGGTATATGTAGCACCTTCTCCCAGCTGCTGCGGTCGCCCGACCGAACATGTAGACTTCGTCCCCGCGTGATGCAGGTCCATGGCTGCTGTGAGGCTCTCTCTATCTCCTAGGGCAGAGTGTGGGTGGGTGGTTGACACCGCCTCTCGTTGGCGGCTGACCGAGTTAGTTCCTCCTAATAGGACTTTGGACATGGAGGATCCGCCTTGTGAGTTAGTTATCGTCTGTAGCTCCAGTCTTCGACTCGGGACCCTGAAGCCGGTGTCCTTCTCCATGCTGCTAAGATGTGGGGGAGGTATCCTCGTGGTTCAATCGCGATGGGGAAGCACCTCCCGTCGTCTGGCTCTAATGACCAAATGTCCGACTTCCTATGGACATCTTCGGTCTCCAAACATTTCTCAGTCCAACATGATGGGGAAGCACATTCCGACAGTTGGTTCGGGTTGACCGCACGACCGTCCTGCGTCCCCAAAGCTTGCTTGTTTGAGACTCCTATCTCACCTTCCACCTTTACTGCGGGGGAACTGCGCTCCATATACCGACACATGCCTAGGGGCGGTCGAGCATGTCCCGGGCCTCTACGAGGCAGGGTGGAGTTCTTCCGTGCGTTCTGTGTCTCACATGACTGAATCTCTCTCCCTCCATTTACTGCGAGATGCCTGAGCTCCATGCAGACCCATACCTGGAGGACGAATCCGGTAGTGAGCGTCCTTGCATATCCGGGGCCTCTCTGAGGCGGGGTGGAGCTCTTGTGTACGTTCTGTGGCCATCTTTCCTGTCCCTCCCTGAAAGGTGCATCGTAGACGCGGCCAGGTGACAGTGCTGGTCCGGCCTAAGGCTGGCAGGCACTTGCCTCTCAAGGGGGGGGGGGGGGGGGGGGGTTCCCCGTTTGGGCTCTCTCTCTCTCTGTCTCTCACCTGGGGGGTGATAATCTGGCCCAACATCTTTATTGCGGAGGGACCGAGCTCCATGAGCCGACATGTGCCTAGGGGCAAACCCCATCACTGGCGGTCGAGCATGTCCCAGGGCCTCTACAAGGCGGGGTGGAGCTCCTGGTGCCGGGTCCGAATGGGGGGCAAGCCCTGATCGCTGCTGCTAGGCTCAACCATCCGCTCAGGGTGGGGCAGCGCTGCCCGAGGCACCGACCGGTATGACTCTGCCTTTCCCTTCATTGTCGTCGATGCCGCTTTGTTCGTCAGCTGTGGGCAACGTGCCGGTTTATCCCTCCGGTAAAACACCCCCAGCTGCGACCATCTCTCTTCCTCCCACGTCACACACTGTCGCCTGTCTGATCGGAGAAGCAGCACGAGCATGGTAGGCAGACATCATGGAAGGCGTCACACTTGATGCAGGTCCGTACCTAAGCACCGTAACAAAGGACAGAAGAAGACCGGCGAGAAGCTGGGAGCCTCCGCAGAGGGACCGCGCTCCCAGTCGGGTTGCATACATGACCACCCGGTCACCGCCGCCGACCGGTCGAAACCAGTTAGAGGCAGAAACCTCTACTTTACCTTGTCATGACTCAAACCGATAATCCCACAGAAAAACCCAACACCACATAATCCACAGAACACATAGGTAATCCAAGCACAACACAATGCACATAAATCCAAGTGTCCACGGTACACAACGGTAATCCACCTAACCACAGCCGGAGCACGATATGCACACAGCCTGTCCTGGATGAGCTAAGCGAAGAGACTGCCGGGAAATGGTGAGCGCGCCACCGGATAGGGAGGCAGGGGAGGCCACTCGGGGTATCCTGGTAATGACACCCCTTGTGGTTGCTTCCCATGGGCTAAAATTGTTAAGCTAAGCGAAGTATTCCTAGTAGTAATGCCGTCGGTAATGATTTTGAGAAAATAAAAGGTCCCGAAATAATTCTTTTAGGGACAATATTCTGAAATTTCAAGCTCGTCTGTCCTCAAAACGCGGGCTCTAGTCGCTGTCACACACACACACACACACACATGCCGTTTGGCGCCAAAAAGATGTTCTCTAGCAAGGTTTGCGTAGCTAGATGTGACGTTATTTTTATCTTGTTACTTCTTTGACGTCAAATATAAAATAACATCCTGATAAAAAGATACATGCAAAACAATACACACAATAAAGACACACCCTCGAGGAAGGCCATGGGACGAAAATTTGGTTAAAAAACTTCATGTGCATGCTCCAGAATGCACTCCGACCAGCCCCCTTTCAAAGTCTACCGTATTTTTTAAACACAGTAGACAAAAAACACCACCTCAGAATTTTAAAACCAAATTTTCAGCCCATGGCTTTCCTTGGTGGGGGGGGGGGGGGGGGGGGGGGGGTGTCTTTATTGTGTGTATTGTTTTGCATGTATCTTTCTATCAGGATGTTTGTTTATATTTGATGTCATGGGATTTCTATTCAGAACGTGTACATATATACTCACAAAGTCTCAACTTCACTACTAAACAAACCAAACTTCACTGTAATTGTTTTGGGTTTTCTAATGGCACTCACTTCTGGCAAAGTTATAGATGGCTTGGAATAAGATCCTGTGTGCTTCAAACTCCTGCTGCATATAACCATTGCCAAAGAATAATACCAGCAAAGATCTGCCAGTGGAGTGCACGGACTGAAAACTGTCTGAATAGCTGACGTATCTGCCCAGGCGTGGCCAGTCTGGAGATGGACCATCGTACACCTCCACTCTTGTTGCCACAGGCAGCTGCATGTCAGTCAACGTCAGCACTACATGATAATATTCACTGGGTGTCTGAATGAGCCAGGAACAGTCAGGTGCATTGTACATGTAGCGGTTTGGATCCAGTGTCATGGAGAAATTGCCAGGAGATGCGCTCAACACCTGTACACAGCCAGAGCCGAGGCCATGGTCGGGTGAATGTCTCATAGAGGTCGGCGCTAGTGTTGATGTTGTGGTGGTAGAGACTCTGAACACTGGGAGAGAAAGGTAGGAAAAACACTAGTAAGGAGGAGAACTGTGCGTCTGCATACCTGTCAAGTATGAATCTGGCAGGAGACTACTAACTTTGCATCCCATCTCCCGCTTTCCCCCAAACCCGATTTCTGCCACTTTTATGATTATTCCTCCTAATTCTTCCAATTGGAGAAAATTCAAGCCATGTTTAGCAAGGGAGCATAACCATCAAGTCTCCCGATTTCGGTGGGAGAATCTCGCAAATTTGCAACCCATTCTCCCACTTTCTCCTGACCTCCTGATTTCTCCCGCTTTTACGACTTTTTCTCTCGATTCTCCCAACTTGAGAAAATTTGAAAACTTTGAACGCATATCTTGTCGGCAGTTTTGTTTTCTTTCCACCATTTTGGAATGAAGGGAGATCACAAATGCAATCGGGTTATTTCCGGTTTTAATCGCACAAAGAAATCGTCTGCTATTCCTCAAAAGACAGAGGCAAAATGCAGATGGATCTTGCGAAAGACAACGGTGAGTAAAAAAATCGTGGCCAGTTACTAGCAGATTTTACTAAGTAAAATGTGTGAATGGCTTTTCCAAAAAATACGTGGGGTGGAGTGCAGTACCCAACAGCAAGTCTTACGACAGGCATTTTTCTTTGTCTTTGGTCTTACGAGCCTATTTCCAAATGCAGCTAGCAGTAGGCAGACATATAAACTGCACACATGTCCTTCCCAATCAGTTTAGAAGAATTTGAATACAGGTATCATGAATGTAAGGAAAATCGTTTCTAGTCTCAATATTGACATTTTTTGGGAAGAATATCAGATTTACTGGAGATCTTCTGTTTTTCTGCATGTTCTAGTTTTACTGTGTGCACATCAGATAGCAGCATCAGATTAAGAAATTTGAAATAATTCAAATAAAATCACATTATCTTTTTAGATTTTCACATAAAACGGAATATTTAATGGTGTTGCGTGAATTTATGGTAAAAATGCAACAAACACACATACAAAAGTAATAATCTGAATATAATGTTTGCTCACTTTTTATGCTGATAGTTACTGCCACGTGTAAGAAAACGCTGTGACACCGCAGACCAAAAAAGGCTGTAAAAAAATCTCCAGATTTCCCATTTTCAAAACTTGACAGGTATGAGGGAGATAAACCATGTTTTCTTCAGGCTATTTTTGTTTTCATTGATCAATTTGAACAAAAGAAAATTGTCTGACAGTTCAAAAAAGGACTATCTACTGCAAAATGATGTACGGTATACAGCAAAAGATAATGGCGTGTCAAGAAAGTGTGCACAAATATTATCTGATTTCATTCTATACAACGTCATACATGCGAAGGCTTTTCAACAGAACACTAATAAAAAATAATAATAATACCGTTATTATATAGGCGCTTTTTCTCAATTTTTGGGGAAATCGACTCAAAGCGCCGCGCCTGAAACCCAACACACACACTCACGAAACAGACACGGATTTACGACATTTAAGACAAACACAGTACAAGACAAACGAAGGGCCAGTCAGCTACTGAAGTTACAGAGATTTTTTTATCGCTTGTATTTGAATTTTGTAAAGTGGCCTGAGACCGGTACCAAAGTGTGGGGGGTGGAAGAACCGGAGTACCCGGAGAAAGGGACAAAGCTGCATTTTTGCATTTCATACCAGCAAGTCTGGTGGCGATCCTACATCAATGCTAGTAGCAAACGGCAGATAAACCGTTAAGCCTATTCTTTCCATTCAAACCAGAAGAATTTGAATACCATGACAAGATAGATCTTTTCTAGTCTCATCAAAATTAATTTTCATGAAGCAGAAATCAAGTGTTACTGGAGGTGGGCTCTTTTTGGCTCCAATCCACATGGACCAGTTTCATTTTGTGTTACAGTGTGCACATCAAATTTACAGACCCTGCATGAAATTCTGTAATGTGAATTAATACATATACAAAATCATGCTGATTTCCATTTACCACTGAATAATAACTAAAACACACACACACAAAAGCAATAATTGGAATCCACATTAAATTTAAGTCATGCATCACAACACATTTTATGCTGTTAGCTATTATGCGGGACATTTTTTCTCTTCCAATTTTCAAAACTTAACAGGTATTCATCTAAGACCATGGATCAAGCATGGCTCACTACAAAGACTCGCTTTGCTATTTCATGTGACCTAAACACTTTTTTTGTTTAACCCTTTTAGCCCCACGCCTGCATTTCCCAAATTTTGGAAGTGTTACTTACTGACTATGTACCAGTTGCAGGAGGTAGACTGACCATGATAATTACAGGGTAGTGCCAGATTAGCTTGGTGCCTGAAGGCACCAAGCTAATCTGGCACTACCCTTGAATTGTCATGGTCAATCAATCTCCTGCTGTAGGGTGTTGGGGCTAAAAGGGTTAATCTGTACCTTCTGGTCTGCACTGCGGCTGTTCATCACTATAATCGCCACATTCATTCTGTCCGTTCTGACACCACTGTCGTAGAACACATTTGCCGTTGTCACACCTAAACTGGTCTGCAGTGCATTCTTCAGCATGCAGGGGGCCTTCAAGGAAAAGAATCATGACAAGGAAACATTTATTCCAAATTTTTTGAAATTGTATCAGACTCGCCAGATACAGGTCATGCAACCTGTCAACAACCTTGAAAGAACTGCAACAAGTTTGCAAGCCTTTTGGGTGTCTGTAGCATCTTTGCTCAAGGTGACCCTTGCAGGAATCACCTTGACCAAACACGCTACCGACAGCAAAAGGGTTAAAAATGAAATCTCCTAGAGGCAACATAACAGTTCATCAGACACATCAACCATACTAGTTCAACTAGGGTGGAGCTAAGATAGGCAGTAAGTTATTGTCACCTCACCATTAACCCTTTGCTTGTTGGTAGCGATTTTCATCATGATGATTCCAATATAAAATTGCTACCGACATGCAAAGGGTTACCTAGCAAGGTCCATCCGCATCCTAATGTAGTGTGTCATCACTCACTGCAGTACCATCTCCTATAGTTGCGCCCAAATAGAGAAATGAAAGACTGACAAACACACACCAAAAACATACCTGTTAAATACTGTAGATGAAACCCACGGCCCTTGGGGTTCGGTCCACTTCGAAAAATAATCCAAACAAAGGGTCGATAGTCATCCAGTCGCCTGATGTAGGGTTCTGCACTGTAACCACATATTGTTTGCTCAGGAGTTGGCCCGATCTTGATAAAATTCTGGGAGCAGTTGTAACCGTTGGCGTAAGGCTCAGTGGGCAAACTAACGGTGGCAAAGCTGTAAGAAAGACGAAAATGATGATAGAGATAATTTACCATGTCATGACAAAAAGTAGCATGGAGCAATGAAAGTACATCAGCCTCAGCATTATTTGCTCCAGTATATCACAGTATCTGCTACAGCGTGCATGTCTCTGGCTCCCATGGGATGTCCAGTGAGCAAACGGTCCTCATGCCCACAACAGCCTTTGGTGGCTCACGCACCAGCTATGGCTGACATCAGCCAGAGCACCCTGGGGGTTTACTTCAAAAGTCTACATAAATTCTGGGCTACAATACCGTGATCGCGAATAACGTAGGCTGTCCTTACACATCTTGGGTACCGTGATATATACAGACAGAGGCTGACACGTATAATGCATGGGTGACAGTGTGAACAAAATGATATTACCGGAAACAGTTCACAGATTAACTATGCCCAACATAAACGCCATCAGCAAGAGAATAAAGTCACATAAGCCTCTGAGAGAACCGCTCAGGTTCATGAGAATGTATGTCTCTTGAAAGTTGAGATGAACAGGCTGGCTGAACGGCTGTTGTCTGAACCAAAAAGCTGACATTTAGCTTCCTGAGATTTAGAAAAGCTGAATCAGTCTCCAGGACTGCAGACTGTCACCCATGATAATGTATCAGTGAATGGGCATTCTCATGTCTCAATGTTTTGAACATTCAAGTACGGAAAAATGTGTGTGAATGGAGGCGTGCATGGCAGACATTTGAAAGTGTTAACCCTTTTCATCCTGATACACTACTGCTTGAAATTATTTTGACTATGATAGTTTAAGGGTGGTGCCAGAACAGCGTGGCCCCTAAAGCGCCAAGCTATTCTGGCACCACCCTTGAAATATAAAGGTTGATCTACCTCCTAATCTTTAAGGTAGCCTTCATAGGATAATACGCAAATTAAACAAGAAAGGCAAAGCCCTTATGGCTCATGTGTATGACCAATCCACACAAGTGTGAGAATAAGTAAAGAGTTTGCTTCTGCACCAACAAAATACATGTTTTCTCAAAATTTAATCAGTTTCACACATCTGTGAAACCCCTGTGACCCTTGCGATGAGTTGACTAAATTAGTATACGTAGGAAGGTCTTATCATCAGCTACCTTTGTGCCAAATTTGATTGAAAAGTTTGCAAAAATGTTGATAATAACTACAATTCTATCAACAATTGACAATTTATACACAGTTGTTGACCTCTTGTGACCCATGACCTTTTCGAAAGGGTCATCCAAATTAGTATGAACAGATAGGTTTACCATCAGGTATCTCTGTACCAAGTTTGGGTTTGAAGTTGTGAATACTATTTTAAAAAAAAACATCTTTTGTCAAAATATGGCTATTTTGAACCCATTTCCTGAGCACTTGTGACCCTTTACCTTTCTGAGGGATCAACCAAATGAGTATGCTTAGAAAGGTTTTACCATCAGGTATCTCTGTACCAAGTTTGGGTTTGAAGTTGTGAATGGTATTTGAGAAAAAATTAATTGTGTCAAAATATATCAATTTTTGCTAAATTTCCTGATCCTCTGTAGCCTTTTGTGAGAGTCATTGAAATTAGTATGTTTAGAAAGGTCTTGCTACAAAGTATCCTTGGGCCAAGTTTGAAGAGTGTAGCTTGAATAGTCTCCAAGAAAATGCCAACGTTAAAGTTTACCATGGATGACGGTGGGCAGATGGACGGACGACCACTGGCCCAAAATCTAGACTCACTTTTCCTTCGCACATGAGCCAAAAAATAAGCCTCAGGATGTAATGGGTTAAAGAGAGTGCCTTCTATACAAATGGAGTAACATACTGGGTACTCAACAGTGGCTAATTCAGTCTGTCTCCAGCAACTTCAGTCAATCCATTTTAACAGCAAAACAAGAGCATTTCATCCAAAAGTATACCATATAATGAGGCTTCTCTATCACTGTCTGGTATGGTAGCATAACCGCGACAGAAAAGAACCAGCTCGAGCACATTGTTAAGACTGCCTCCCAAATAGATGGTTGCGACTTTCCATCTGTCACCTCCATTTTCAAAACGCGTATGGAACGGAAGGCAGGAAAGATCGTTCGCGATCTATCACACCCAGCCAATCATCTCTTCGAGCTTCTGCCCTCTGGCAGGCGGTTTCGTGCTTTGAAAGCCAGAACCTCTCGATTCAGATGCAGTTTCTTTCCAGAAGCTGTCCTCAGTTCATCACCACCCATGGAACAACATGATTCCATGATCGTGACATATGACTGATTTGTGTGTAAATATTGTGTTTCTCTATCCTTAGTGCTGTATACAGGACGATCGCCAACTGAGTGTATGACATGATGAATGCATGTGCAGCCCTACAAGTGAGGATGTATTTTACTGTTGCCATGTCACACGAAAAGCCTTGTAACGTTTACTTGGTGAATAAATGTCTATGTCTATAGCATTGTCAAATACAGTTTGGTTGATCTAACAAAGAAAGTTGAATTTTTATATAGTTTCCTCAATGAAGCTTGAGAGGTACAAAGCTGTTTTAATGAAATCATCCAGTGACTGTTCTAAAGGAAGCTAAACATAAAAATTCAATTGAATATAATATAACAAAAATCACAGACTCAAATGTATGTCAGTCAACTTTCTCCTCAGATGTCACTTCTTTTGTGTGAACACTCCGACTTAGGTACCCTCTGATGCTCTCTTTCAGACAATTCTTCAAAAAATACTCTGAAGTTTCAAGTTTACATGTGCACAAACACAGGAGATATCACTGGTTACATACATGTGCGCGCGAGCACACACACATAGAGTTAGGCACTAAAAGTATGTTCAGCAGCACAGTTAGTTTGGCTAGACATGGCAACATTTTTATCTCGTTACTTCATTGTTAGAGATTGAAGCCTGCCTACCCATGACATCATGGGCAAGACATTACACGCTACAGAATGCGCTCCACTGCAACCCATCTCAACAGTTTATCGTACATATATTTGTAATATGATCAACAAAAGACTAAAGGGAGGCAAGTTGAAATAAAAAATCAGGTTTCCTGGACTGAGGACTAACGTGATTCACCATTGACCTGTACAGTGCTCAATAAAAAAATAAAATATGTGTGTGTAAAGTGTTCTGGGCTGTGTTCAGCCTGCAAATTGCTACGTACACTATTCAGTATACATGGAATCAATGAATGGCTCTACCAAATTCATGCCTTACACATGGTGAAGAGAGCAATGTTTTTCTATGCATTCTGCATGCCCTGATCAACCAGTGAAAATAGTCCTGCCATAGAAACTATTCCATTCACTGAACTGTTGCACAGATTCTGCACCAGTGAAACAGTGTTGACTGAATGCCCTCAGTATAGAATGTCAAAGAAGGCCACGTATTTTGCGAACATTTCAGGAGTACCAAGTATCATATGAGTGCAGATGTACTGTTGGCATGACTGTAAACCAACGCATGCCAGCTTCACTGTTTTAGTAAACAGCATATTATGATATATTTCGACATTCAGTGATAAGAGTGAATCGCGACAAAATCTGAACTGTGATACACCAACATACAATAATTGTTAGTGGACCCATCTCAACTGTTCAAAATAAACCTGACACTAACGCACCTCATTTATTCAGATGGCAGTCTCAATGTGACCAACAGCTATGATTTTGTCGTAGCTCTATACAAATTAATACTGTAGTGCAAAAGAATCAAAAGAGGCCTTTAAAACACAAATGTCTGACTGTTTAAATCACTATAGCAAATCTGAAAGAAATAAGAAATGCAAAGCCCTTATGGTTCACGCGTATGACCGATCCACACGTGTGACAATAAGTAAAGGGATGGCTTCTGCACCAACAAAATCCATGTTTTCTCAAAATTTAATCAGTTTAACACATCTGTCAAACCCCCGTGACCCTTGACCTTTGCGATCAGTCAACTAAATTAGTATACATTGGAATTGGTATACATAGGAAGGTCTTATCATCAGCTACCTTTGCCCCAAATTTGATTGAAAAGTTTGCAAAAATGTTGATAACTACAATTCTATAAAAAAAATTGGCATTTTATACACATTTGTCGACTTCTTGTGACCTTTGACCTTTTCAGAGTGGTCATCCAAATTAGTATGCATAGATAGGTCTTACCATCAGGTATCTCTGCACCAAGTTTAGGTGTGAAGTTGTGAATAGCAATTGAGAAAAAATATTTCTTGTCAAAATATGGCTATTTTTGACCCATCATCCTGAGCTCTTGTGACCCTTGACCTTTCTGAGGGGTCATCCAATTAGTATGCACAGATAGGTCTTACCATCAGGTATCTCTGTACCAATTTTGAGTTTGAAGTTGTGAATAGTATTTGAGAAAAAAACATCTTTTGTCAAAATATGGCTATTTTTTCTCAAATACTATTCACAACTTCGAACCCAAACTTGGTGCAAAAGATACATGATGGTAAGACCTTTCTATTCATACTAATTTGGTTGATCCCTCGGAAAGGTCAAGGGTCACAAGAGCTCAGGAAATAGGTCCAAAATAGCCATATTTTGACAAAAAATGTTTTCCTCAATTACTACTCACAACTTCAAACCCAAACTTGGTACAAAGATACTTGATGATAAGACCTTTCTATGCATATTAATTTGGTTGATCCCTTTTAAAGGTCAAGGGTCTCAAGAGCTCAGGAAATAGGTCAAAAATAAAGTATGTCAAAATATAGCTATTTTTGATATATTTTGTGATCACCTGTGACCTTGACCTTTGTGTGAGGTCACTGAAATTGGTATGTTTAGAAAGGTCTTGCCACACCGAATCCTTGGGCTAAGTTTGAAGACTGTGGCTTGAATAGTCTCTGGGAAAATGCCAATGTTAAAGTTTTACCACTGACTACGGACGACGGCGGCTGCTCGACGGATGGATGACCACCGGCCCAGAACATAGACTCACTTTTGGTTTGCCAAAAATTATTCAGGAAAGATGTAAATTGGTTTACATTTCAATCATTTAAATCTAAACAGGAGTCAAAATTTAACTGCAAAATTAAAAAAATAATTTGCAAAACTTGTGTCTCATGGTATGCTCATGTACAAACACTGTGTACTGTTTTAACCTAAAACCAGACATGTACATACAAAAGTAGAGCCTGATAGGAGATGAAACCTTGCCCCAACCAGTCAAATGTTACTGGCACTCTCCTTATCAGCTTTTACAAAACAGTTCCAAGTGTTTTTTCCTCCAAAATTCATGTTAAAAAACGTTTAATTCTATGTGCATAGTTATAAAATATCAGAAATGTTTGTTCTCTAGAAACAGTATCTATACTGTCAGCATTCAGTGAGCGTGTACATTTCATATATCCTGCATATTTGTACCGACGTTTTCTACCATAATGGGACAACTGCCAAAGTGCATTTTGTTTGTGATCATCCTGGTGAGTGCGAACACTTGAACTGAATTCAATGTACATGTCCTGGGAATGGATGTTAACAGTGGTACTGTTTGTTGCATTCCCAGTTAATGTATTGTTCTGTTTTGTCTCATGAATTTATTTAAACACAACACATTCTATCTCCATAAATAAATATACAGATATAAAAGACATCGTAATGCTGCACTTTTTCAACTGTCTATTTGTGATGTTTTTGTTAGGAACCACAATCAGTTGCATAATTTCTGTTTAGTTACAAAGTTTTATGAACAATTTTTTTTGGTGGGGGGGGGGGGGGGGGGGGGTGAATTTGTGTGTGTGTGCTATAAATTATGCATTCATAAGTAGAATTCTTGGTGCTGCATTCAGTCTATACGTAGCATCTTGTAGTTGGATGTTTTCTGATGCTGTTGCTTTTTATCTAACGACAAATGATAAACTTTTGATTTTTGCAATTTTGTCTGAAGCTGCAAATTTGATTTTGTGTTGTGTTGGTGAAAACAGAATGAGTGTTTTCAAATCTGATGCCTATAAAACTAATTGAAATGATAAGATACCTAAACACAAAGGCCAACATCTACAATATTTCAGATCATGTACAGAAAGATTGGAGTTTACAATTCTTTTAAATTTCAGTAGTAATAAGAAACCAGTTTGTGGGGTGTTGAGTGGACACACTTGTAACAAGAGATACTTGAGAAGCAGGGTACAATGTAAATGCGAGTAGTGTTCCTTGGGAAAAGTGTAACAGAAAAGTTTAGTTGGAGTAGAGTGTCCTAAAACGTTTATGATAGTGACAACTTCTGCCTGAGAGGTACTCATAGCGTGCCACACC
Organism: Semisulcospira habei; assembly: GCA_036245525.1. NCBI lineage: Eukaryota > Metazoa > Mollusca > Gastropoda > Semisulcospiridae > Semisulcospira > Semisulcospira habei. The sequence continues at coordinate 122,020,927 of BTPG01000002.1, read as the reverse complement.
AGTGGCTAACCAAAATGCCAGTGGCAAAAGCTGATGCTGCAAGAACAGGGGCAACTGCAAGGGCTCGTGAGAATTATAACTCTTGTAGAGGGGTGGTCTTCAATTTTTCTCAGCACTGAGCAAGTTAAACTTAAGGTGGTGGGACTTTTGCGCAAATCTGGGGGCCGAGGCTCAGAATGTTCTTGTGCTAGAGAGTGTCACTTTGCCACTCAGACCGCCTAGCAAAGACATAAGGTGTGTGTGTGGTGATAATGTTTTTCAACCCATAAGACAAGATTTCTCTGAACTAAGCAACTCATGGACTCTTCGAACATATCATTTGTCAGTGAACAAAATCTTTTGTCACAGATGAACCAGTTGTTTGCAAGTTCCGCTGAGTCCAGTATCTTTGTGGGTGAGAGCTGTCCTGATGCCACATGCTCTCCACTTGCACATGGAAAGTGCAGCCACGGAGAATGTACATGTGAAGATGGGTTTTACAACAATGGGGATCAACAGTGTAGTGAGAGTACTGGTAAGACTTCTCAGTCCCTATGCCAGCCCCATCTGTCAAAGATTTTCATAAACCCCTGCTGATGCAGGTGCTTGTTACTGTAATTACCCTAAATATCTGACCACTTTTTACATGCAAATTTTCCGATTTTTCAGGTCTGGTTGAATATTTAGGAGTTTTGAAAAAAAGTTGACTGCCTGTGGAGGTGGCGTGGATGAAATTTTGAGGCACTAATTTTACCTTGCACAGGCATGCTGATCGACCCATTTGTGTTTTTATCTGAGTTGAAACAACAGCCGCTATTCATCCCAAATCAGAGTACCCACAGGGGGAGGGTTCAAACAAGAATGTGTTTGAATCAGATCCCGATTTTAGTGACTAAATCATTGTTTATACACCCACAGAAAATATAAAATAAATAGGTCCAAATGTGATGATCACACCTTGTTCTTACTGTTTTCTTGAAATATGCATAGTTCAAAAGTTATCTGCAAAACATACGAGGATATAGAATATCACATCATGTGCCACCCTGTGGAAAATATCAAAACAGCCATGACCCCGTCTTCACCTACCACCCCCACCACCCACCCTCCACTTGAGTTCTTGGCGCAGATAATCTACAACCGAACTGCCCATCATCTCCATGAATTATAGATTGTCATGTGCCTCTGTAAAGTGATGGCGCTCATAGGAGCTTCATGTCTCACTGGCTCTATGTTACACTGATGCTTGATTACCTGCCGTGTATCGGTGGAGGGGACTACATGTGTTGCCGATCACTGTGAATCTGACCTAAATTTTAATATTTTCATCCTAATCATTGTATAAAACTGTGCCATTCAGAATCAGGACTGAGACTTTGAACACGGTTGTAAGAACAGTGATTGGTTGGGTATCATCACTACACAATCACTTTGTGATGCAAAGTGCAACATATTACTCTTCAGTTTATTCGTGGTTATGTGCTGTCGTGAAACAAAGCATGTAGCCTTGGCTGTAACACTTGCGGGCATCACAAGTCGGATAGGTACCAAGACATATCTGTACACAGTTTGCTCAGACTGAGATCTGTACTGTTGCTACACAGAAACCAATGCAGATTGTTAGCCTGATGCAAAATGCGATGGAAAAAGAAATCCACATGTCCAAGTAGGGTAACCGAGCATACAAAGCATTCTACACAAACATATCAAAATGGAGAGAAATTGAGCCAGGAAGTCATAAACTCTCATAAGCCCCCTTACCCTGTGTGCGCATTTAAGCACCTATGCCTCTTGCAAGATTTAGTTGTTTTGATACACTTGGTGTAAGCTTTTTTCCTTCTTGTTTTTCTGTAAACTAGGCAACTTTTAAAGACTTTTGTGTTGCAGATTTTTAACAGGTGGTGGTCAAATATTTAGGGCACGATATTGTAGTGCTGGACGAATATTTGCAAGTCTTCATTCTGCTGAAAAATCGTAAAACACAGCCTGTGGTCGAATATTTAGGGAGGTCGAATATTTCGGGTAACCCTTGACTGCCGAGAAAAACTGAACATCACCCACCTACAAAAGGTACAGATCCCCATGAGTACCCGCATTGCGAGGGTTCATGAGTATCTATGCCTCTTGCTGAAACCAATGATTATCCATGTTCCTTTGATGACTGGGGACCTTTTGCTGAATTTACAATGATTTCCAAAACACAATATGTGTCCACTGGCAGTGAAGGGGATAAAATATACATGAGAGATCAGCTCCATTTACAGAGGACTCCAGTTAACACAGACACGCTTTACACCAATTTCTGGTTAACACAACAAGCTTTTGCATTCCCCGCTGAGAGATCTCTTGTTCTCTATTAAAATTTCATGGTTAACACGAAATGCATAACATGAAATTCCTGCTTAACACAAAGATGATTTTTTCCCCCCAACAGCACATTTTATAGTATTTTCACCTGTTTAACACGAAAACCCTCCCAAGGACTGAGACAATGCTATCCTCTGTGTAACACCGCACGCGGAAGCTTCGTTTACAGAAGTACCTGCGAACTCTGTTAAGCAATAGCCAATACACCTGAATGACCGCATAAGTCATTTAGCTTTCACACCTCTGTCCAATCAGTATCGCCAATGGCCAAGGTTTCCACTATTTTCAAGCACTAGTGCTCAACATGCGCGCTCACATGTATCGGTACACAAGTGATAGAGGACGTTGACGAACACATGTCCACCACAGGTTCTGTACACACACACTGCCTAGCAAGAGGGAGGGGGGTAGAGTGGTGGGTAAGGAGAGAGGAGGGACGGTAGGGCTGCACATTTTTTACATAGAGCCCTGTTTCTGAAAATGATTGGTCGGTGGCAAGCATAGACAGTTAGTCTAGATGAGATTCTTCCTTTCCCATTCTTTATTCAACCAAAGACAAAGACTGACCATGTGATGTGCGGCGGGAGTGAGCGCGATGGGGGAACTGCCATCTCAACTGATAGTGATTCTGTATAGGGCACGGAAAGCTGACGTCATCACGCTAGTTGTGGTGGCCATCTTGAGAGGATATGCAACTCATGCACTCATCGGGAAATCGCTGTCAGGACAGTCCTGACGTGCCAGCTATAGGCAATAACAGCAAGTCTTGCCATCACCGTAGGAAACCTCTAACCAGAATCTGTTTTTGTTCATTTCCAAAGAGGAAGAAACATGAAGAAAAACGTGTTGAAACACTACTTCACTACTATCTGAAGTCTATCGCCAGGCTAGCATGTCCTCTCAAGATGGCGGCGCGGTAGCCGACACTCCTAGGCAAAGCGGGAACTTCCCAAGCCCTATTCTGCCGATCTTGTACGTGTATTCATTCATCCGCAGTCAGTTATTTTTATTGCTTGATTTTTCATTCCTCAATACAAGTGTGATAAAACACACGCAGAGCTGATTTGTAAGCAATAGACAAAAATTGCTAGAGAGTGAAAACAGCAGTTCCAAGGATCGTGACACTGATCAACGCAAAGCGTTCATAGTATTGCCCGTACACATTGGCACACAGCTAAAAATAGCACACTAGCTACTACACTGCACGTGGTTACGGAGCTGTTTCATCAGATGGATTGTTGTTTTCCTGATGAATTGTACATTAAATCCACGGGCTGTATGCATGTGGTCTGTTGTACTATTGTGATGAAAGTAAGCAAGTAAAGTATGATACTGTGCATATTTAACCTTCAGGGCAGGGCACAATCAGATGCACATCAGTCTCCCACACACTCTCTTGTTTCAGACTATGAACACATTTTAGTCTAAATCAGTTAACACGAAATACGTTTTACACAAACTAATCTTCCCTGTCCCCAGAAATTCGTGTTAAGCGGACTCCACTGTAATTTAAATCTTATTTATCTTACAAATTGAGGATTATTCCAACTCACAATGAGTCTTTTGATGGTGGTGTTAGGCCTGCATTGCTATTAGGCCACATGCCAGTCTACATGTGTCCTGGAAGGCCTTATACAAGTCATCATTGTATGTGTGTGTGCACGCAAACTTACATGTTTGAGCATGTAAGTGTTTTACCTACTGGTATTAATAATAAGTCAGAAGCCACTAATCTACCGGTCTTCTTGTTCAAACTATGCTGGTGAACTGGCTAAACTAATCCCCAACTAAGGCTGGAGTAGTACAGAGGACTTTCTGCTTACTGTGGACTTTTTCTTCACAAAGCTATTTACGTTTAGCACCACATTAACCTGTTCAACCTCAAGGTTGCTTTTCCCAACTTTTGGAGGTGTCATTTATGACTAAGAGTAAGAGATGGATCGACCATAAGCAGGGGTAGTGTCATATTAGCTTGGCGCCATAAGGGACCAAGCTAATCTGGCATCACGCCAGAATTATCATGGTTCATTGGTTGATCCATCTCCTGCTGCAGTGTGTTGGGGCTAAATGGGTTAATGTGAATGTCAATACTGTGGTCTGACATTATGGCTCCCAGGTATGACAATATTAGGCTGTCTGCATCATTACTGGTGTTGACACTGCTGTCAAGCACTGAAGCAGCATAGTGAATGTAAGTTAATCTGATATATCATCACATACACTGTGGCACAGGTTTATCACAGAAGAAATTCAACAACAGTACACTTTATTCCATTATAAATCCTTGATGCTGACTACCTTAGTGTGATGACTGAACCAGGCAACCCACTGATAAACCACAGCTTGCAAGAGTTACCGGGGAAAGTATTGGGGTAGTTCTCACTGTACAACTCCCCCTGGCTGTTGTGCAGCTCTGTTCTCGATGTGCAGTCTGAAACAAAAACCGCTGGTTTAGTAGTCTGAAACAAAAGTGATGGTATTGTAAAATGTGCTTATGACTAACCTTTTGACTGTTGATAACGGTGTTAGTCACAATGATTCATGCAGGAATCAGCGACTAAAACTGCTATCGACACCCAACAGTTTCACCCATTTAGCCTCAGGGCCCTGCAGCAGGAGATGGATTGATCATGACACTACCCTTGAATTATCATGGTCAATCCATCTCCTACAACTGGTACATAGTCATTAGACGCCTCTAAAAGTTTGGAAATGCGGCCGTGGGGTTAAGAGGGTTAATATCAAGCCACTTTCAAGTAAAATTCAACAACACGCAAGAAAAGATCTAATCTATAACTGACTGGCCTAATAATACTAATTTACTCTATTCAGGAATAAAAGCAGTGCCAAACATAAAAGGCAGCACCCTTATGGCTCACGTGTATGACTAATCCACATAAGTGTGACCTTGACCTTTCCAACAGGTCACTGAAATGAGCAAGTGTTCATGTGTCTAAACCCATCAAAATCCGAGTTTTCTAAAAATGTACACACTGTTCACAAATTTGTTGACCCTCCATGACCCTTGGCCTCCGTGCCCTAGGGGTCAACTAAATTAGTCATGCATAGAAAGGTGTCATCAGCAGCTACCTTAATTGCAAATGTGATTGAAAAGTTTGCAAAAACTCTGATTAAAACTACAATTCTATTAAAAACTGGCATTGTTCACACAATTGCTGACCTCCTGTGACCCTTGACTTTTCCGAGGGATCATCCAAATTAGTACAGTGTATGCCTTATCATCAGGTATACCACGTTTGGGTTTGAAGCTGAAAATATTATTTGAGAAAATTGTTGTAAAAATATGGCAATTTTGAACCAATTTCTGGACCCCCCCCAAATGACCCTTAAACATTGCAAGGGGACCAATAAATTAGCATGCATAGAAAGGTCTTATCATCAGCTAAAACTACACTACAATTCTAAATTCTATCAAAAACGGGCATTTGTCACATATTTGCTGACCTCATGTGACCCTTGAACTCTCCAAAGGGTCATCCAAATCAGTATGCATAAAAAGGTCTTACCATCAGGCATCTCTGTACCAAGTTTGGGTTTGCAGTTGAAAATAACAATTTGTGTCAAAATATGGCTATTTTGATCCCTGTGACCTTGACCTTTGAGAGGTCATTGAAATTGGTATGTTTACCATAGACAGATTTTACCACAGAGTACCCTTGGGCCAAGTTCGAAGTCTGAGGCTTGAAGAATGGCCTCTGAGAAAATGCCAACGTTAAAGTTTACCACAGACGCCCCACACGGGATGCCGAACAAACAACGGATAGCCCATTACATAGACACATGTGAGCCAAAAAACTAGACAGGCAAAGTCCTTATGGCCCCTGTGCATGACCTTCAGTGACCTTAGCCTTTCTGACAGCTGTCACTCATTTGAATACTGAGATAATCACAGAGTTGGCCATAGTACCTACAGATTCCATGTTTTCTCAGACCTTTTTCCCCACATATTTCTCACACTGAGCTTTAGACGATTGGCCTTTACAAGTGGTCAATCAACTTAGTATTATTATGAATAATAATTTGGTTTTATTCTCATCAATTGCCTTTGTATCACCTTTATTTTTTTCAAGCGCTGACAAAACTGTAATTTTGAACCTCTGGGGCCTTGGCCTAGCTTTTATAGAGGCCTCTTCAAAGTGATATGTTTAGAAAGGTCTCATCTTGAGCTAAGTTTAATTGATGTCTGTGCCTTGCAGTCTCGGCGAAAATGCAAAAATTAAAGCCAAAGGACAACTGACGGACATTCTCAGTACATAATGATAATAATAATATCTCTTTGTCAACCCTCTTTGTCCATCTTTTAAAATTCTATCACAGAAAATAAAAGCTCAATAAGTTTATACAAGCCATCATTGATAAAACAGAACAAAATAAAACAGAATTCCAACCGACCCTATTCTTTTCCATATTTTTTTACAGACTTATTTTACAGTAGAATTTGTGTATAAGTTGAGGTTTCACAATTAAAACAAAATGTATCAAATTATAGGTTTTTTGGTACCTCCAACTTGCGACAGTAATGAACGCACAAAAATATAAAGACAATTTCTGCTAAAAATCATATACAAACACACACACAAAATAAAAAGGCTACCTGCAAATGAACTGAGTGCACCGGTGTTGAATGTAGACGTTAGCAGACACACAGCTTGGAGGAAAACCTTTATGATGGCCATGTCTGAAATGATATATGGATTGGATTTTTAAAATATTATACAAGAGGATTATTACAAGATCACCATTTTGTATCTATTTATACACACCACTGCAAAAACGTGTACATGTATGACAGGAAAAAATGATGTGTCAAATATATCCGCTAACAGAGAGCCCTCTCAAAACATGTTTGCATACGACCACGGATGTGTGAAATAAATCTACTGTTTTCAAAATGTGTAAATTACTAATTACACAAAAACATTTAACCCTCTGCATGTCAGTAGCATTTTTTGTCATGATGATTCCTGTAGGAATCATGACAAAAACCGCTACCAGCACACAGAGTTAATGCTTCTGGGGGTGACCCACATATCACACAACAACAACAGAAATACTCAAATAGCAATCACAGAAAAGGAAGCTCTGTAACATTTAATGGTCACTTGACCAACTGAATCGTTCCCCCCCCACTCAAGGACTGGCAAGAATGCTTGCTACAGGGTTTTGCTGTGCTGTTTAAATGTATGCCACAGGTTGCACACAGATTACTCTGCCATACACAGAGAAAGTTTGCTGGTTTCTAAAAAAAATATCGCCAAGCCCATAGTAAATACATTTACACTTAATAACTCCATTCACTAATAATGTTGAAAAGAAAAAGTTTCGCTTCAACTAAAGGGTCACCATGCATAGGTCAATTTAGTATTTACCTAAGAATCATTCTGCACTTGCTAAGCAGAAATATGGGAATGTTATATATATGGGTGTGCAGATACGAAGCTAATTTAGTTTACATTATACCGTGTTCTAGAATCTGTGTTGACCTTCCTTCCAAAAGAGTTTTCAGAATTTGAGGCATGCAATACAGGAGTCGCTTTCACTTTTCTAAACCTGTGTATGCAAAATGCAATGTTGCCCAAAAATTGTGTATGATGTAGCCTCACTAAAAAACAAAAATCACAATCTGCAAGACAAGGCCAGGCCAGTGACTGTCTGAGATGACATCATCAATGCCAGCTTCCTTTGTTAGGATACTATGTCTGTGTCTGAAAGTATTAGTCCTCTCTCTCTCTAACCCACACACACACACACTGACCTGCAATGCATTGCGGTTCGTGGCACAGCGGTAAAAGCGCCTGCCACCAATGCAAGAAATGTGAGGTTCGAAACCCGGTTCTGGCGTCGGACTTTTCTCCTCTAATAAGTCACTTCATTAATAAGTGTCACCATTAATTTCGGGCGGACCGCCGGGGGTTCTTTCTCCGGGTACTCCGGCTCTTGCCTCCCCCACAAATTCGGTATTAATTTTCGTTCACTTAATCAAATTTCAAAAATATAAAAAACGATTTAAATTTCCAAAATTTCAGTAGCTCGCTCGTGCTTGCCTTTAGCACCACGTGAATGTTCTGTGTTTAGTTTAACGTTTATGTACAGTGTGTGAGGGAATGTGCATGATTCACGTGAGCGTGCTTGTTGGGTTCAGTTCGCAGCTGTGTCCTGCGCATTGAGTTATAAATATGAGAAATGCGCCATATAAATACTATGTATTATTATTAATTTAGCAACAGTGTGATTTTGACTATAAGGGTTTCCCGCGAAAATGCAGCTTATGTTCTGCTGCTGCCGTATAATATGTAGAAAGTGTCCTTATGTGGTTTTAGGTAAGGTATGATCCTTTAAAAATTGTGAGGAGACTGTTATTGTGTGGTTTCATGAGATTACTGTGCTGATAACCAGCATTCCTGGTGAAATTTCTGCTAATCAGTTTTGATTTTTAATTCAACTGAGATGAACATCATTAGGTTGACCCATGTAAGAACAAGTATAAACATAAAGTTACCACAGAGAATGACCTCTGAATGAACCGATGCCAGTGTTTCAGCAACATCAGTTGTCACTAAAGACTGAAGACGTGCAACTGTGTTATTTAGCACTCAATACCCACACACATGCACACTAAAAGTTGAATTGCTGATTCATGCCTAAACTTTGTCAAGTGTCCTAGTTTGGTAAAAACGTTCCTCAGTGGTCAAAAGCAACTTGATCTAATTAACAGATGATGTGTATATATTCATTGCTAAAAGAAAAGGATAAATGATGACAATAGTATATATAACAGTTACTGTATGTTTCTCTCTCTGTTAACCCTTATCATTCAGAATACACTAGTGTGTGAAACAATTTTGGCTAAATAGTCCAAGGCTAGTGACAAAATAGCTTGGTGTCTCTAGGCGCCAAGCTATTCTGGCACCAACCTTGAACTAAAGCCATTGGTCTTTCCTTATCTGTAAGTACTATAATGTAGCTTGCATATGGCAGTGTACAAATTTGAAGCTTTTAGCCTCAGTATGATATGGGTTAAACAGCAGTGGTAGGTTATGATAGCTAAACCCCTCTTTCTGTTCTCGCCTTTGACTGTGTTCAAAGTCAAACATTTTCATGTTGATTGCCTTTAATGAAATGCAGTCACTCCAGCCATATATTTTAGCAATATCAAATGCATTTAGTTCTGGCCAAAGACACATTTTTGCATAGCAAACGTATACCTCCCAGAAAACTGCAAGCAAGCTGATTTTTTGGGGGGCGTATAAAACGCAGATGTTTTGTGTAAGTGCGACCCCTGCAATATGGCGGTGACCACCCAACAAATGTATGAGAAAACGGCATAACCACAGAAACAGGTTATTTTTTTAAGAAGTCTTCTGTGCCCATCAGCATGTTGATGTTATACTCTGTTGAGAAGAAGAACCTAAATTTGTTGAGATTCTTCAAAGCTCTTTCTAACATTCAGAGCGAAGCTACATGGTCACAACATCCTGAAACATTGAGTATTTTCATAAAACACAATAATATCTTTTTCCTCCACAGCTGATGACATATAGACGACACAAATTGTACTCAGCTTACCACACAGAAAAGATATATGTCCAACGGTCAAAGAAAACTTTTGCTGACAGTGGGATTGTACCAAGCTTTCACAATGACAGCTGGAGTTACGAGTTCTTCAGTTAAAAAAATGTATCAACAGTCAAACAGATGACTTTGGCAACTTACCTCTTTAAAACTCTCAAAACTAAATGACTTCCATTCTACATAATGGAAGTCATTTAGTTCTGAGAGTTTACGAGTTAACTAGTTTTACAATCATCATGGGCTATGGGAGACCCTTTTTCATGCACATCCCTGTTTGTAGTAAAGCATAAAAAAAAAATGCATGCACATATCTCGATCTCCATCAGACCTTATTTCATAGCAGGATGTGAAAAAAATAATTATTCCAATAACGACATGAAAATAATGAAGCACACAATATCTTTTCAAATTTGCCACAAATAAATAAATATAACGGCATCAAACTGTCAGTAACCTGAACATGAATAGTTCAAGACGTCCCACTGCAAACAGTACACTACTGTTTGTGCCACCAATGGCGTGTACCTTAAATGGCACCCGGAAAGATGACATCCGGGTGGTCTAATCATTCAACCACTTTCTAATGAAAAGTCCAGGGATCGGAGGCCATAACAAACACTTCAATGGGTTATGTACTGACAATTTCCAGCAGGAATAATAGCTGCAGTAAGAGACATTGACAGGTTACGGAATACTGGTCAAACAAAGGGGGACTGTCCCAAAGGAGGTCATCAATGTTTTTATTCAGTATCTACCGTCAACGACTGTTCAACTTCACGGTGACAGTTCGAACAAAAAAAGTCTATGTACTTACCAAGCAAGTTCCTTTGAAATGGCAAACTGTACTAGGGGCGTAGGCTTTGTTGCAAAGTGACCAAAGTTTGCGTAAATAAGGGAAATGGCCGATTAATTTGCTGCCCCGTCTCCTGTGTCCCCAAACCGCAGGGCAGCCATGACGACTCTTGCGCACAGAGTTGTCGTTCTTTGTACAAATAGGGATACAATCCCACAGGCACAGGATGAACGTTGCGTCGTTCGTCACCGTGACTTCGTAGTGGAAACAGATGAGGATGATAATTAACCATTGCTGCAAGTTTTGGGAACCACGTTTCACTCGCACAAACAGTCAGCCCTGGAAGAGGGAGCGTGGAAGACGGGATACGGCTGGCACGCTTTTTAAGCCCCTCACTTCAGCCGTCTGTTTATAGTGAGGGACTTTTTAGGACGGACTCGACGCGCCGGCCGTGGGGCGGCGAATTTGCGGCATATGTAGTCCATAATGTCAAAGCCGGGCAGGCTAAACCTCTAACAATTGAAGTAACAAAATAAAAATTACTTACGTCATGTTTAGTTACGCTAACCTCGCTGCTGAACTGACGCCGGGTACGGCTTGGCGCGACTCAACTGAAGCGCCGTACTACTCGGATGTGCGGCGCCGGTATGTGTGTGCGTACTGCCATGTATGTATGTAAACAAGATAATCTCCCGCGATATTTCTGTACACACAAGCTTGAAACTTGGCGAAATACAAGTTTCTTAAGTGGATGGCTAAGAGAGCCTCCTAGCATACTGTAATTGAATGTCTCATTCAACTGACTGACGGACGGCTGACATAAACAACCGTTTCAATAGGAAGTCGGTTGACCAGATTAGAGTCCGTAATTTTTGTCATATTATTCACTTGAACTTTTGCATATAGCTAGTTTGGAGAAAGACTCGGCATTGGATGAGTTCGTTAGCCAGCTTTGTATCCTTTCAACTTCTTTAGTAAAAATTAATTCTTTTCAGAAAAAAATTAAAACACTAAAAAAAAAAACCCACTCCTGCACTGACATAATACTCTGGACGTCATTCACTGAGTCTCTCTCGCGCGCGCGGCTCTCACGCTCTCTCTTTCTCACCACTGATCTAAAAAAAATGGATTTTTCTTTTAGTTCAGTGCTTTCTCACACAAACATGAGCGCGTCTCCAGGAGACTGAAATAGATCCGTTGGCTGAAAGTACAGAAGCCTACTCGAGACGTGAAAACATGCCCTGCGTTCGTGGCTGCCGTCTCTGCTACAGACTAGTCCACAGCCGAGAACGCAGGCACGTTTTCCTCAAATAGGCTTCTGTACTTTCAGCTAAAAGTTTTCTCTGCTGCAGTTTTTGTTCACTATAAAAATATAACTTCATCAATTGTAAAAGCTGACAGAGGCATTTTGTAGAAATTACCTGTGAAAATATCGTGCATGGTATCCTGTCTATTCTACGAGTCAGTCAGTGCTTGTGAGCCTTTTCTGGCATAAAGGTTTGAGCTCATTGCAAGGAGAATTTCGTTACTAAACAGTAGCGCTCACGGACGGCGACAGGAAGTGGAGCACACAATCGGCACAGTTTTTACTGTGTTTCTACCAACTCTGCAACTAGTCCGGGCGTGGGTCTATGTAAAATATGCCGAAGTGTGTTTTGTTGGAAGTATAATTATTTTTTTTTTAGCGGATTATTGTTGTCTAACACCCCCTAATTACGTATCCGATGTATGCCACTCGCAAAAACATTGAGCGTTTTTTCTGTACAGCCGCCATGGAAAGTTGGGGTGTGCGTGTCACATTTTTGCCCCACCCCGGCGAGTAAATTTAGCTCAGCCCGCTTAGTCCATTTTCAGCTAAGGGGTGATGCAATTAGGATGACTGACTCATCTGCAACCTAAGCCATATCTGCTCAGTGCGGCGTTTAGCCGCTTACCTGTCGCGCGGCTCAGTAGTGGACCAGTCGAGGAAGTGGCCCCCCAAAACCGTCATAACAGGCCTTGTCTAACACGCGTTGACAGAGGTCATTAACAACATTTGCAGGGCCGGATCACTTAGCTCCAGAGGGTAGGGGGCCAACTTCTTGTTTGGGACCTTGCACCTCATGCAAAACGCCTCCACCACGCTAGATCTTGTTTCCGGCACAAGGGCCGAGAAATCAAACAGTGGGGGGGGGGGGGGGGGGGGGGGGGGGGGAGGGGAAGGGGACCTTCATTCCAGGCGCCGAAAAATCAAACGGTGAGTGGGGGAGGGGGGAGGGAGGGGGTAGGCGGCGAACCTTCAGATTCCTGGCACCGAAAAATCAGTGGGGCGGGGGAGGGGGGGGGGGTATGCAGCGGACATTGGGGGACGGGGTTACGCGACAGCTTCCGGGCGCCAAAACTTAAATCTACGAAGGGGTCAGAGGGAAATGGTACTAGTCCTTCCTTCCAAGGGCTAGACCTTAGCCGTTCCTACAAATATCACGGGTTGCTAGAGAGGGCGGGGGGGGGGGGGGGGGGTATCTGCTCAGCCGTTCGCCAAAATATAAACCGTGAAGGGGGGGGGGGGGGCAAACACCCCCAAAAAGGGACTTTGTTATAGCATTTTAACAAATTTGGGGGGGGGATGGACCCCCAGGTCCCCCTGGATCCGGGCCTAAATTGGATGATGATTATAGCAGACAATGCTACGTAAACAATGTCGACTTGACAAGCACTGCCTTAGAGGCTTTAATGAACATACGCCATACAGTCTACTTCGCTTCTAACAAGGTCGGATAAACTTGAAAAAGTCGGATGTAACAACACTTTTGCAGAGGTCCCGACAGCACTCTAGGTAGCCTACTGTAAATTACTTTGCTTATAACAATCTTCGCTAGCCATCCAGTATGATGAGAGCCACTTTCTTTGTTTTTTTGGGTCGAAAAGTTTGAAAATTTCAGTTCTTCCCCCATCCCCTACAACTCTCTCTCTCTCTGTTTATAGCATATAAGCGTGTGTGTGTGTGTGTGTGTGTGTGTGTGTGTGTGTGTGTGTGTGTGTGTGTGTGTGCGTGCGTGCGTGCGTGCGTGCGTGCGTATGTGTGTGTGTGTGTGTGTGTGTGTGTGTGTGTGTGTGTGTGTGTGTGTGTGTGTTCGGCATACAGTAGCATACAGACTAAGGTAACTGAAGAGTACTCATTCAGATTGTACTTCGAACTTTTGTCTTAATAAGCCCACCAAGATTGGTGTCCATGTACTTTTAGCTGTCGGTTTTGGACCATATGTATTTACAGACAAGGCTGACCAGAAATGGACGGTGTTCACAGACTGCCAGCAGCCGCAACAGGTTGTTAACACACAAGAGCAAGGCTGCAAAACTGTGGGTACAAAACTGTATGTCATGTGGCACCAAGAAGGCCTTTGGAATGGCATGTGATTAGACCAATACAATAAACAACGTGCATGTGTTACGGTCATGACCCGTCAGGTATGACTGGTTCGACTCTGAACGAGTCTACATTTGTCGTATATATAATTATACTCCCACAGCATCTGCTCACAAATCGTGAGTGACATCGGAGGCCCTGAACATAGACGCTGCTCACAAAGCGAAGCACAAGAGCCTTGTCAAGGAAGATGATGAGGACAGGGCCAAGATAAAGAAAGCTGCTTCCCATTTACATGGATGTCTTTGTGACAAGCAACCCAACTACAATAAGACTGGTCAACATCTGCTCCGGGCGTGTCATGAATGACACTGCTGTCAATATTCATGAGACACTAGCAGCCAGAGAAACAGTGGACTGCTGATTTTCATAGCAAAATCAATCAGAATGTGAAGAACAGGTCATTACAGCTTCAACGCCTAGCAATGGGGATGCTCAAAGCATGGACGCTGCGTTCATTTATGTACGGGTGCTAGAGATCATTGCAACATGACTGAAGCTGCTTCCTTGGGGACGTTTTCTTCACATGAGCTGGCACTCACCACAGTTCTGCTCCTAGAAGACCAATGTGAACAGCCGCCAGATCTGTGCTGAAGAACAAGTTGCAAGGTCCGTCCGAGCTACGAGGCTAGGATTCCCCAAAAGTTGTCACTCTCGATATCTGTGAAATTCTCTGGGCGGTCCTCTGACCGCCCCACCAGCCAGAGCGTCGTACTTTGTCAGTGACGAGCACTGTCGCAACGACCATGATTAGGTCACCGAAACAACGTATGTGCTTCACGTGGATTTTGCATTAAACTCTGTCGCCCATCGATCTGTCAGCAAGGCATAACTGAGTCGCATCTACAGCCTGCTGGAAGAACCCCACTGCCCAAGCAAGCATACAATCTTATATGGTGCTCAGGAATAGATATCATTACGGATTAAACAGCATGAATGATGTAAAACATCACACAATAGTCATGCCCAATATATTCGCTGCACACTCCGTGACAAGTTGTGACACAACAGCGTCAGCCGACAGCCTCCAACAAGCTTCAGTCCTTTGATGGCCGTGTTCTGGAATTGGATAGAGTCAACTGCCACAAGGCACAAAATACTTATTCTACGACCAGAAGCCCAGCACAAACTTGGCTGAGTATGAGGGAAAATATCATATGGGAAGAGAGCAGGATGCAAAGCCCAGATTTGAAGCCCACTACTACGTGCTCACCGTCATGTGTGTTTTGGAACGTGGCAAGCTCTCCATCTCCATATAAGACATCAGTCCCAGTTTGAATATGGATTAAGATGCAATAAGCCAAATACATGTACAATGCAAAATCAGCAGGTTGCCGCCGATTCAGTTTTCAACCGAATGGACTGCAGCTGCAAGACCAGTTCCAGCCCTGTCGTTACCTATACAAGGCATACAAGGTATATGGTGTATGCAAGGTACGTGGCGCGCTTTACCTGACCTGCACCAAGTTCTGCACATGCAAATGGTGTGAAGCATGCAATAACCCTTTCATATTCGTGATCCCTGACTAGGTGTGAAACTGAGAATCAGAGGGAAGTAAATGTGAATAATACACAGCAAAAGTCACTACTCACAACAAAAGACTGTGAGCGTTCACGATAAAAACATCCAAATAAAGTCAATTGCAGGGGCGGATACGTTTCCTCATTTGGGGGGGGGGGGGACGTTTTACAAAAAGTGCCCGAGGAGAAATGAGATTTTCCGAGCACTCAGAATCTCAAACAAAAAAACACAGACCGAAAAATACAAAAACGTACGCGTGGGAAGGGGGGGGGGGGTAGGATTGTGATCAGTATCTCAAAGGTGGGATGTTCACACTAGAAAGACAAGAGGCAAAGTCTCTTACCTCAGAGTTTGTTTGTTTTTTCTCGAGTGGGAGGTCCGGAGGTCGGAACCTCCCCCCCCCCACCCTCCCCGCGATCCGCCCTTGATTCGATGTAGAAAAATATATATTTACTCAATTGTTTTGGACATCACTTCACTTACGCCTGTCACCCCTCCCGGGTATAGGCCGTCGACGAGAGACCTCCAGCGACTCCTGTCCTGTGCTTCTCCTTCGATTTTACTCCAGTTGGTTCCCAGTCTCTTGATGTCTGCTTGGAGGTCTCGACGCCAGGTGTTTCTCGGCCTGCCTCTTTTCCTCTTTCCCTGGGGGTTCCATGACAATGCCTGCCTAGTGATACTGGAAGCTGGTTTTCTCAGACTGTGACCAATCCATCCCCATCTTCTTCGCCCAATTTCATTCTCTGCTGTTATCTGCTCTGTTCTCTCCCAGAGTCTGATGTTGCTGATCTTCTCTGGCCAGTGGATTTTCAAAATTCTTCTAAGGCAACTGTTTATGAAGATCTGTACTCTGTTGACTGTGGTTTTTGTCAATCTCCAAGTCTCTGCTCCATATAGGAGAACTGCTTTTACGTTAGAGTTGAAAATCTGGACTTTGGTGTGTTGTGACAGCTCTCTGGAACTCCACACTTTTTTCAACTGGAGAAAGGCTGCTCTGGCTTTACCGATTCGTACTCTGACATCTGCATCAGTGCCGCCTTTTTTGTCTATGATGCTCCCGAGATAGGTGAAGGACTCCACCTCCTCCAACGGGGTGCCAGCAAGCAAGAATGGTTCTTCCCTGGTTGCGTTCAGCTCATTGTCTTTGTTTTCTGTTTGTGGATGGCGAGGCCCACTTGGGACGAGATGTCAGCAAGCCTCTTGGTTTTGTCCTGCATTTGTTGTTGAGTGTGGGACAGTAAAGCCAAGTCGTCTGCAAAATCGAGGTCGTCAAGCTGTGTCCACAGTGTCCACTGTATTCCACTTCGTCTGTGCTCTGTGGTCCTCTTCATGACCCAGTCTATGGCCAGTAGGAAGAGGAACGGAGACAGCAAACACCCCTGCCTGACACCGGTTCTGACCTGGAGCTCCCTGGTGAAATGGCCTTCGTGGATCACGCGACATGTCATGCCATCGTAGCTGCTCTTGATCAGGCGGACGAGCTTTGTGGGTACACCATAGTGTCGTAGGAGCTTCCACAGAGTCTCTCGGTCCACGCTGTCAAATGCTTTCTCGTAATCCACAAAGTTGACATACAGCCGGAAGCTCCACTCCAGAGACTGTTCCACGATGATGCGGAGAGTGGCGATCTGATCTGTACATGATCGGTTTTTCCTGAATCCTGCTTGCTGGTCTCTCAGCTGGGGGTCAACGGAGCTCTTCATTCTCTCCAGGATGATCCTGTTGAAGACCTTTCCTGGTACTGACAGCAAGGTGATTCCTCTGTAGTTGGAACACTTGCTGAGGTCGCCTTTCTTGGGAAGCTTGATTAGGTACCCCTCCTTCCAGTCAGCCGGCATCACCTCCTCTTCCCAAATCTTTCCAAACAGTGGGTACAGCATCTCTACTGTTGTCTCTAGGTCTGCTTTCAGAGACTCCGCTGGGATGCCATCTGGCCCTGCTGCTTTGCCGTTCTTCAAAAATGCCACTGCTCTTCTGATCTCTTCCCGGCTGGGTCTGTCACAGCTGATGGGTAGGTCGGTCTCTGCTGGCTGGATGTCTGATGGGTCGGGTGGGCTGGGTCTGTTCAGTAACTCTTCAAAATACTCGGCCCATCTGTCGAGTTGGTCTGCTCTGTCTGCAATAGGCTTGCCTTCTTTGTCTTTTACTGGTCTTTCTGTATGGCCATACTTGCCCGACAATCTTCTGGTAATGTCGTAGAGCTGTTTCATGTTGCCGCTGCCTGCTGCCTTTTCTGCCTCTGCTGCCAGGCTGTCTGTGTAGGCCCTCTTGTCTGCCCTGATACTCCTCTTCACCTCGCGGTTGGCTTCCGAGTATTCCTCCTGTACCCTTGCTTTGGCTGCTCTCGTGCGACTGGTGTTGACAACTGCTTTTTTCTGCTTCCTCACTTCTATCTTCTTCAAGGTCTGTGCCGACAGCCAGTCCTTGTGATGGTGTTTCCTGAACCCTACAGTGTCTTTGCAGGTTGAGTTCAGCGCCTCTCTAACTGCCTTCCACTGCTGCTCTGTGGTGACAGCCTCCTCTTCATTTACTAGCTCCTGTAGCGCTTGAAACCGGTTGGACAGCACCAGTTTGAACTTTTCTCTCACTCCAGTCTCTCTCAGGAGGCCTACATTATAGCGCTGTCTTCTTGTTGTCTCTGTGCGGCTTTTCTTTAACTTGAGCTTTATTCTTAAGGTAAGCAGATGGTGGTCTGAGGCGACATCTGCTCCCCTCCTCACTCGAACATCTTAAAGGGATATTCTAAATTTCTTGCTAATGCAGATATGGTCTATTTGGTTCTCTGTAGTATGGTCAGGTGAGACCCAAGTTGCTTTGTGTATTCTTCTGTGTGGGAAGATGCTGCCTCCAATGACAAGTCTGTTCAGAGCACAAAAGTCTACAAACCTCTCCCCGTTCTCACTCATCTCCCCTAGTCTCTGTCTCCCCATCACCTCTTTGTATCCGGTGTTGTCCTCCCCTATTTTGGCATTAAAATCGCCCATGACGATGGTGATGTCTCGCTCCGGACATTTGTCCACAGCACTCTGGAGTCGGTCGTAAAACTCTTGTTTCTCTTCCTCGTCAATGTCATTAGTGGGCGCATAACACTGGATGACGTTCAGCTTGATCTTTTTCTTGGTTCTAAAGGCTGCTGTGATAATTCTTGGCCCAAGAGGTTCCCAGCCCATCAGCGCTCTCTGTGCCACTGGTGACAGCATGAATGCTACTCCTTCTGTATGGGGGGAATTCTCCTCTTCATGACCTGAATACAGAATCATCTCCCCACTTAACAGCCTTTTCTGGCCAGACTGCGTCCATCTGGCTTCACTGATACCTAGCAGGGAAAGGTTGTACTTTTGCATTTCCGCTGCTATCTGGGCGGCCTTGCCGCTCTGGTACATGGTCTTGACATTCCATGTGGCCATGGTTGTGTCCCTGGATAGAGAGAGGTGGCTCGGTCCTGTGGCTTCCGAAGACTTCCGGCTTTCACCACAGGACGTCATAAATCTTCTGTTAGAAGAACCTTCCGCCTTCAGGAAAGGAATTGCTGTTCGTCTTTTCGTTGGCGTTTTTGTAGCTATTTCCTTATTTGCAGGGTGGGGAAGCTACCCCCACGCCCAACCCCCTTACTAGGAGGACCAGGGCTTTTCTGTCGGGGTCACCTTTCCTTAGACCATGTTGGTTCACGGCACCTTATTTCATTCGGTGCACCCCTCTCTCTCCACCACCCAGGGGACGCGCCTCAACGCCATATGGTCCCAGCGCGAGGTGTTTTGGACATAATCTAACAAAATGAGCCATTTCAAAAGAGTTTTTGGGTCTGAATTATAATTACATGTGCCGGAATAAAAATTAGTATTTTTCCTGGCAGCCATCTTGGCTTTTGCTTTATATAGAAAAACGCTCAATATTTACAGCGTGGCATATAACGGATTCGAATTCAGCACCCCAAAATCATTCAGGTTTCATCAAAACATGTTGTACTTCCGACAATGCAAGGTAGGCCCTACCTACGACCGGACTAAACTGTGAACAGTCTAATGTGCTACTGCACAGTAGGACTCTGAATTTTTGGGGACTCTTTTAGATGCTTTTTGTTATAACTGCTGACCTTTAAACCGGACCACGACTGACTTATCTCGGACTGAGTATGCTGATCACACGACCCACAAACGCGGCATAACCAGAGTTAAATTGATGCCGGCCAGCTACTGAACCCAATAATGGGGCGGTCCGTGGCGCAGTGGTTAAGGCGCCTGCCACCAATGCTAAAGGTGCGAGGTTCGATTACGGGTTCCGGCGTCGGATTTTTCTCCTCTAGTAAGTGTCACCGTTAATTCGGGCGGACCGTCGGGGGTTCTTTCTCCGGGTACTCCGGCTCTTCCTCCCCCTCCACTTTGGTATCAGTTTCAGCCCACTTAATCAAATTTCAAATACAAACGATTTTGAATTTCCAAAAACTACAGTAGCTCGCTTGAGCTTGCCCTTAGCACCACGTGAATGTTCTATGTTTATGTACAGTGTGTGAGTGAATGCGCGTGATTCACGTGAGCGTGCTTGTTGGGTTAAGTTCGCGGCGGCGCTTTGAGCCGATTTTCAATTGGGATAACGCGCCTATTTAATGCGCTTATTATTATTATTATTATTATTATTATTATTATTATTATGGAGGTGGTTTCGCGACTTGTCGGGGAGTTGACACGGGACCGCATACGATTTCCAAGCGTTTTGCCTTTTAATATATAGGACATTTTTGGCATTGTTATTGAGGTTCGTGACTTTAACTCTACTCAGTCGGGCGGTATATCGTTAGATGTTACTAAGCCGATCCTGGGAAGTAGAGTGCAAACGTGAAACCCATTTGTATACACGGCTCAAAACTGAATAAAAGCACATGACTCAAACAGCAACACACAACAATCAGACGCTTGATCTTTGGAAGCCAAATGTATTCCAGAAATATTAGCACATTATCCGACATTCTAATTTCCGACTGAATATAACTACTGTCTGAGCCTTGCTGTCAATTTCAGTGTTATTGATACTGAATATGTTATAGTATTCGAACCTATCCCGAGTTCGCTACTTAGTTCAGGTTAGCAAACACGTGACGCTCTATTCTGGCCCGCATCACATTTTAGCCCCGTGTGATTAGTTTAAACCGAGATAAATGCCCACTAACCCGGTCTAACTCGCTCGTGTGACGGGTCTCAGAGACACCGTTTAAATTAAATTGAAATTCGAGCAGGTAAATTCCGATGTGGTTTACTGTAATGGGGAGACTGTCGCCCGGAAAGTCCCGCCTCATTTGGAACCCATTCACTGCTACTGATGATACCGCCGGCCTGGCCGAGCGGCCATCATCGCATCAGTTTATTTCGATGGCGCTTCGTCTTGCACGCGGTGTCAGTACTGATCGGCCATCGCGGCGAAAACGCCGCTGAGGAGTGAACAAACAAACTGGAGAACTACAGCCGGTGTCACGATGAATTCAATTTCTAAATTTATGCAATTATTCACACTCCAACCACTGTGATTTACATCTCTCCCTGATACATGCAGTACAGTGCCCATGCTGCAATGCGCAATAAGGGGCTAACGACGAAATCGCAAAAAAAAAAGAAAACACGACAATCTGAAACACGTTATCAAAACTATGCATATATAAAAAATCAGCTTAATACGCTAAATAAACCTAAGACCATTTAGTAACACACATCCAATATCAAGAGCTACAGGCAGCGCAGACAGTAGGTAGAGTTTAAAAAAAGGGAAATACAGGTGAATGGACCAAGGTTAGACAGAAACACATGCCCCAGATTAGAGGGGAAAACCCACCCTGTGGGGCGGACCAGGATGACCCTGGGAACTAAAAAGTAGTTAACCCCACCTAGGAAAAGCTGACTTAGCAGTTATGTACTTTATACATCAACCAGATCTACCCATTTCTGATAAAACCTTCTTCAGTTTGTTCATACTTTTGTTGATCTCGACGGGCAATCATTGAAATTACTGTGTTTAAACATAAGCTTTTATTAATTATTATTATGACAAGTAAAAGGTGTGTCAAAGTGCAAAAGAAAACTAAATTTTCCGAAAAAAATATGGCTCTTTCTACAAGGTAAAATTTATGGCCTCATTATTATAACCTTCTGTTTTACGACTTGACCTATACTGAAAGACAAACGTCCTGCATATTACTTGTGAATGATATAATTCGTAATCTATCAAACGTGGAGACGCACAAACCAAAGAGACTATTGCTGGAAGTTTGCCTGAATTTTTAATGCTAAAAAAAGGCTTACTGCAAACACGTGACTGAGAAGTTTTGCAATTTGTATCAAACCATATAACGTCGATTAACAGGGTAGAACAGGACTTTTGGAGAATCTTTTGTGCACGTTAGATAGCCAGGTGGCAGCCCACACAAACGTATTAAAAAGTTAATGGAACCGGAAGGCCACTGGGCCGGGTTCATCAACAAGAATACAAATGGACACCAGTTTGAAATTCACCTCCACATCTCTGTCTAACAGGTTGAAATTTAAAAAATAAAAAGTTTCAGTACAATATTTTACCACTACGTATGGTGTTGACAAGTCACAAAATGGTTTTAACAATGATAAACTTCCGGTTTTGTAGATTTTTGTATTTACATTTTCTGTCGTTATTTCAATATACGGTAATTGCTTCTTTGTAGTCAAAATTATACATGATCACTGAAAAGCGTCATTGACTGGATGTCCTGTACGAATCTGACATGAACACATTGACTGGATGTCCTGTACGAATCTGACATGAACACATTGACTGGATGTCCTGTACGAATCTGACATGAACACATCTCCACCGAACAAATTTGTTCGATTTTCTTGGCGTTATTCTGATAGAATGAAAGCAGACTTCAAACACACGAAAAGATTAATTTTCACCTTGCAGTGTTCCTGTAACGATATTTGTTTGGTCAGAGATGCACCATTTGACGAGTTTCGTGCCAAGTTGTCTATGAGATTGCTTGGAGAACAAGAAATGCAACAAAAGACCAATGTCAACTCTTCTGACTGTATGGTGCGCCTGGAATGGAGCTGTTGGACGGTATGCTTGTTTCGCGCCACCATGTATCCACGTAACTAAAGCAATTTTCACTATTTTGTCATTTTACATGGCAAAATGGTCCGGAGACAATATAAGAAAGTTTCATTAACACTGAAACATCGGCTAATTTATTACGATATTTTTTAAGTGAACTGTGCAGAACTTTTGCCTGTCAGTATATTAAAAGTGAACAACAATCATGTAGCAAATATTTCATTTTCAGCTACGAGTCAAACATTTCATAACCCTAATTGGCATTCTGAAATCATTATAGATCAAACATCAAAGTTTCTCAGGCGTCTAAAGAACACGGATAGGGGCCTACAAAATGGTCTCAGCAAGAGACATAGATCCTCATGAGCCCCCTCAACTGCGGGGGCTCATTATGATGAATACGTCTTGCATGTGTGTGGGGTTCAAGTTTTCTTGGCAGTGAATGAATAAAGAAGTATAAATGCGCTGGCCTGTGGTTTTCAGACTTACACCAGTCAAGCTACAGCACAGTCACAGACCAGCAGATAAATCAGATATAGTCTCTAAATAAACACGGCAAGACCAGAACGGTCAACCGCATGCAAACAAACTGCACATTTCTATTGGCCATATGTGACCCTGACCTTACTAGTGTCTTTGGTATAATCGACCGTTGTATCAAATTTGGCATCAGAGCCGGACAAAATGAGACAATTCAGTACCTGCAAAAACAGGTAAAATTTGGTGTTCGTATGGTAACGATCTACACCTTGACCTTTAGAAGGGGTCAACGAATGACATTATAAGATATCATGGTGGCACGTTCCATTGAAAAGTTTCATTCAAAACTGAAATGTCAACAAAAAAATCTCCATTTTGCTGAGGTCTCATGGTCCTGTTGGGGTCAACCACATAGGTCCGCGTGCAAAGATATAACAATCAGTTATCTGTGTGTCAAGTTCCAGCTTGAAGTTTGCAATAATACAGAAGACTGACACTTTCTGAAATTAATGTCAGTTTCCATCTGTATATTTACTGAGCTTATATGACCTTAACCTTTAAGACGGGTCATTTGAATGGGTGTGTATAGAAAGGTTACGGCTCTTTCACAAAGTTGGACCAAGCTTAAAGTTTGTAACATAAGTAGTCTCAAGCGCCTGACAAAAACGCCAACGTACGTTTACGACTGACTGCCAGCAGACGGGTGGTTCATTACACAGATTCATTTTTTTCTATCACACCCGTGCGAAAAAGTGGACGTAGTTCTATACTTCCTTCGACAAAATCTGTCAGTCGATCTTATCTTCAGCTGTCTGGAGTAATCTGGATCTCGAGCAAGCTCAGGCTACCATCGGCTCAAGATGTGATCAGTTAATGAGTTTAATCAAGATCTAGATCAAAACAGCTGCCCGCACCATGGATACTACATTAAGTCAGTGGCCCGCACGATGTATATCTGAAAAAAGGATGAAAAAGACGTCAGATCCTTAGTTATAAATAACACTTGTTGTATCCCTACATTCCCTACCGGTCACGTTATATATTCAAATGAGGTAGGTGAGGCAGTGCAAGGACCGGTGTTTAAAAAAAAAAAATTATTGTTTGCCTTCTTTGGCATTTTGTACAGAGGCAGCATGCTGGAATTTGCTTAAAATCTCTTGATAGATGAGTAGAGACATGTTTGGTGCTTTGATTCATACCAACCTTGGCTTAACCAGCGGACTCTTTTTGTCCTAGTTTGAGTTGCCAAGCGGATGGTGATTTGAGGTGTGTACCAGTTCTGGCTGCGCTTGTGTGTAGGGTTGGTACAAAATCGTGTTGACAGCCAGGAAATGAGACGGGTGATGTCTTTATTTTTTTTATTTTTTTATTATTATTATTTATTTATTTATTTATTTATTTATTTATTATTATTATTTATTTTTTTTTTTTTTTTGGGGGGGGGGGGGGGGGGGGATTTTGTGCATGGCAATGTGCAGCAAGTGGGCGGTAGTGTTGTTTAGGGGTTTGAAAAATTAGGGGATGACTGGGACAGACTAAGGCTAGGGCATTTTCAAACAGATGGGACTGCAGGGTAGGCCCACTGTGTACTATGGCCTACAGATGATCAGCGGCGTCGAATAAAGGGAGACTACCAGTATGGAAACATAAACCAAAATTAATGTAACCCCAAAGTAGTGACCACCTAAAGCGAAATAACTGACGTAGGAAACAGCCTACTGATCACACTAGTTGTCTCCATAAATTCACTACCGTTGACAGTGGTAGTCTGAGTCGCTGGAGACAACCAGTCTGCCTGCCAATACGACCCGTCAGTCTATGCGAGAATATGTAATAGTATGCAAAACGGTTTTAGAACCACTCGCCGAGTGAGTTTTCTTGTGTAGCGGCAGTAAGGCCGAGTTGGTAAATCTCGCCCTGCCTAGGTGAAATGCACTAGTGGCGCCAATACTTCGATTTTCGCACTTGTCCAGTTCCTCGGACTTGTCCTGTCACTAAAACTGCACGCGCAGGTAGGCTTGAACACTCGAAGTGTGGTCTCGTACGTTCTATATTATTGTTAGGCGCAAAGCTATTTGTCAATTGCAACATGTACTGTGTGGAATTCTCAGAGTCACTACAAAGAGTTAGTTAGTTATTGGGGTTTAACGCTGAGCAGGCGACTAAGGCCATCTCACGGCGCGCACTACAAAGAGATGTGTATCGACCATGATAGTTATAGTAGTAGTGCTACGATAGAGTCAAACGGCACCTAATTCTTTCTCCGAGATTGCCCATTACAAGTGCAGATAGCACACGCTCTAAGCCGATCTAGTGCACAGGACCGGTCCGAGCGACCGGACAAGTGCAAAAATCGCAGTGATGGCGCCGCTAGTGCATTTCACCTAGGTACAGGGGGAGGTATACCAACTCAGCACAGTAAGTGCTTCACGTGAAAAATCAGTTCAGAAATGTGAAACTAATATGGTTCAGCGGAATCGCCATCCTATCTTCTGAGACACAAGTTTCCGTGAAGACGATGAATATTCGGAGTAAAACCGGCAACCAGACTGGCTCATTCTCTATCATGTCACACAGTGGAACTGGTATCTGCGCTGACGAAAGAGAGACTGATTCATTGATACGCTTGAACGTTGCTAAGCTGTTCCGGCAGCTTTGCCATAGAATAGAGGCCAACCCCCCGATCTGTACGGTCTGATTTTCAATGGCTGTTTGACTTAATTGCCGCTTTTGTATTATACTCATATCCATTCTCACCTTCCATTTAAAAAACATATATTTACCGCTCATGACTGATGGAAGTGTATAATTTAACCCCTTGACTGCCGAGAAAACTTGAACATCACTAACTACAAAAGGTATAGTCCTCATGAGCCCCCGCAGTTGCGCGGGCTCATGAGGATCTATACTTCATGCTGGTACCACTTTGTATCCATGTTCCATTGACGGTTTGAGATCTTTGGCGTTGAACTTACAATGATTTCAAAAACACAATGTACGTACACTTGTAGCGAAGGGATTGACAACTAACTTCGCCAGAAAATGATGTTGCGGCTACCTAACAGTTCATACAGTACGAAAAATGCCGGTTCAGAGTTGAAAGAGTGCATTAGGTATGCCCAGATTAAACTGACTTGAAATAAAATATGTGAGTTCTATGGTACACTATCTCTTTTTCAATTTAGTCAAAGTTTTCAAGTGCAGTGCGCGACTTGGCCCCATGGGATGGCCTGCTGGGCACAAAGTTTTAGGTCAAGATTACAAGACAAGACCTACAAGAATCGGTAACAGTTGAAGAATACGTGTCCTTCACGCCATAGATCTTCATATACCACTTCACACTGTCTTTAGTACCTTTTACTGGCCAATGGTCGCCTGAGTTTAGACGACGCAGAAGGTCTGTGGCACTGGCATTCAGTCCAGACAGCTAAAGCGGTGCGGCGTACTTCACAACCTTCTGTACACGTCACTTTGCGGAAAGTCAGGCACAGGCCGGCCATTCCATTCACAAGATCATACCTCAGCCAGCCCAGTAGGCCTGGGAACCCATCTCCAACATTTTTTTTAGGCTCCTTTTCGTGAATACTGGACAGTTGTGGGAGCCAAGGCACTAATCTACATGTACTAAATCTTCAGGAGGAGATGGATCGACCATGATAATTCAAGGGAAGTGCCAGATTAGCTTGGCGCCTTCAGGCGCCAAGCTAATCTGGCACTACCCTTGAATTATCCTGCTCAGTCCATCTCCTGCAGCTAGTATATAGTCGTTATTCGACACCTCCAAAATTTGGGAAATGCGGCCATGGGTTTAAAATGGGTTAACTATTCTGTCTGGGAGATAACATAATCCACCCATCCCCCAATGTATTTTTTTCTCTCTGAGATGTTTAACGAGTTCATTAATCACTACTTTATTGTATCTTCTTTCCGGTGGCGGTTAGTGGAGCGGCACAAGAAATGTGTAAGCTAACGCTTTATCTGCCTGACGTGAGATGTGTGCGTCTATGTCCTCTATGGGAACCAACATATGTGTTGGAAGAAAGGACACACCGTTCCGTATAGTCCACCTAGCCAGTCGTGTCAAGTCTTAGGTCCTTGGAAAACTGGGGATGTCAAAGTAATTGGCAAAACAGACTAGCATCTCCACAGCTGCCGGACCGCCGCAAAAAATGGCTCAATCGAATTCCGAAATACTAAAAATTTCGGCGGCAGAGACTTTATAATATTGATAATCTTATCCAAATTACACGCCATAAACTCTCGGCTGAAATTCCAAGAATACGAGCTATAATCCTTATGCTGGCTGTGGCCGGTGGATATTACGGTTCACAGGGCGTTCAGTCAGTCGCTGAATGTAGGCGGGTCAGCTGTACACTACGATATAATGTGCACGTAACCGTGGTCATATTGAAATTAACAAGATGCTTCTCCACAAATATTAGTATATGTACATAGATCTAGCTCAATACGATTAACTCATTCGCGGCCAGCCATATCAGGATGCGAGGCTTATGCCGCGCATCCGGATGTGGCTGGCCGCGAATGAGTAAAACCACTTCACGTTTTCTGCATTGTGAGCAAACCAGGCTTTAAACTACAGCCGGCCTGCTTTATCCGTTTACTTGAAAGTGATATGAAAAGGCCATACAGACAAATTCATATCTATACACAGACATAGATTAACGGCGTCAGACCCCTGTAGGCCTCTCTCCTAGTGTCTGTTCACACTGCATGATCGGCGACAACTCCCGCACGGCGATTTCTTTGTAATTTTCAGTTGAGCAGTAGTGTACAGCCGGGAGGGGGTTTCGCTTACAACGACAATAGCTACCCCAAATGAAAAAAAAAATGTTTAAAAAATAGTAATAATAATAATATTTTTTTAAAGAGAAGAAGAAGAGGACGTTATAGGCTACGTGGACTTATTTTCGTGGCACCCAAAAGCGCTAAACAGGTCAGTCGCAGAAGTGGCGTCAGTCTGAGCGTTGGAGCCCGTTTGATTACTTTTAAAGCAGTCTACCCCAGACACACCACAGCAAGATAAGGATCGACCATGATAGTTCAAGGGTGATGCCAGAATAGCTTGGCGCCTATGGGCGCCAAGCTATTCTGGCATCACCCTTGAACTATCATGGTCGATCTGTGTCCTGCACTGCAATGCAGTCTTCAGATAACAACGGCAAAATTTGGGGATTTCGGTGTTGGGGTAGAATGAGTTAAAGCAGTCTACTGTCGAGCGCCCGTTGTGTGCAGATAGATAATCTATGACGCAACCAGTATAATAGTGGTTCTAAAAAAAAAGACTGCCATTGCAACTGTGGCATGTTATCTTCGCACCCTGTGACTTTATGTAAAAGCCCACTATGCCGCAACTGTTCAAAGAAACACTTCTGCAACAGATGGTTACAAAACGCGGCGTGGTATGGTCTTGCTATGGTTCATTTAGACACAGGAGATTCCAGTTCACGTCTTCTTAATATCAAGTAATTTGACAATGGCTGTCTGTACGAGCAACAACAACAACAACAACAAAAAGATTGACTTGCGAACGGCTGCGCAGAATAAGCAAGTGTGATTACGACAGTGCGCTTGCTGCGTGTTCAAACTGCCATTAAAAGAGCATTAGGCGTGTCGACAAGGTCTAACAAACACAAATGGTGCTGACATTTGTCTTCAGATTTTCGCGTAATGATACTTTAATATTGTCTGGGCCGCCATAGCCTAGTACCTGCGCTCCCATATGTCCCAACGCTTCGCAAAGGTAGCGGAATGATTATGGGGGTAAATGACCTATGCCGCGTGGTGAACCGAAAGTGGAAGTCAAAGCGAAGCATTTTCCGCTTTCAAACATTACAATTTTGTAGTTAGAGCTATTGAGACTAAATGTGTTAGATATGGGCTTAGGGTTTTGTCAGTAAAGCAGCACAGCAGCATTCGTTTTCATGAACTAGCCACGGCCGAGTGGCCTGCGCGCAACCTGTGACAGATATTTTTTATTAAAAAAAGAACGGGGGGGGGGGGGGGGGGGGGAAGGGGGAGGGGGGTTTCAACTTTTTGTTTGGGACCTTAACCTCACACAAAAGGCCTCCCCGAAGCTAGACCTTGCTTCCAGTGGCCGAAAAATCAAACGGAGAGAGGCGGGGAGGGGGGGGGGGAGGGGGGGGGGGAGAGGCAAGTGTGTCCAGACTCTCACCGATCGCCAAAATATCAAACAACACGTGGGGGGGGGGGGGGGGGGCTGGCGGAGGGGGAAAAGAGCGGGAAGGGGGGGGGGGGAAGGGGGTCGTGTGTATGTCAAAACTCACCAAAATATCAACCGAGGAGAGGGGGGGTGGGGGTGGGGAGGGGGGGGGAGAGTATAAACACACCCAAAAGAGACTTCATAATTATATTAAATCAAAAGTTAAGTACGTTTTTTGTGCAGCATAATTAGTCATCGAAAGAATTTGTTGATGTATACATTTATAAAGGCGATATTGCTATTAAAACTTTCTTGCCCCGGGGGGGGGGGGGGGGGGGGACAGAAGGTGCGTGTGTGTCAAAACTCTCACCAGTCGCCAAATTATCAAACAACAGGGGTGGGGGGGGGGGGGAGGAGCGTGTGTGTCTAAATTCGCCAAAATATCAAACAGACAGGAATGGGGGGAGGGGGTGGGTCCCAAACACCGCATTCTATAGATCGTTTTATATTTTTATTTTATTTTATTTTATTTATTTATTTATTTATTTTATTTTTTATGTTTTATTATTATTATTATTATTATTTATTTTTTTTTTTGGGGGGGGGGGAGGGGGGTTGTTTTTGTTTGTTTGTTGTTTGTTTTTGTGGCGGGGGCCGGAACCCCTTGGCCCTCCCCCCCCCCACTCCCCCGGTGTTATCGGCGTTCGAGAGCAAGTTTCTTCAAAGCTTGATCTTGATCATCACTCTACTACTTGTACTTATCGGTGGCGTTGGAAGCTTTGTCAGGGTGATCCTTCTACAAAAAGCAACCCGTGCAATGACCGGGGTGAATTGTGGAAGGTACAACTGTGTGAGACTGGTGACCAGTTCAGAAGCAACAAGTCCAAGTCAAACATAACAATATCGTATTATTTTCTATTTTCCTTGGAATAACAATTTAATGATATTTTAGATGAGTTGATACATCGCTCTGTACCTAAGTGAAAGCCACTTTTTTTCCCCCGGCACAAATCCGGTCGCTCGGAATTGCCAGTCAAAGGCTGCACAAAGGCCTGAGCGCCCAGTGTTACGTGGTAGTCGTAGTCATAGTATCATTGTGATAAAATCACACCAGACGCACGCACGTAGGGTTTTTGTAAAGTAACTTCACTCAGCTGCAACTCGTCATACTTGTAGACCGCACTGGAGTAGCAGTTCCAACAGTACTTTATTCTCACGATGCACTCTCAGCACAATGCATCCACAAATGCATCCACATTGATACACTGTCTCCTCTACTACGCATCAACACTTCTGACACACTGCGTCTCTCATACAATGTACCAACACTGATACACTGTCTCCTCTACAATGCATCAACACTTTTGACTCACTGCGTCTCTCATACAATGTACACACATATTTCCTAACGCGCTCTTTTATACTATTACAGATTTCCATAACAATCCAGCAAATTCACACAACTAAACCAACCAGAAAAAAACGTAAACAAAACTCATTAATATTCATTAAAAAAGCCCACTCTAGATCAATCTACAGTTTTCTACTAACATCTAGGCGCATTCAATAAAATGTTGTGAAATGCAGACAACAACTTTGACGTCATATTTGAGGTCACTAGAATATTCGCGCCCTTTCCAGAACATTCTAGGTCAAACGAGGTCGGACTTCAGCAGCAATGTAACGAAAAGTCGCGTCATTTTAGCTACACAACAGAAATCGACCGCGATTCTCCAAGCAAAACAAAAGGTACGTAATTCATATCCAAAATAACTCAAATGAATATCGGATCTTTACTATGATCAACACACACATGCTCTCAAAAGAATAAACAACCACAAACGTAACGCCCAGCCTTGTAGACTTTCACTAGTCGACTAGTTCCCGCGTGTGTTCCCGACAAACAATAGGGAGAAGGGGGACAAAACCTTATTGACGCTCTCCTGTGGCAAAAGTGACTCCAATATTTCCATGTCCGGACGTATGAAACAGGCATAGATTCACGACAGCCCACATGAGGTTTAGGGCTCATGAGACTCTTTCAGATTTCAGGGCACTT
Source organism: Semisulcospira habei (assembly GCA_036245525.1). Classification (NCBI taxonomy): domain Eukaryota; kingdom Metazoa; phylum Mollusca; class Gastropoda; family Semisulcospiridae; genus Semisulcospira; species Semisulcospira habei. The sequence continues at coordinate 121,989,476 of BTPG01000002.1, read as the reverse complement.
TACTTCAAGATCTAGACTTTACATTGAACAGGGGCGGAACGGAGAAGGGGGGGGGGGGTTCCAGAACCCCTCCAGGCCAAAATTCTTTAACATGATATATATTGGACCCCCCCCCCCCCCCGAGAGGTAATTGATTCGCCCCTGCTTATTTTTGCTGATGTTTGATGACAGCTAGTGATTGCAAACAGACATGCACATATACTCATGTACTTTCTTCAGCAGGGTTCATGAGAACTTCGTTGTCTGCATATGATGACGGTGATCCACTGCCTCATACATGTCAATGACGTTGTCTAAATATGTCTAATGACAAAAGTCAAGGTATGACGAGAGGATCAGATCCGCTTGAGCTATAACTGATCCTGGCAATCTGTGGACAAGTTTTAAAAAAACTAAAAGAAGTCTGATTTTCTGACTTTATGAAGAAGACACATTGCAGAGGCTACCTGTGCTGTTCTGTGAAGGCATGGTATAGCTGTATAGGTTTAAAATGGGCATACCTCGAGGCTAAAGTCTCCATCTTACGCATATACAAATTGACATTTTGATTAAAAATATGTTTTGGTGACTGAATGTGCTCGAGCGCCAAATTTCGCCTTTTCATTCATTTCCGTTCATCCACCGACCCGGCCCCAAACCCTCCTCCACACAACCCCTCCTCCACACAATCCTCCCCCCCCCCCTCCCACACACCGCCACAATGTAACGTCTACGCGCACTCAAAACTCACGCGCTCGACAGGTCACACATATAACGGCTTACAATATGTCCTCAGTCCAGTGTCTTAAAAAAGCATACGCATCTGTTATGAAATCTTCGAACAGTGTCGTAGCATCGACACACAAGTTCAAGTTATTCATCTATTACAATGCGTCGGGAATGGCGGGTGGTAGTGGAGTGGGCTAGGTTAGGTGCTTGGCCCGGGAGTGGGGGGTAGGGGATGACGTTGTTCATCTAGTTCAGTTTATATGAATTTATTTACATGTACGTATATATGAATGTTGGTCTCTTCGTATCAAATCAGTTTAGTGTAAACGTAAATGCGCGCTCTGAACTCTGTAATGAAAATAGTTTAACCCGTTCAGTGCCTAGAAAATCTGAACCCACCTGCAGGAGGTATAGATCCTCGTGAGCCCCCGCAGTTGTATGGACTCATGAGTGTCTATGCCTCTAGCTGACACTACTTTAACCCCTTGACACTACTTTAGAATAACGTTCTTGGACAACTAGGTTTTCTTTTTGGAGCTGAATGATTGAAGACTGCCGAAAAACAAGTCTGCGTCAACTGGCACTGAAGGGGTTAAATCCGGGATTGCTACGGGTAAACGTTGTGACCATATTTATCGCACGGTGAGCTTCAGTTACTCAGTTATACATTAATCTAGTAAAACAGTCACTTATACATTAATCTAGTAAAACATTTCGTATTGAAATTTAGATGACCTGAAATCCAACATTGTACAGTCGCTGCGCGTCAGTCATCTCTACTCTTAGATACATTTCATAACAATATTTAGTAATGTCTGGAATAATTATTTCCACCTGTTGACTCAAATGTGTCCTGTTTCTTATCTCTTGGAGATGACCTCAAGGGACTGATCACGTGATCCTTAAGAAATCGCGTCTATATAAATGTGCCGTTGGTATCTTCGTCAGAAACTGTGTCGTCTGCTGTGTGTATATGTGTCTTGCTGTCGGATAGGGGGAGGGTCCATTCATTGAGAACTTTCATTCATTTTTCTTCGGACCGGAAGTTCGGTGTCAGTGTGTGTGTGTCAGTGTTGAACAGGTGCCTAGAGTGAGCACGGGACATTCGCCGCCATGTTTTGGCGTTCTTTAGTGACACTGGCACTGGTGTGTGTCTATCAGCTGGCAGCAATTCATGGACAAAGTGAGATGTCTTCAATGATTCCCATCTTTATAGTTTATTTGTTTTATTTTCTTCTGTGCTCATGAAAAAAATTGTTCTCTGACACGTCATCGATTATTTTTTATTTCAGCTTTTTGTTGAAAAACAGTGGCTGCTCAAGGAAAACAATCATGCTTTTTTTCATTTTTCACAAACGCTGAATTCATGAGACCGGCAACGATCGAGTATAGCGTTTAGTAACGCCATCATTGAATACGTATTATTTGCTCAAAATTGGGGAGGCGAAATAAGTGGAGGGGAAGTTGCGGAGTGTTTAAGTTTTCAACTGATTTTAGTGCAAAATCTCCTTAGTCAGCAGAAACGACACTTCCGTTTTGGTGCAGCATTATTTCTCTAAGAAAGGGATCCACGACTGATACAACTCGGCAATGCCATATGGCAGCGCGTGATGTCGGTGCGATGTCTGACTGCACACCTGATCACATAGTAACCCAATGTGCAAAAGGCCATCGGCCGGCATCGGCCGCTGTTGGCCTGCGCACGGCCGTGCCGCGCGGGCCAACGGCGGCCGACGTCGCCCCGATGGTCTTTTGCGCATTGGGAACACTACACGCAGTAGCACAACCAGACGGGAAATCAGTATAGCGGGGGTGACGTTCATAACTCAAGCTTTGACACTGAGTTTCAAAGGCCTTAGAATTGTGTCGAAGGATGTGCAATTTTCATTTGCTGCCGGACACTGTCGGATCATCGTACATCATGCCTGTTGAAAATAGAGCATGTTCTATCCCTTTCGGGTCATCCGACAGTGCCTGTTCGTGGCGTCCAATTCAGCCCGTTCCGATAGTAACTCATATGATCCGTCACTGTCACACGGCATTGCCTTATCGGCGTGGATCCAGGCCTTTGTTGACATTTGCAGTTGTCTCTCAAGAAGCGTCCATTTTTATGAGCTACGGGAAAAATAGTTAATACACTACCTTATCTGATCCTCTCATTATCAGTTCGAATGTGTTCACCTCACAAAATAACGTAGATCACCTTAAAAAAAGAAAAGAAGTGAATCGGTCAACAGCAACAAATGCAAATGTGACCTCCCTTGCCTACACCCTTGCCTACAGCCTTTTATTGAGTGTAACGGAAATTGTTATGTAAATTGTTTAGTTTGTACTAGTTACAATATTGCATTAAATAGTATTGAACACGCTTGTTTTGCTAGGCTTTTTCTCCTTTTTCTATGATATACATTGTAGGCTACAAATAAACTAGTGCCCCCCCCCTCCCGCCCCACTAATTTTTTAAAACTTTATTGTACATTTTTCAAGTACATTGGACACGGTCCTGATCCAAGCAAAAAAGACTGGCTTGTTCCATAGCATGTCCGTTGAAAGGTCCTGGTAAATCAAAGTGGCACAGTTGCAGTGCGCCTGAATTGATCATTGCAGCTCGTACTCCATAGGCAATAGATTTTCCTGTTCCCATAACCCGCCCGTCAGGGCCGTCCATTAGCACTTCGGTGCCGTGGACGTTAAAACCCCGAACTAACCAACTCGGTCCTGATCATGTTTGGAAAGTTTTACTTTCTGCTAATGTAATATGGTAAAGTCTCACAAACAAATTTTAAAATTGAGCGATCGCTTTGCAATACTTTTTAATACTTACCGGTTCTATTCCCCGAAATGTTTTATTTTGTCATTAAAAATGGTGGATTTTATGTGAGAGGCTAAAAGTACAAACATGTGTATCGTAAAAACGGTAGCTCTTACAACCAGGGGCAGATCTAGGGGATGGGGGTGGAGGGTCCAGGGTATCCGGACCCCCGCGCCCCGTCCCCGACGCAAATTTCTTTGAAATGCTCTAATAAAGTCCCCCCCCCCCCCCCCCCGCCCTAGCCGTTTGATATTTTGGCGAGAGTTTTCAGACGCACACGCCTACCCCTATAATAAAGTCTCTTTTGGATGAGTTTGTTGGGAGTTTGGACCCCCTACCCCCTCCTCGTTTGATATTTTGGCGAGAGTTTTCAGACGCACACGACCCCCCCCCCCCCCCCCCTTCCGAGTGGTGAGAGTCTCAGCACACACTCGTTCACCACCCCCCCCCCCCCCCCCCCCTTTCGCGTTGTTTGATTTTTCGGGCACTGAAAGCAAGGTCTAGCGTCGGGGAGGCCTTTTGTGTCAGGTTGAAGGTCCCAAGCGAAATGTTGGACCCCCCCTCCCCCTTTGAGGTAACTGATCCGCCCCTGACACCCATGTTTCTTTGTAGATCTGTTTAAACTCACCATAGGCAATCCTTTTTAAAATTAAATATTTGTTTCAGTGTTTGTGTGTGGCAACAGCAATGGTCGGTTGTGTGTGTGCGTGTGTGTGTGCGTGTGTGTGCGTGTGTGTGTGTGTTTGTGTGCGTGCGTGTTTGTGTGTGCGTTTGTGTGTGTGTGTGTGTGTGTGTGTGTGTGTGTGTGTGTGTGTGTGTGTGTGTGTGTGTGTGTGTGTGTGTGTGTGTGGGCGTCGTACGGCGATAAAAGTTAGCCTACTCCGATCTTATCTTAAAATAGTATTGTCTTCTTGAAATGTCTCAGTCTGGAGGTCTGAAAGTTCACTTGAAGCGTCTGCAGCTTTACTATCGTCTGTGTCACGGTGACCGAAAGACTGGTAACTGTGCATCTAGACACGCGAATCGTTCCCTTACAAGCACATGATACTACGATCTATTGATAATGTATTAGTAAATCACAGGTATGCCATCTAGTGGGTTTGGTAAGTCACGTTTAAATTGAGACACGAACATTAAGTCACGTATCCTGAGAATTTGTTTTTAGCAGAGTGGAATACTGACAATGGCTTTACTTGTAACACTACTAACATTACCTTTTTGTGTTTGGGATCAGAGAATCAGAAGGGCGTGTTTTCTCAAAGTTCTTATTTTTTACTTGATGAATCATTTTGTATGATTTATACATATTTTGATGTTGATTACTTTGTTTACTTGACTGGAAACAACGGCTCTTCAAAGCCATTTAGCTTGCCTTTTTGTTTTATTTTGTCAACCCGAAACATGACAGATAGTTCGACCGCGACCGTGATGACTACAGGGCAGTAGTGACTCATATTGTCATAAGCGCGTCACCTCCCTGTGCCTCATGATATTGAAACACCACAGTTGGGCTCAATTGCACGAGTGCGCTTACTAACTGAGCACCTTGCTTAGTGGCTTGCGCAGGACTAAGCTCACTCATGCCACTGAGTCCTGTTCCATCGTCCTTTTTTGCTTTTCAGTAGTTTTGCCTTTTGTTTAGCTGAACGTGAACTGAAACTGATGTGAGCCATAAATTGAGCTCAACCGGATGCTGTGAACTACAGAGTCACTATCAGCGCACAACGCAAATAATACAGGGGTTGAACAAACGTGTCCTTTGACATCTGTTGAGTCCCATAGGATGGACGAATTCCCTTGTTAAAGCTCTACCGTAATCTACCGGTTTTTAACCAGGCCAAAATCAACTGACCAGGCACGACATCATTACTATGCATTACTACATGATACCCACTGCCCAAGGCCATCGGGCCGACGTCGGCCCGATGACCTTTTGCGTATTGGGTATAACTCAAATTTTGCTCAGCATTGAGATTTTCCATCGTAGTCTGTGGCTCTTGGCACTTCTTGTACGTTGCCGTAATAATCTGTCTAAAAGCTGGAACTGCCTAAAGACAAAGTCTACGAAAGCCAAAGACTGTAATGTAGGAATTGTCTCGACAAAAAGCGCTAGCGACAGCAAAGGGCTCACATTCATTATCATATAATTATTAGTAAGACCCTGCATGGACTGTCGATTAACTCATTCGAGTCGTGCCTCATGCGGATACGCGGCGGTTCGCCGCGTATCCGTAGGCGGCACGTCTCGAATGAGTTAACTCATTCTACCCCAGACACACCACAGCAAGATAAGGATCGACCATTATAGTTCAAGGGTGATGCCAGAATAGCTTGGCGCCTATGGGCGCCAAGCTATTCTGGCATCACCCTTGATTTATCATGGTCGATCTGTGTCCGGCACTGCAATGCAGTCTTCAGAGGACAACGGCAAAATTTGAGGATTTCGGTGTTGGGGTAGAATGAGTTAAGACCGCGAAGTGGGTTCAAGAGGCCACAGACAATGCTTCCATGGCGAGCCGCCAAGGCTCGGGCTCATGTCAGCCCGAGGACCGTTTACATACAGTTTAGTTACTATTATCACATATATGTATTTTTGCAAATCAAACTAAAACGTATCATAGATAGATGGGACTGTCTGCGAGCTGTAGAAAAAAATGTGATGAGGGAAAAAATGTACCATTTTGCTTTATCAGACGTTTCAACTGACAGAGACAATTATGAAATAGAGCTCAGTGTATCTGCCGATAGCCTTTCACAACGTTTCGAAGAAAGGATCATCTATGATAGGTCAAGGGTGGTGTCTTTAGGCGTTAGATCTGCGCTTCCTGTGATAAAAAATAGAAATAATTGGTACTGGGGAACTCGGGGAGATAGAAATGATTGGTACTGGGGAACTCGGGGAGATAGAAATGATTGGTACTGGGGAACTCGGGGAGATAGAAATGATTGGTACTGGGGAACTCGGGGAGATAGAAATGATTGGTACTGGGGAACTCGGGGAGATAGAAATGATTAGTACTGGGGAACTCGTGGAGATAGAACTGTAAGCGATACGGGGTTAATCCTTACATTCAGTTTCCCTCAGGATCAATGTCAGGTCTGCTGGCGCCAAGCTAGCGCTAATCTGGCACTACTCTTGAATTATCATTACCATTTCCTGCTGCAGTGTGTCGGGGCTCATACACACAATGAAGTCAGATCGTCAATGGGTGATCTACTCTGAGTCAATTAACCCCTTCATCTCCAGTGGACGCAGATTGCGTTTTTTAATTCATGATCGATGTAACGATATTCTCACTCCCCGTCAAAGAAACATGGATACAAAGTGGTTTCAGCAAGAGGGATAGAACCTCATGTGCCCCGCATCTGCGTGGGCGCATCAGGATCTATGCCTCTTGCAGAAGGGCGGTATTTAGTTTTTCTCAGTAGTGAAGAGGTTAATAAATAGCGTCATCTAGTTGTCCATCATCTAATTGTCCATCATCTAATTGTCCGATACACCTGTAAGGTATTTTCATGTTTTGGCCTCTGACTCTTTTATATCTATTTCCGTTTTATTTTTTGTTTTATATGTGTAGCCTTTCAATGTAAACGTCTGTACACTGCACTTAAAAATAAAATGTTTCACCTCTTTGATGACTGCGCTGTACATGTAGTATGGGAGCCGAAAGCAGATGTGGTGTTTGTGCTGGACTCGTCCAATTCTGTGGGTCCGAGCGAGTGGGATGCCTTACGAACAATGCTACTTTCCCTCACCCAGCAGTGGATCATAGGTCCTGACAATATACAGGTAAGTCACACAGCAATGAAGTACTCGCGAAGTATGGTTTTGGGTGTTTCCCCCCATCATATTGTCACAGTGCAATGTCGGCATGTGTGTGTGTGTGTGTGTGTGTGTGTGTGTGTGTTTGTGTGTGTGTGTGTGTGTGTGTGTGTGTGTGTGTGTGTGTGTGTGTGTGTGTGTGCGTGAGAGAGGCAGACAGACAGAAAGAGACAGATCCATATGAGACAGACAGACAGTCGGACAGAGACTTGACAGGGAGAATGTGGCTGTATCAGGGGCGTTTCATTTAAAGTATGAGGGTGGGGGTGGGGTACACGAAATACGATGCCCCCCCCCCCAACCCCATGTGAGGGTAAAAGGGGCAACGCCCATATTGAGAGGGGAGGGGGTCAGACGGACGAAGTCCCATGGAAAAACTGAATGCTGGTCACATTGGTTTCTAGATTAAAAAAATGCTCTCAGGGGCCGTAAATCATAGTCAGTTATTTACGACCTTTCTGCGAAAGTGTAGTACTCACACCCCCCCCCCCTTTTGAATCATCATGGTCGATCCATTTCAAGTCAGCACTGCAACTCATGTAGTACGTTTTGGTTGGGTGACTCTTCCAAACTGAATTTGGCAAATGCGGCGACCGTGAGCTTAACTTCGGTTAAAATCAGTTATGGACCTAGCATTATATATTTATGGTTGAATCTCACAACTGTTGTGTGCAGGTGAGCGTGGTCAAATACGGTTATGGGGCGCACAACGAGTTCTTCCTGAACGGCGTGACCGACAGTCAGCAGCTTGCTGACGCTCTCAAGGCCATGGCTTTCCAGGGAGGCACGTCAGACGCCGCGCAGGCATTCCAGTATGCTGCCACGGTACGTCAGTTTCGTGGTCCTTTCGCTTATAAAGATTGAAACAGGCTCTTAGTCACATAGCAGTTGCCGGTCAAGACGCCGCTCAGTCAGTCAGTCACTGAGTCAGTCAATCAATCAGCCAGCCGACCAATCAATCAATCAATCAAGGACAATTACGCGTGTCTCTCTCTCTTCCCCCCCCCCCCCCCCCCCCCCTCGGTCGGTCATTCTCCAAAACGCCACATAATATTTATTTATTATTAAACTCAAATGTTGGTACTTCAGAAGCGGCGAATCTCTACGGGCAGACTGTACGCATCTTCGGGTCTGCGCAACCCGAGATATGTGATTGACTGAAATTGCATCATAAGCCAGAACAATAATATAAAAAAAAAAATCACAATGTGACGGCGCTATCGTTACATGATACCAAAGACGGTACATGATGTATTGTCTTTGATGATAATGAGGTCAGTAGTGCGTGAAAAATATAGCGTGCTTCTTTGATGATACTGAGGTCAGTAGTGCGTGAAAAATATAGCGTGCTGCCGACTTGACTTGAAATTGAGAATGTTTTGCTGCTTTATCACAACAAAAAGATTACTGTCGTTTTGAGGCTTCGGGGCACCATGCATAAGTTCATGCAAAGACAATATCTTTGGTTAATGTCCCCAAGATCGCATTTTGCGTTTTCTAGGCGTATAACATAAATAGTATACAGTGTGTTGTGCGCTCAGCGGGCCGGCCTAATTAGTATAGAGACAGCCTGACAACTTGTGAAAACACTACAGCTTATCTTTTATTTCCAGAAGTGCAAGGATGTCTTTTCTGAACGCGCTTCTTTTTTTGTGGTTATTGATTTTCTTTGCATTTTACATTGGCAGTCACCTGTTTTAGGCATGGATAGGTAAATAGAATTTCACGTTTTGAAACAAGCCATCAAGACTCTAAACTGTCATTAGAGTAGTAGCAGAAGACAAAATAAACGACAAAACTGATGTGCAACACTGACTTTTTAGAGTGTGTTAAATGAGTAATAGCAAATCGGATTCAAAGGTTCAAATATTTTTCTTTACCTAGATCGTTTCGTTTGCTGGACAAAATACGATGTGCCCGTATATTTGCTTGCCATAAGGCGTTAGGCTTTAGTTTGTCAGGCTGGAAGACTAACCGAAGTTCTACTTGTTCGCCTATTCCGACCAAAAAGGTGCCTGGAAGCGTGTAATATGCGAAGAAAATCTCAAGGAAGAAAGAAGCGCGCGTAGAAGAGGCAACCACAAAACAGTTTATTAATTTTTTTTAATGGACATAATACAATGTAGCCTAGTTCCTTCGCTCCGTATATCGATTGGGCCTACACAGGAGTTACGAATACCATGCACCGTGAAGAAGGATCTCAGATCCGAAACGTTTCATTTTTCCTATACAGGGTTTTCAACCTCCCATTTTAGTTTTCTTTTAAGGCGAATCCATGCGGCAACATTTTTGCTTCAATTAACACACACTTTAAAGATAAACAGTGCATTGTATTCTTGCTAGATTGATTGATTGTAGGTATGGTCTGTGGATTCAGGACGGTTTTTAAACAAATTATTTTGAAATAAAATAACAAACAGGCAGACTAACTGAGAAATGAAGACAGTGCACAACTTATAAATGGCTGGACCAACAATAAATAAACCATACTGGAAAACAAAAGTCAGTATTTCTTGGGTATGTTATAATTTGTTTTCATAATATTAACTAAACATTTATGTAATGTAGTCGGTCAGTTTTGTATCTTCATTATCAAAAATCTTTGGTTTAATGTGCAATCTTTTTGTCATTTACAGACAAGTTTTAGCAGCCAAAATGGTGCGCGTGCAGAGGTGCCACACATCATTGTTCACATCACAGATGGTCCAGCAACTGATCCAGCCCAGCTGCTTCAAGCGTCGAAGAATGCTCGTGATCAGGGCATCACTATTTTCAACATTGGCGTCGGTCTAGGAATCAATGCTGAAGAACTTGGTCAGGTACATATTATAGTAATTAATAAAAAATAAAATTTCTTTTGAATCAATGACACTTCTACTAGTTCTGCGCATTATCGTATCCATGGGATGGTTGGCCTTTCCAAACAAGTAGCCACCTTCTGCCAGCGTGACTTGCAGTGGGCCAGATTGAGATTTTTTTGACAGGATCATGTGGCTGGAGGAAATGAGACGGGAAAGACAAGTAAGGTAGATGATTTTTGTAGGGAAAAAAAATGCACATAACAGTATAGCATCTGTACTGAAAAGATTATCAGGATTAATAGAAACAAAGGCATGTTGGTTTGTGGTCACAAGCACCATCAAAGAATGTTCAGGTGCCTTGTCTGGATGCCCTGTAGGCAATAACATAACCAGGGCCCAGCCCAAAATGATGTACTATTACGTCACTACAGTATGATGTTGTGCACAGTTAGTTGTACCTGTAGATGTAATTTTCTTTGTTGTCAGTGTGGCTGCATGGAAAATCAAATACAGTTTTTCTGGTTGAAAATATGTTTTAAAAAAAAAGGGGAAAGCCGGCATTGCAAATCTGTTTGTAAAATGCATGAAAATTCATGGTGTGACATGCATGATTGTTGTACAGAGAAGAAGGAAAAAAGGGTATTTTGAATAATATTGCCACATCAACAGGTTTTAATTTAGAGATAGAATGGATAATGGCTTACGTGTGACAGTTTGTTGGAAAACATTTATATGTACCTTGGCAGAGATCACAGTGCCAGAAGTCAATCTCTTACATGGTAAATATCCTTGCAGCACTGACTCAACTACACAAGTACATGTCCTAGTGATTAATGTGAGGAGATATCGGTGCCATGTGTGATGATGTTCTTGTTGCCAATTGTGACACACAATGCGACTGCTTTTTCAGGTTGCAAGTGACCCAGTCACACGGTATGTACTGCAGGCAGATACCTATAGCTCACTACAAAGCCTTGTGGAAACTCTTTCATCTAGCATACAGCATGGTATGTACATCAACATGGCATGAAAATAAACTGGTGTGATTTGTGAAGTGATATCATTCAAGCTGCTAGACATTTTCTTTGTCCAGATTATTGCTGATGATAATAAATCAATATGGGGTGTCATAATCATCTACTGTTTTTATTGGCTCATGTGCACAGCAAAAGTGACGTGAATCTATGTTCTGGGTCAGTGGTCGTCTGTCCGTCATCTACCATCCTTCCGCCGTCGTCCGTGGTAAACTTTAATGTTGCCATTTTCTTGGAGACTATTCAAGTCACAGTCTTGAAACATGGCCCAAGGATACTTTATGGCAAGACCTTTCTAAACATACATGTACCAGTTTGGGTGACCTCTCAAAGGTCAAGGATAACAGGAGATCAGGAAGTAGGGAAAAATTAGCCATATTTTGACAAAAGATGTTTTTTTTTCTAATATACTATTCACAACTTCAAACCCAAACTTGGTACAGAGATCTATCTATGCATCCAAATTTGGATGACCCTTCAAAAAGGTCAAGGTCACAAGAGGTCGGATAAATATGTAAAAAATGCCCATTTTGGTTAAAATTGTAGTTTTATAAGAGTGTTTGCAAACTTGTCAATCAAATTTGGCATGAAGTTGCTGATGGCAAGACATTTATACGCACACTAATTTAGTTGACTCATCACAAAAGTCAAGGGTCACGGGGGTTTGACAGATGTGTGAAAATATGCTTAAATTTTTGAGACATTGTCACAAAGGTCACATTGTGGATCGGTCATATGGGTGAGCCATAAGGGCTTTGCCTTTTCTTGTTTGTTTTTTTGTGACTTATTCCAGTAAATACATAGAATCAACAAATGTTACCCCATAGACATATAAGTCAGTTTACAGTTCAGAATCTGTTATTTTCACTGGCAGCTGGAGGGTAAGTAGTAGCTTCAGGAGCAAACATTATTTATTTTTCATGCTCACATGAGTCAGAGAGGATGTTTTTAGTGAGGTTTCATATACTGTACTTGTACTGAAAAAATCAAAGCGTGACCACATCACCCCCTTGCTTAAGCAGTTACACTGGCTTCCTGTGAAGTTCAGAATTGAATACAAAATTGCTTCCCTCTTTTTTCAAGCCTTTGATAAAACACTCCCAGCATACTTGTCCTCCAGTCTTCCTGTCTATACACCAGACAGAGTATTGCGCTCCAGTACTGACGACAGAATATTGACTATCCCCAGAGTGTCCTTAAAAACCTTTGGACAACGGTCCTTTTCTTTCCAGGCTCCCAAAGTGTGGAATGGTCTTCCCCATGATATTCGCCATGCACCATCTTTGGCCATTTTTAGAGCTAGATTGAAAACATATTTTTTCAATTTGGCCTTTGAAAGGGATTGATAAACCCTATGTTTTCCCATCAACATGTATATAGCTGATCAGGCTCTTGAAATGTTATGTTTGTTATTTTAGTATTGTGTCAGTGTGCATTTCGGTGGACCTATGAATGATTGTTTTTTTGTACGTTGTCGGTACTTTGGTTAGTTAATTTCAATTAGTTATATTATCTAGATGTAAAGCGCTCGGAGCCTTTCTTTGTGGGATATTACGCTATAGAAGAGTTATATTATTATTATTATTATTATTATTATTATTACTGAAATGTTCAGTGCTTTAATTCTTTTTGTGTAACGGCACCGCTTTTTTCAGAGGTTCCAGTTTCTGCACAAGCTTTGCCACAACCAAATTGTAAGTCACTATTGTATGGTGATAAATAAACACACACACACACACACACACACACACACACACACACACACACACACACACACACACACACACACACACACACACACACACACACACACACACGTTTGGTCATTTCATGTACAGGTCATGTGTCATGTCATGTTACAGTTAGACATAACTAACATGCACCAGAATGCCATGTTCAATGGTAATGACAGGATTGATTTACATTCACAATTAGCATTGTCACCATCAGTGGCTTGAATGTGTACAGTAACTGCATGCAGCTTGTACCCTCGGCCATCCGTCTACTAAATGAGGAGTGCGTTGACTAGCGTATCTCTCTCTCCCTGTTGATGCCGTCGAGGAATTTGCACCTCAGAATGTCGCAGTGGCATCTTGCTAGTGGCAGACTTACTTACTATACCACTGACACTGTGGTCGTGTGGTGGGTTGTGTGTGTGTGTGTGTGTGTGTGTGTGTGTGTGTGTGTGTGTTTGCGTGTGTGTGTATGTGTGTGTGTGTGTGTGTGTGTGTGTGTGTGTGTGTGTGTGTGTGTGTGTGTGTGTGATTTGCTCGGGCCAGGTGATCGATGAGATACTGAGAAGTGTGTGAGATATTTTTTTACCATTGTGATAATGTGGCTGGAATCGTACACGCGCATGTGTTTTTTGCTGTTTTAGCATAATGATCCCAACGAAAGAAAATTTGTCGGCCAGACTGACACAATACAGTTTTTGAATCTTGAATCTTAAATCTTGAATGTCCAGTCCTAAGGTAAAAATTCGTAGATTTTGAGACTTGCCCTCTGAAGAGCTCAGGGGACAACTCAACCATGATAGTTGAACGGTTGTGTCTGAATATCTTGTAACTCTAGGTGTCAGGCTATTTAGGCTCGATGCTTGCACTATCTGGGAACTATCAGTATTTTGTGGTAATTAGCCTGTCAGGGCTAACTTGATTGCATAAATGTGATCTCAGTGCCTTCTCTCTCACTTGGACCTTGTGTAGACAAGGTGCTGTACCGTAGCGACTATGATTAAAGCAGTAATTTTGCACTTTGTGATGGTATTGCAGCGTGTCTGGACAAGGCAGACCTGGTCCTGCTGGTGGACTCATCGTCGAGTGTGGGTCAGGAGGATTTTGAACACCTGGAGGACTTCATCAAAAACCTTGTGGTGCAGCTGCCCATTGCAGAGGATCAGGTAGTTTTTGTCAGTTTCTCTCTTTGGAAGTGGGGGAAATGGGACACTTTATTCAAGAGTCATGATTATTGCATATATTTTGGCATAATCATGCATTTTTGGGAGGCCTTATGCATTTTTGAGAGGTGTCTGATACACACACATATCTTTGAGATGACCCATGGATCTGCTTTAAAATATTATATCAAAGTATCCTTTGAAGTTTAAACACACACGCCACCCCCCCCCCCCCCCCACACACACACACACCTCCTTTGATTTTTGGCTCATGTGCGAAGCAAAAGTGAGTATGTTTGGGCCAGTGGTCCTTCAGCTGTGGACCGTAAACTTTAACGTTGGCATTTTCTCGAAGACTATTCAAGCCACAGTCTTCAAACTTGGTCCAAGGATACTTTGTGGTAAGACCTTTCTAAACCTTTCTAAACATACCAATTTGAGTGAACTCACAAAGGTCAAGGTCACAGGGATCAGGAAATAGCTCAAAAATAGCTATATTCGGACATATTTTATTTTTTCTCAAATACTATTCACAAATTCAAAACCAAACTTGGTACAATGATACCTGATGGTAAGACCTTTCTATGCATACTAATTTGGTTAATCCCTCAGAAAGGTCAAGGGTCACAAGAGCTCAGGAAATAGGTCCAAAATAGCCATATTTTGGCAAAAGATGTTTTTTCTCAAGTACTATTGACAACTTCAAACCACAACTTGCTACAGAGACACCTGATGATAAGACCTTCTATGCATACTAATTTGGTTGATCCCTCAGAAAGGTCAAGGATCACAAGAGCTCTGGAAATAAGCCCAAAATAGCCATATTTTGACAAAAGATGTTTTTTTCTTAAATACTATTCACAACTTCAAACCCACATTTGGTACAGAAATACCTGATGGTAAGACCTATCTATGCATACTAATTTGGATGACCCCTCAGAAAGGTCAAGGGTCACAAGAGGCCAGCAAATATTTGATAAAATTGTAGGTATTATCAACATTTTTGCAAATTTTTCAATCGAATTTGGCACAAAGGTAGCTGATGATAAGACCTTCCTACGCATACTAATTTAGTCGACTCATCGCAAAGGTCAGGGGTCATGCTGGGTTGACAGATGTGTGAAAAATGCTTACATTTTGAGAAAACATGGATTTTGCTGGTGCAGAAGCCAGTCCTTTACGTCTTGTCACAGAGGTCACATATATGTAAATAGGTCATACACGTGAGCCATAATGGCTTTGCCTTTCTTGTTGTGCAAGTGGTGATCAAATCATCCACACCATGCACACTTCCCGTCATCATTATGAGAGTGTCTGTCATGCATTATTTGTTTATGTCATGCATGCAAATTGGTCATGTATTTGAGTCATGAAGGTTTTTCCATTTGTTTTCTCAAAACTCTTACTGATGGCATTACTATTAGGAAGGTACACTTAGCTTACCGATTTCAGCCTAAGCATCTGTTGTGTACACTACACAACCAGGGAGGCGACTCCAGGGATTCGTTACCAAGAAACTCTGAGTGGCCTCCCTTGCAGTATCCCACCAGTCTTTACACTTAGCTCACCGTGACCGGTTGTGTTCAGCCTTCAAGGTGACTCGGGCTGTGTACGGTGGGATTACCTTTGTGCTGGGCTGTGCCTTTGGATTACCCTTGGATAACTTACCCTTGGATACTTACCTCTTGGACTGCTTTAACTGCCCGGTTCTTCTGGGCGGTTTACCTCACAGCTTCGCTGGAGATGGCAAAGTAAGGCCTCGGTGAACGCCTCTCAGTCGGCGTTCTCCCGGACGGTGGCAATGAGTGAGTTTTGTCCCAGGCCGTCCGTCTATGCAGGAAACCTCTACGGCTGCATCTCGCGACCATTCGGCTCTTGGCTGTTATCATGCGCTCTCCACACCTGGCGTGGTTCGGGCCACGGTTTCTTGGTGGGACACAAAAAAGAAAGAAAAAAAGGGGTGGGTGGGGGGGGGGGGTGGGTGGGGAATAGACACGTAGACGATTGCCTAGCGGCCCCGCGCTTCCACGGGCGCACATGTCTGCTTTCTGTTACAGTGCTCAGGTGAGGACCTGCGCGCGGTGCGGGGACTTTCCGTGGCCCTCTGACTCCCATGATGTCTGCCTCCCTGTTCGGGCTGTGCTTCTGGGCAGACTTGTGAGACCTGCACTCCATGGGAAGAGGAGCGTTGGTCCCAGTTGTAGGCGTTCTCTACGAGAGAGCGACCGCCCCGGTCCCAGCAGCTTTTCCCTCCACCAGCGCCGTCCGCCTCCCCAGGTCTCCACAGGAGCGCCGCCGCGGACAGCGTTGGAGTTGACGCGGGGACTGCGAGACCACGACAAGAGGAGTCTTCTCGTCCAGAAGTTCCCTCAGGACCAGTGTTCCGACGCGGCCGAACGGGGCCCGCAGCGTCGTCTGTATCAGGGTACCCCTCGTCCGGCAAGTCCACGGGAGCCTTGCCGCCCCGCTCCGATACGTCCGAGCGGGGTTGGCTGCGACCTCTGTCGCACCGCCACGCGGCAAAGACCGCGTCAGACACTTTGATCCCCGCTCCGATACACCGCCTACGCCCTCTCGAAAACCGTCCCCCCGCTTCGATGCGGCCGAGTGGGGCCCGCAGTACAGGCCTTGACCGACTAAGCCCTCTTGTGCACTGCCCGACCCCGCTCCGATGTGTTCGAGCGGGCCCCGCAGCGAACCCGGCTTCCCCACTACGCGACGGGGGACACCCGTCGCCCGGCCGAGCCAGCAGGAACCTTGCCCCGCCCCCCCCCCCCCCCCCCCCGCTCCGATTCGTCCGAGCGGGGCTGGCGGCGACCTCAGTCGCAGGATTGACGTCGTCCGGACAAGCCCACAGGAGCTTTGCCCCCTCCCTCCACCCCCCCCCCGCCCACAAGGGCCTGCCCCCCCCCCACCCCCCACCCCCACCCCCACCCCCGCCCCGATACTTCCGAGCGGGGCTGGCAGCAACCTCAGTTGCCCTGTTACGCGGTAGCAGACAGGCATCCGCCGCACAAGCCCACAGGAGACTTGCCCGCCCCCCCCAACCCTCACCCCCCCCCAAGCCCCCCGCTTCGATGCGTCCGAGCGGGGCTGGCGGCGACAGTCGCAGGTTAAGAGGCGTCCGGATAAACCCACAGTCACCCCTCTACGCGGTAGAGGACACGCGTCGTCCGGACAAGCCTTAGGAGCCTCGCCGGACTCACGGGACCGGGAGGTAGGTCGCACGGACGGTTTTAGACACAGGTCTCGCTAATCTCTCGCCTCTCCCCCTTCCCCCTCCGCCTCCCAGAGGCGGAGTAAGGACCCTCGTCCTCCTTGACTTTCCCCGCATGCCCGGCCCCTGATCACTGTTGACGGCGCGGGAGCCAGCTCGGACATCACCTTCGCGGCGACGCGGCTCATCCCCGGGGAGGGGCGACCACTTCTCAGACGCCGCAGCCGCGCCCCCAGTCCGCGCTGGACCCCGTTCAGAGCGGCTGTTCGGAGCGTACCGCTTCCGGGGATCACTCACCCTCTTGGGCGGGACGTCCTCTCCCCCAGTGTCGGAGCCCTCGTGGGCGTCGCCTGTCGTCGTCTTTGGCGGCGGACCGGGACCGGCGTGGATCGTGAGACTCTCCCTCAACCCTGTTTCAGGATGACCATCGTTCCCCGGTCCCCCGTTCCTCCCTCCCTCCCCCCACCTACAGAGAGACCTCGACAATGGTAAATGCGCCCTGGCGGACCTAGCGGTTCAAGTCCCTGCTGCCTGCCGGCTTCCGTGATTCCTCGGATGCTTTTTCGGCGCACCTCCTACAGGGCACAGTGGAGCCACGGGCCTTACAGTCTCGGTGGCCACGCGGACTGGACAAGTCGGCGACCCTGATACGCAGCGCTTGTCCCGCGTAGGCTTCCTAGAGCTGGTTATGCAGTCAGTGGTGAGGTGCTGGGCAGATACTTTGGATCTTTCATCCTCGGCGCCGTCACGCGGAATTCCCTCCGTGGCAGTGGCGGCGTACCGGGTAGCGTGCCACATCTCGTCCGATGCCAGGGCGGCAGCGGCCTACTGCGACCGATGGCATCGAGACGCCCCGCTCAGGTGCTGCCCCCCCTCCCTTTCTGCGTCCGGACGACCCTTGGATCCTCTCGACCCTCTTGGAGGGCCTCCAGGTCTCGCCTTGGTCTCCTCCTCCGGTGCGACGCCCCCCCCCCCCCCCCCACCCTTGGACGCGGGCTCCGGTCGTCTGGCTCGATCGAGGCAGAAGCTCTCCAAGGCAAAGTGGTCTCTCTGCGCCGGAAGACGGCCGCAGAGGTAGTCTCTCGACACATCTCCGAGGCCTTCTACAGCCGCCTCTTCGTCGTCCTCAAGCCCGGCGGCGAGTGGCGGCCCGTCATAGACCTCTCGGTGCTGAACAGGTACGTTTGGCTCCATGCTTCCGAGTGGAAACAACCAGAGTCTTGAGAGCATCGGTGCCACCCCTGGACTTCGCAGTAAGCCTAGACCTAGCGGACGCGTATCTACATGTACTCAAACCAAGGGGAATCACAGCGCTGGACAGACAACATGGGCCCGGAGACCCGGCCTCCTGACGGTATCTTCGCTTCGCCTTCCGCGGAGTGGTGTACCAGTTCCGTGCGCTTCCCTTCGGTCTCAACCTCAACCCAAGCCGGACTTCCAACTACCTGGACGATCGGCACCTTAGGAACCAGGTGGCGGCAGCCCAAGAGGAAGACAGGAACGCCCTGCTCACCCTTCACCGCCAGCTAAGAGTCCTGGTCAACGGAGGCAAGTCGATCCTCACGCCGTCCCGCAGGTTATCCACCTAGGCATGGGATTCCTGGCCGACCTCAACCAGGTGCGGTTCTCCGAGGCGCGGATTCGGAAGTTAGCAGGGCTGGCGGTTTAAGTGTCTCGTGCGGAAACGTTACCGGCCAGGCGCTGGCTACAACTTCGGGGACTCGTGCGCAGCGGCGGACCTCCTGCCCCTCGGCAGACTCGACTCTCGACCGATCCAGTTGCACCTGCGCCTCCACTGGCGCCCGTTCTCCGGCGATCTGATCCCAGTGTCTAGCTCCGGCGGTTCTCCTGTCCTCCCCGCCGCCCCAGCTATTTGCAGGGACGCGAGCCTTTCCGGCTGAGGAGCGCACCTGCTGCCGGAGTTCGTCACAGCCTCAGTCAGCTAGCCCAGGGACCACGCAGGCAGACATTTCAACTGGCTAGAGTTGAAGGCCGTTGGCTTGCCCTCGTCACATGGGAGGATCGCCTCGGTCACCAGGAGTTCCTGGTTCTCGCCGACAACGCGACGGTGGTGGCCTACATACAGAACCGGGGCGGGACGCGCTCACCCTCCCTCTGCATCCCCTTGTATCAAGTCCTCCTGTGGGGCAGAGATCGCGGCATCATGCTTCGAGCGCGGCACATCTCGGGCCTCCGGAATGTCCGCGCGGACTCCCTCTCGCGTCGCGGCCGACTTTTCCTCACGGAGTGGTCACTACACCCAGACATCTTCAGACTACTCTGAGCAGGCTGGGAGACGCCCATGATCGACCTCTTGCTCGAGGTGGAACAGACAGCTCGCGCTCTTGTCTCATTCATTTCGGATCTACGGGCCTGGGCAGTAGACGTGCTCTCCAGCCCATGGGACGGCCTGCTAGCTTCTGCGTATCCGCCTTACATCCTAGCTCCCTAGGTTCCCCAGACGCTCTAAGGTTACAACACGGGTTTACTCCTAGGGGCATCGTTCAGTTGGACCAAGAGCTGGAGCACCGACCTCCTGAGCCTCGCCGCGCCCCCCCACCCCCACCCCAGGCCCCTCACCCCTCGCACGATGCTCAAGCAACCCGGGCAGAATCTTGTCACCCCTGCCCGAAGCGGCTGTGACTACCCGCTTGGGGTTTGTGCGGCAGGCCCTCGCCGCAAGAGGCTTCTCGAGTGCAGCGGTGGACGCTATCGCAGCGCCACGCGGAGCTTCTACCCGAAACGTCTACGAGGGAATATCGAGGGTCCTCCAGTCCTGGTGCGCAGCCGAGCAGCTCCCCCCCTCGAATCTCCCTTCGCCCCGACTGGCAGAGTTCTCTCTGTGGCTCTTCTTCCAGCAGAGCCTGGCTCCCTCACCATCAGAGGTTACCGGGCCGTGATGGCAGACACTGACCGCCAATCGGGTCGGCCTGACCCGGGGGCCTGTACGGACCTCTCTGACCTGATGGCGCACCAGGATCTTCAGCGGCCGGTCGCCGGCTCGTTGATCCCACGCTGGGACTGGTCATGGGTGCTGGCATGGCTCAACTCGGTCCGTTCGAACCTCCCCCGTTGGCACGGTTCGGAGACCTGACCAGGAAGACCTGCTTCCTGCTAGCACGCGCCACAGCGTCCATGCAGGGCGAGCGAGATCCACGCTTCCACGGTGCGTCCCGCCTGTCCCCAGTTCAGGGCCGATGGATCGGTGCAGCTCCTCCCCGACCAGACATTCCCGGCCAAGAATCGGCCTCCTACACCCGCACCCCAGGTGTTAGCCTTTCGCCTTCTCAGGGGACGGACCAGACCCGGGAGTCCCGTCAGCAGGACCCGTTCAGGGCGTGGAGAATGTACCTGCGCAGAACAATGCCACTCACACAAGGGCGCTCC
Organism: Semisulcospira habei; assembly: GCA_036245525.1. Lineage (NCBI taxonomy): Eukaryota > Metazoa > Mollusca > Gastropoda > Semisulcospiridae > Semisulcospira > Semisulcospira habei. The sequence continues at coordinate 121,968,798 of BTPG01000002.1, read as the reverse complement.
CGCCTATTCCTGCCTCTGGCTCCGGGCAGAAGTGGCGATCTCGTCTTGGCTACGCTGGGTTCTGTGTACAAAGACCTCTCCCCAGAGGGGGCTTCGAGGATGCGCATCCGGGCACACGAGGTCAGAGCAGTGGCAGCGAGTATCGCTTTTGACCACAGCTGCGCAGTGAGAGACATGGTGGCGGCCGTGGGCTGGCGGGCTGAATCCACACTCGCCCGCTTCTGCCTACGAGACCTATCCAGACAGCGTGTCAACCTGACCCTGGTGGGGGACATCTCGGCGGCGCAGCACTCCCTCCCGGCGCCACAGGCACCATAGGTCACGCTTAGCTGAAATCGTCGGAAGTGGGCGCATGGGGGGGGGGGGGGGGGGGGGGGGGCTCGATGACTTACCGCACGGGAGTGCGATTGTCCCTGGCGAAATTAACGCTTGGGGATTACTTAGGGGGCGGCTCCCTTCTCCTATACGCTATTCTTCCTAATAGTAATGCCATCGGTAAGAGTTTTGAGAAAACAAATGTATTTTTCTCTAAAATGTATTTTTTCGAAAAATACTTATCGATGGCATTACTCAGAGGTCCCTCCCTCCTGCCCCGCTTGCTGCCTTTGAGCTAAGGCAGAGACTGGTGGGACACTGCCACGCACGTGACCGGGTAGGGAGGCAAGGGAGGCCACTCAGGGTTTCTTGGTAACGACTCCCTGGGGTCGCCTCCCTGGTTGTGTAGTGTACACAACGGATGCTTAGGCTGAAATCGGTAAGCTAAGTGTACCTTCCTAATAGTAACGCCATCGGTAAGTATTTTTCGAAAAAATACATTTTAGAGAAAAATACATTTTTGTTTTATTTTCTTGTTAACCATATGTAGGTACAAGTTGGACTGGTACAGTTCTCTGGCCATCCCAGCCTGGAGTTTCCCCTCAACATGTACACCGACCGCCTATCCGTGCTGAAAGCTGTAGACAACCTGCAGTTTATGGGTGGAGGAACCAACACTGGGGATGCCATCAAATATGTCACTTCCAACCTCTATACTGAAGATGGAGGGGCACGCACAGATGTAAGAACCTTCAGTTTTTTTAGGCAAATCAGATCAGTTCTATATAATTAAATAATTCAGGCCATTAAATCAGATCAAACCATAACAAGGTTTTCTTTAAAAAGAAATGTCTTTACAGGAATAACTAAATAAGAAACTGTGTTTGATTAGGTTTTTTAAAGTCCCTTCTGTTTATAGGAGGAATCCAGACCAAAAAGGTGACTGCCAAGCGTGTAATATGCAAAGAAGTACCCAACGGAGAAAGAAACACGCTTAGAAAAGACGGGTACAACACAATTTATTAATATTTCGGGTAAATACCCTTTGTCAAAATAGACAGTAGCAGCTAATCTCTCTGTTTGTTTGTTTGTCTATTTTGACAAAGGGTATTTACCCGAAATATTAATAAATTGTATTGTACCCGTCTTTTCTAAGCGTGTTTCTTTCTCCGTTGGGTACTTCTTTGTTTATAGGAGGGACTTTTTAAAATGGGTCGCTGTGGGGCAAATTTAATAGCATGTCCATGATGTCAAAGGTGGGCAGGCCTAAACGTCTGATAACTGATTAACAAGATACAAATTGCATCATGTCTAGTTACGCTAACCTCGCTGCTGAACATATATTTGGCGCGAAGCTGTGTATGTGTGTGTGTGTGTGTGTGTGTGTGTGTGTGTGTGTGTGTGTGTGTGTGTGTATGTGTGCGTTGTGTGTGTGTGTGTGTGTGTGTGTGTGTGTGTGTGTGTGTGTGTGTGTGTGCGTGTAGACACGAGAATCTCCGATATTTCTGTACGGACATGCTTGAAATTTGGCGAAATACTTTATTTAAGGGGTGGCAAATAGAGCCTCCGAGCATATTGTAACGGGATGTCTCACTGAAGACGTAAAAGAACATTTATAGAAAGTCGGTATGGGTCCAGATTAGGGTCCGAAATTTTGGTCATATTTACTTGAAATTTTGGATATAGCATAAAAACATTGGATGAGTTTGTTAGCCAGCATTGTACTCCTTCAGCTTCTTCAGTAAAAAGTAATTCTTTTCAGAAAAAAAATTAAAACAGTAAAAACCTTGACTTCTGGAGAAAGCGAGACAGTGATGATGACATATAGGAAGCAACTCCGTCATCACGCAGATGTTGTTGCAATACTCTAAATATGATGTAATCCTCTCTCTCTCTGTCACACACACATGCGCGCACCTCCAAGAGGCATAGATCCTCTTGCGCCCTCCGGGCGCATGAGGATCTATGCCTCTTGGATATGTTTGAAGCGCGCGCACATGCACGAATGCACGCACTCACGCACGCACGACCGCACACACACACACACACACACACACACACACACACACACACACACACACACACACACACACACAAAGTTATAGTGCTAACATCAGTCTTGTTTTGCTCACCAAAGGTTGTGTGTGAGCTAGGGCTGTCATGGGTTGTCAGACTTTTTTGTATTATGATAACAGGAAATCATTTGCCATAGAATATTGGTTCATGTATTATTGAGGCTGATCTTTTTTGTTTGACCTGCCACAGGTGCCAAGAGTGACTGTAGTGATTACAGACGGTAAGTCTGTGGATCCCGCAGCCACAGCGGCAGCAGCTGACAGAGCCCGGATGGCAAACATCGGTCTGGTGGCCGTCGGGGTGGGCAGCAGTATCAATGAAGCAGAGCTGCAGAAAATTGCTAATGATCCTGACTCCACATTTGTCTTCAAAGTGAACAACTACAAAGATCTGAAAGCGCAGTCTGCAGAAATTTTAAAATCTGTGTGTGCAGGTCAGTTGTTATAGCATACTGCGTGTTGGCTTATGTGCAATAGCAAAAGTGAGTCTATATGGTGGGCCATCCGTCATCTGTCATTTGTCATCGGTCTGTCATCTATGATAAACCTTAACACTGACATTTTCTATTCAAGCCACTGACTTCAAACATGGCTCAAACCTTTCTAAACATACCAATTTTATAGACCTCCCTGAAAGGTCAAGGTCACAGGGTCAATATATAGGTAAAACATTGCCCAATTTTGACCAGAAATGTGTTTTATCAAATACTAATTTTAACTTTAAAGCCACACTTGGTACAGAGATACCTGACAAAAAGATCTTCCTATGTGTCCTATTTTAATTTGGGTGACCACTCTCAAAGGCCAAGTGTCATGTGAGGTCAGCAAATATGTGAAAATGCCATTGTTTCCTCAAAATACCATACCGATGGCATTACTATATGGAAGGTACACTTAGCTTACCGATTTCAGCCTAAGAACCTGTCGTGTACACATACACAACCATGGAGGCGACTCTGGGCAGTCGTACCAAGAACCCTGAGTAGCTTCCCTTACCTCCCAATCTGGTCACATGTGCAGTGGTGTCACGCCAGTCGAACGCTTAGCTTCGTAGTGGTAAGGTGTTCCGTACCCATGCTCAGCCTTGGTTACTTTTGGATACCCTTGGATGCCCTTGGATACCTGTGGATACCGTTGGTTTACTTTCGTGTGTGGTGCTTCACCTTGGACTACCTGTGGTTCCCTTGGTTGGTGTCCCTCCTTGCCTTCCGTCGCTCTGGACATGGCCAGGTAAGGTCTCGGGGCATGCTGTCCGGCAGGTTTTCCTGACCGGCGGTGGTGTTTCCTCGGTTCGCGGCTGTGTTCGTCCACAGCCAGACTTCACTGCGGAACCGGTCATTAGTTTTCGCCCATGTGACCCTTTGTTAGCGCTGGCCGCGTGCCGTTGCCTCTCATGTGTTCCGCTCTCTGTTGCAGTGCTCAGTTGCGTACTTGTCGTCGGTGTAAGGGGCTTCAGTGGCCGACGGATACCCACACGCTGTGTCTCCCTTGCTTGGGCTGCTTCTCCGCACGGCCGTGCGAGAGATGCGCACCTTGGAAGGAGCAACGATGGTCTCAGCTGTGGGAGTTCTACGGCATGACTGCCCCTTCCCCCTCCCCCCACCCCTCTCACCGCCCCCTCGGCGGGCGACCTCGGACATCGTGGGGTTCTCCTCCCGCCGCGCGCTCCTCGCTGCACCTGTCATGGCCCCCACGACCGTGCCCCTCCCCCCCCTTCAGCCCCCCCCTTCAGTTCCCCCCTTCAGCCCCCCCCCCCTCCCCCCCGGCTGGATTTCTTCGCCGGGCTGCGGGGACTCTTTTCAGCGCTTGGCGCGTGGCTCGTCCGGACCACCGGCCGTCAGCTTGGACGGAGGTACGCTCGCGTCGACGCGCATGCTCTCCGTCGGCTTCTGTCTCGTTCCCCGGGTTGCTGGACCCTCCTTCCCTATTGCGTGCTCGGCACGCGGCGGCAAGGGCTCCGCCCTGCACTCGGCGCAGCTCACACCAGGCGGAGGGATTTTCTGGCTTCTCCCTGCGCCCATCCGCTCTCAGCTCCGCCGAGCGCCGATCGGGGGCCCCCTACTCTTCGGTCCCACCTAGCAGGCAGTGCAGGAGGCCTCCAAGGACCTCTGGCCGAGCGCCCCCGGCCACCCTCCACTCGCTTTCAGGCGTCCCGTGGGGCGGTGGGTCGTGCCCTGCGGTCCTCCCGTAGGGCGGTGGGTCGTGCCCTGCGGTCCCGACCGGTCTTCGGGGATGCCTGCGGCCCCCCAGGCCAGCCTCCATCCAGTCGCCCTCGCGCCCCCGCGGCCTCTGCCACCGGGGGCCTGGCCCATACCCGTCCGCAGACTCGGGCGGGGCAGGGCCCGCTGACTCGCTCCCTCTCTCACCCCCGCCGACCCCTGCGGAGCCCCCAGTCGGCGGGCGGCTAGCCCTGCATAGCGACGAGTGGCGGTCGCTGCTGCCGGTCAACACTTGGGTGCTCACTACCGTTTTGGAGGGCCTGCGGATTTCCTTTCGACTCCCCCCTCCTCTCCGCTGCTTGCCTGTCTGGACGCGTGTCCCAGCCGACCAGCTCAAAGCGGATGCCCTGCGGGACGAGATCTCGGCCTTGCTACTCAAGTCCGCGACGGAGGTGGTCGCGCGGCACGACTCCCCTTTCTTTTACAGCCGCCTCTTTCTAGTACTAAAGCCAGGCGGCCGGTGGCGCCCTATCATCGACCTTTCGGCGCTAAACAAGTTCATTTCCGCTCCCCCGTTTCGGATGGAGACGGCGCGGGCCCTGAAGACCGCCATGCGGCCCATGGACATTCCCGTTAGCCTCGATCTGGCAGACGCGTACCTGCACGTCCCCATTCACCCGGCCTTTCTGTGTTTCGCCTATTGCGGGGTCGTCTATCAGTTCCGTGCTCTCCCCTTCGGCCTCAACCTCAGCCCGTGGGTGTTCACGCGGATCGTGGATGCGGTGGTCGCCAAGGCCCGTCAGACGTCCTCCAGTCCCACCTCCAATTATTTGGACGACCTGCTTCTCCGGAACCAGGATTCTTCCGCTCTGGCCGCGGACCGGGACGCGTTCTTAGCCCTCCTCCATCAGCTAGGCTTCCTGGTCAACAGTCCCGCCATTTCGTCTATCTGGATATGGAGTTTTTGACCGACCGCACCCGAGTGAGACTGCCGGAGGCGCGCATCACAAAGTTGGTGGAATTTTCCCGCCGGGTGTCCCTCGAGGTCGTGGTCCCGGCCCTGGTTTGGTTGCAACTAATCAGCCTTATGAACGCTGCGGCGGACCTCTTGCCCCTGGGCCGGCTCTAATCACGCCTGCTCCAGCTCCATCTTCTAGCCCATTTGCGCCTGTCCTCTCTCGACCTCGCGGGTCCAATCCCTGTCCTACCGCTCGTCCGGGCTCACCTCCAGCGGTGGGTGGACCCCGCCTGGCTTGTCTCGGGAGTACCCCTCTACTCTCCCCCGCCGCGGCTCTCTCTCTGCACCAACGCCAGCTGATCGGGATGGGGCGCGCACCTCCTTCCGGACGTCCTCGCAGCCTCCGGCCCTTGGCCCTCAGACCTCTCGGACAGGCATATCAATTGGCTGCAGTTGAAGGCGGTGTGGTTGGCGCTCTACCATTGGCAGCCCCGTCTCCTCCACTAAGAGGTTCTGATCATGTCCGACAATGCGACGGTCGTTGCGTACACCCAGAAGCAGGGGGGGGGGGGGGGTACGCGCTCTCCGACCCTCTGCATGCTGCTTTACCAGCTGCACCTGTGGTGCAGGGATCGCGGCATCTCTTTCCGGGCTCGCCACATTCCTGGCCGCCTGAACGTCCTCGCGAACTCCCTCTTGCAAAAGGGTCAGCTCCTGCACACCGAGTGGTCGCTGAGTCTGGAGATCTTCCATCTGATTTACGCGCACTGGGAGACCCCCGATGCTCGACATGTTCGCGACTCGATGGAACAGACAGCTCCCCATCTTCGTCTCCCCCTTCCCGGACCCCCTCGCGTGGGCAGTGGACGCTCTCTCCGTCTCTTGGGAGGGCATCGTGGCCTACGCGTACCCTCCGACGGTGCTAGTGCCCGTCTTACTAAAGCTCAGGGGCTGCAACGCGATCCTTCTCCTCGTCTCGCCGTTCATCTGGAACAGGAGCTGGACCACCGATCTCCTCAGCCTCGCCACGGACCCTCCCCTACCCTTGCCCACCCGCCGCACGATGCTGGAGCAGCCCAGGCAGAAGCTCTTTCACCTGTGCCTGGAGCGGCTCCTCTTACACGCCTGGAGGTTGTGCGGCAAGCCCTCGACGAAAGAGGTTTTTCGCGTGCGGCAGTGGAGGCTATCGCTGCGGCCCGCAGATCCTCCATCCGCCGGCTGTACCAGGCAGAGTGACGAGTCTTCCGGGGATGGTGCGAGTCGGAGCGCATCTCCCCTACGGCCCTGATGTCGCCCCAACTAGCCGAGTTCTTCCTGTGGCTATTTTAAGAGAAGAACCTGGCCCCTATCACCATCCGGGGATACCTTTCCATGGTGGCAGACACGTACCGCCTTTTGGGCCGCGCGGACCCTGGGGCGTGCCCGGACCTCTCGGACCTGATGCGCCATTTCGAGTTTCGGCGACCAGTCCTGCACTCGCTGATCCATCGCTGGGACCTCCCCTGGGTCCTTACCTGGCTGAATTTGAACAGGTTCGAGCCTCTGCCCTTGACCAGCCTGGCGAACGTAACCAGGAAGACCTGCTTCCTTCTGGCGCTTGCTACGGCGTCCAGAGTCAGCGAGCTGCACGCGCCTTCAATGGACCCAGCCTGTCTACAGCACAGGTCGGATGGCTCCGTGCATCTCCTAATGAGCCCCGCCTTCTTGGCGAAGAATCGGCTCCCCTCGACCAGGGCCCCAGTAATTACCCTGCACCCTCTCAGGGGACCTGACCACACCCAGGACTCCCGCCGTCACGACCCGGTCCGGACGCTGCGAATCTACCTGCGCCGGACAAAGCCTTTCCGGCGTGGCCAGACCCGCCTCTTCCTGCCGTTATCCCCCGGCAGGGACGATATCTCTGCGCAGACGGTCTCCTTGTGGCTGCGCTGGGTCATCCGTTCTGCGTACGAGGAGCTCACCCCGGCGAAGGCTAAGAGGATGCATATCCGAGCGCACGAGGTCCGAGCGGTCTCCACCAGCGTCGCGTTTGATCGAAACTGCGCCGTGAGACATATTGTGGCAGCTGTCGGGTGGCGGGCTAATTCCACCTTTGCCCGCTTCTATCTCAGGGACCTCTCGGGCCAGCGGGAAAACCTGGCCCTGGTGGGGGACATCGCTGCGGCGCAGGACTCCCTCCCGGCACCTCTCACGCCCTAGGTACGCTTGGCTGAATTCGTTGGAAGGTTGCTCCGGTTCGTGACCGCTAAGCACAAGCAGTGACGGGACCTAGCGGGCGGCACCCTCCTCCTTTTCGCTATTCTTCCATCAGTAATGCCATCGGTATGGATTTTGAGGAAACAAATGTAGTTTTCTCTAAATGTATTTTTTTTCGAAAAATACTTACCGATGGCATTACTCGGTTAGGCCCCCCCCCCCCCCCCCACCCACCCCGCCTACCCCGCTTGCCGCTGGAGCGCTAAGCGTTCGACTGACGTGGCGTCACTGCACACGTGACCGGATAGGGAGGGTTTCTTGGTAACGACTCCCCAGAGTCGCCTCTCTGGTTGTGTATGCATACACAACAGGTTCTTAGTCTGAAATCGGTAAGCTAAGTGTACCTTTCATATATACTAATGCCATCGGTAAGTATTTTTCGAAAAAAATACATTTTAGAGAAAAATACATATTTCTTGATAGAATGTTCATTTTTATTGTCACTTTTGCTAACTTTTGAATCAGACATGGAACAAAGACAGTTGATGACCACTCATAAAGGCCGAGGGTTATGGAGGCCAGTAAACTTGTGAAAAATGCACATTTGTGGTCAAAACATAGGATTTATCAGGTAGTATGGTCAGCTCTGTAATTATGCCAAGACAAAACTTGCTCAGTTTAGTGACCTTTTGGAAAAGTCAGGGTCACAGAAGTCAGAGAAATTATATGGATCAGTCATTGTGAGAAAGAAGGGCTTTGCTGTTTTTGGCTCACATGCGAAGCAAAAGTGAGTGTGTTCTGGGCCAGTGGTCGTCCATGCGTCATCTGTAATTTCCCGATTAAAAAAAAAAAAAAATTAATAGAGTTATCTTGTATCTGTCATCCGATCGCTGTGGTAAACTTAAACGTTGGCATTTTCTAGGAGACTATTTTAAGCCTTAGTCTTCAAACTCAGCCCAAGGATACTTTGTGGCAAGACCTTTCTAAACATAACAATTTGAGTGACCTCTCACAAGGTTAAGGTCACAAGAGATCAGGAAATAGGTAAAAAAATAACTGTATTTTTACAAAATCGATTTTTACTCAAATACTATTCACAACTTCAAACCCAAACTTGGTTCAAAGATACCTGGTGGTAAGATTTTTCTATGCATACTAATTTGGTTGACCCCTCAGAAAGGTCAAGGGTCAGGAGACCAGGAAATAGGTAAAAAATAGCCATATTTGACAAAAGAATTTATTTTCTCAAATACTATTCACAACTTTAGACCCAAACTTGGTGCAGAGATACCTGATGGTAAAATCTATCTATGCATACTAATTTGGATGACCCCCTCGGAAATGGTAAAGGGTCACAAGAGGTCGGCAAATAAGTGTAAAATGTCAAATGTTGATCGAATTGTAGGTATTATCAACATTTTGTCAAAATAACAACATTTTTGCAAACTTTTCAATCAGATGTGGCACAAAGGTAGCTGATGATAAGACTTTCCTATGCATACTAATTTAGTTGAATCGCAAAGGTCAAGGGTCATGGGGGTTGAGAGATGTGTGAAAAATGCTAACCATTTTGAGAAAACATGTCTTTTGCTGGTGCAGAAGCCAGCCCTTATTGTCACGAAGGTCACACATATGTAAATTGGTCATACCCGTGAGCCATAATCGCTTTGCCTTTCTTGTTGATTTTTAAAGCAATCTTCTGTAAAGCAAAAAAGTGTAATAACTCACACAATATATCATTGACGGTTGTTTTTGATATGTCTTACAAAAATGCTGCATGTAAGGATTAACTTAATTATAAAATGAAACACTTTCTGCTTATCTTCTCCTTTGCTCTACAGGACAGTTCCCCCTTCGCAAGCAAGGGCAGAGCATAGCTAGCTTTTGATATGTGTGCCTACAGTCACATGGATTGTGAAAAGAAGGGTAGAAAACGTTTCATTGAAGCAAAACAAGGCTGTCAACCTGTTGTACTGGCACATTTTGGCAATGAAAGCCTGCCTTAGAGTAGTTCACTTACTGGCTATTTGCTGTAGAGAAGTAGGTGTCTAAAATAATGTAATCCTTTTGATTTCATTGGTTAATAACTGTTTTTGTGTGTGATTAAATTGATAATTACTTCACTGTTTTAGTTATTGTTTTCTTTTTTTCAGTGAACTCTGTCATCACACCACAGCCCACTCTTCCACCAGGTATAGAATGCATGAGAGATTATAGGATCACTTGTTGGAGAGTTGCAATACTTGCATGGAAGAGTGTTTGCTACATAGGATACTTTTTTGTAATTCAATTCAAATAACTTTATTTATCCATTAAAGGGCAATTACATTTGAGTGGACGGGGGTGTCCAATCAAATAAAAGTCATTCAATAAACATTAATTAATATCAGGACATTATAATATCCAATTTGTACCTGATATTAATATTCTAAATCTGTAAGACGTATAATACTAATATTAAGACATATTAAAACTCTAAACTAATACAATTACTAAAACATTATTCAAAACTTAAAGAGCAGTATTAACGACATTATCAGCGAACACATTAAAGTCTTACTTTCCACTTACACCCTCTACACTGTCCATCCAGGCCAGCGATACCCACGCGATGAAACAGCTGTATAAACACACACACACACACACACACACACACACACACACACACACACACACATCACACACGCGCACACACACTTTTAACAGCTGTGTAGATTTACAAAATATTTAACAGTCGGACGGCAACAGGGATGAAAGACAGTTTCCTGCGGTTGGTTTTACATGATAGTTGTCTGTATTGGCGGCCAGAAGGGAGCAATTCAAAGAGGTCTTTCATCACGTGAGCATCACTAGCCAGGATGGAAGTAGCTTTTCTTACAATCTGACGATCGCAGAACACGGCTAAACTTCTCTGTTCTTCCCCAATGATCTTGGAGCTGAGATGAACAATTCTCTGAAGACTGTTTTTGTTTTTAACACTAAGATTTGGGAACCAGCAAATGAACGAAAAAGTCAGGACGCTTTCTAAGAAAGATTTGTAAAACAAAGTTAAAATGGTCCTGTCAACAGAGAAAGAGTTCAGCTTTCTCAGAAAATACAATCTCTGTTGGCCTTTCTTCTCAACAGTTTTAGTATTGTCATTCCAATTCAGTTTATCATCGAAGATGGTGCCTAAGTATTTATACTTCTGGACAATAGCAACTTCCTTATCATGTATAATAGTCTTACTGTGATCCTGCTTGTTCATCCTAAAATCAACAATAAGGTCAACAATAAGGTCACATGTCTTACCCACGTTAAGCTCTAAAATAATAGATGCACCCAGAGACTTGCATTCTGAAACTGCCCGAGTCATGCTTTCGTTATGGTTTACTCAGAGATAGTATAATGCATGGAAACATCCCAGCCCATCTTCTTTGCCATAATGGAATATGTAGAGGGCTTTTGGGGTAAAGATAGCATATTCTTTCTCTTTATACAGTACATATAATTTTCTGTAATGTGGAGAAAGCTTAACATTTAATACTTTTTTTTTTATAAGTGCTGATTATGAGGTATCCACTTTGCTTTTACATCTGCATGCAGATATCAAGTTTTGACTTATACTCCAGTATGACAGGCAGTTTTGTTGTCATTAAGTTTTTATTGTGTTATGTTTATAGGTTCTGCAACAACCAAGGACCCTTGCCAAGATGCCATAGACCACTGCTATGATTACCCGCTCAGTGTGTGTTCAAATGATACCTACCTCCAGTGGGCCCAAGTCAACTGTGCCAGGCGATGTGGCTTCTGTACATGTATGTACAATGTACTCACTTACCAGTTCTTTGGTACACTGTTCTTAACCCTCTTCTGGTAATAGTATGCACAAGGGGGTTAACTTATTCGAGACATGCTGCACATCAATACACGGCATAAAACCACATATTGGAAGACAGTTTTTAGTTGTGTTAAGTATATAATTTTACAAATACTGTCACCATTTAGTGGAACAGGGGTGACAAAAGTCTAAAAATAATGCATAACAGATGATTATTAGGAAGATGAGGATTTCATCCCAAAGTCTACCGTATTGTTTTGAGCTTACGCGCCTTTTTCTTTTTGGAAAATTCAGAGTTGTTCCTATTTTTAAGCTTATCCTTCTGATTCATCTGTCTCCACCCTTACCCACCCTACCCCCTGATCTGCACAATGGCACACACACACATACTGACAGACACACAGCAGTGCGTGACAGTTTTATGTTATGTGAGCTGGCATAGCCACAGTTGTTCTGAAGAAGAACAAGAAGGGATGACCAATGTCCACAGAGTCTCTTCTATATGAGCTTGCATGTAGTTTCCCTATTAAATACATGTTTGCAGATATCATAACAAAAATAGAGAGACTGTCTCCCTAAATCAAACTGTGAGAGGGAGAGCATTGGGGCAATTCGTACACATGTATAACACTGACATGCTGGTGCTTTGCATTATTAGTTAGGAACGTTGTACAATAATGACCTGCTTGGTGCTTTTGCGTCACTGTCACTGTCTGATTCTTCTCCTGAAGTCGAGGAGTCTTACTTTTGACAATTTTGTATGCAATATTTTCTTATTTTTGAATATGTTGAAGAGGTACAAAGCTGGCTAACAACTCATCCAATGTCTTTTCTGCAAACTAGCTACATCAAAAATTTCAAGTGAATACAAGATGAGGATTTCATCCCAAGGTCTACTTTATTGGTTGGAGCTCACATACTTTTTTCTTTTAGGAACATTCAGAGTTGTTCATATTTTTAAACTTATCCTTCAGATCCATTTCCCTCCTCTCTAAGCCAACCTCTGATCAACACACACACCGGCGCACACAAATTTAAGACGGACACACAGCGCTTCTCGCCATTAGTACGCTCTGTGGGCTCATGTAGCGACAGGAATTCTGAAGAAGAATAGCATGAGCAGCAAAATGATGTCACTAAAAGCTGCACATCATGGCATTGCTAGTCTCACAACGCCATGTACACAGTGAGGAATTTGATGTTTCGCGTCACTTATCAGAAAGGCATGTGGCCTCTTCCATGGCTGACTGTTTTGTTCCACACAGCCTCTTCCAGGGCTGACTGTTTGATGGGAATATGTAGTGGCTCCAAAACTTGCAAAAATGAATTAAATATTATTTTAAAAGTTGAAGAGGTACAACGCTAGATTATGAACTCATTCAATATTTCCCTGTCATCTAGTTGTATGCAAAGTATCTATAAATCTAGTAAGAATATCAAAAATATGGACTCAAATGCAGATCAACCGTTTTGTTTCTTGTCAACGTGTAAACTAATTAAAAAAAATTAAAACTGCTTCGGGAGAATTCAAATAGAGAAAATATCTTAAAGTTTCAAGCTTGTATGACCACAAATGCGGGCTTCAGTCGATGTCACACACGCACACACACACACACACACACACACACACACACACACACACACACACACACACAAACACACACACACACAAACACACACACACACACACACACACAAACACACACACACACACACACACACACACACACACACACACACACACACACACACACACACACACACACACACAGCGTTTGGCGCCAAATGTACGTTCTTTAGCAAGTTTCGCTTATCTAGACGTGACGTCATTTTTATGTTGTTACTTCTTTGCCAGAATGCGAGGCCCACCCATCCAGCACATCATTTGCATTCTACGGAATACGCTCCAACCAGCTCCATTTCAAAGTCTACCGTATTTTCAATACGATACACAATAATCAAAATTACAGACTCTAATGTGGGTCAACCGACTAAACGGTCAATCAACTCTTCAATGAGACATCCAATTTCAATATGCTCGGAGGCTGCCTTAGACATCCACTGAATAAAGTTTATCCTCAAATTTCAAGCGTGTACGGTCATAAACTTAAGAGATTTTCGTGTTTGCATGGTATACGCACACACACATACACATATGGTGCTTCGCGCCAAAAGTATGCTCAACAGCGAAGGTTTGCGTAACCAGATATGATGTAATTTTTATCTTGTTACTTCACTGTCAGAGTTTCGGGCCTGCCCGCCCATGACATCATTTGCATGCTATAGTTGGGCTCTGACTAGCCCCATCTAAAACTTAGACTGTAGATTGCATACCAGTACCAGTGTTCCATTGTCTGTACAGATTATCTTTTGGAGAGAAGTAGTGCACTAGTGTTTACACAAATCACCCCCACCCCCCTTTCCCAACTTAGGAAATCTGTACTTTAGGATTCTGTGTGAAACACAGGTGGTTACTGACATTATTTCTGTATGTGTTTATTTGTTCACAGCTGTTGATAAAACAATATGTGAGGACAAGTTAGACAACTGTGAGAGTTATGGCCAGGACATGTGTGCAAACCCACTAGAGAGAGGCTGGGCCTATGAAAACTGTCGTCGCTTCTGTGGATTATGTGGTAAGGACAGCCGTTCGCATTCCATCAATCCCTCTTGTACATGCTGCCATCAGTACGATCGTACCGGTTACTTCATGCACATGGGCGTTAAGTATGTGATTTTACAAAATATATTGTGGTCATTACTCATTCAAAGCACCCCTCATCAATAGCTGCAGAAGTGTTGTATGGCGTTGCCGCTGGCAATGCTGTACATCACTTTTGATGAGAGGCGTCTTGAATGAGTTAATAATGTAATCACATTATGTCTTAAATCCCACTGTATACCATTTTCCCGGAAGGCGCTTATAAAAGCTTATTACATGGTATATGGTGGTCTGTAAGGAGTTAAGAGAACAACAACAACACAAAATGTTACAAATAAATCACCCATGATTATCAGATATTAATTTTACATGCCTGTCTTTGTTTCAGATATGGCAGCAGCATCACTAGGCTTTTGTGAGTATCCTTAGAGTAATAAAGATACACCCATTCACATCTTCTTTGTTGTCTTGGAATTAATCGTACTTGAGTACAATATTTTTGCAGTGTTTATTTGAGTTAGAGCTCTTGTTTGATTGCTAAACACATTTATTATGCAATAATTTGTTCATAAGACTTTGCTTTCCAACAGTGTCTTAATCCTTGCTTGAAGCTCTTTACAGGTGCCTGATATATTTGCGTTTGATTCACATCTAAAAACTATTTTAACTTATTACGACAGGTTGGTAGAATGTATGTTGGGTTGATTCATCTGTTTTATAAGTTGGTAGAATGTATGTTGGGTTGATTCATCTGTTTTATAAGTTGGAAGCGGGAAATGATACAACCTTGTGAATTGTCTCTTGTATTGTTTGGTAGTCATTTTCTTGTATAGATGGCAGTTGCCTGTACAAGGGGTTAGAGTACGTGCAGAGTGAGCAGTGGGTGGATGGCTGTGACTATCGCTGTGTCTGTGAGAACGCCAGAGAGGGACAATACCGCTGCTACAACAGGCAAGAAATTTTACACATTGAGCCCATAGGTTTTTACTGAACCCTTCAGGAGTTGCTGTCCAAGACTGCATAAAATAACAGTTCAGGAGACAGCTCGGGTGTTAAAATAGCATGATGCCTAAAGGCCCCAGGCTGTTTTAGCAGCAAGCTTTAGCTGTCCATATTAACCCATTTAGCACGAACACCCTACAGCAAGAGATGGATTAAAGGCGCCAAGCTGATGTAGCACTATCCTTGAATTATCATGGTTAGATCATCTCCTGCAACTGGTACATAGTCGTTGGCTGATGCCTTAAAAGTTTGGGAAATGCAGCCATGGGGTAAGTGGGTTAAGTTGCAGAGCATCAGGGCTGAATGAGTTAAATCAGTTCATCTTTTTGGCTCACGTGCGAAGCAAAAGTGAGTATGTTTTGGGCCAGTGATCGTCCGTCTGTCGTCTGTCCGCCGTCGTCCGTGGTAAACTTTAACGTTGGCATTTTCTCGGAGACTATTAAAGCCACATTCTTCAAACTTGGCCCAAGGATACTTTGTGGCAAAACCTTTCTAAACATACCAATTTGAGTGACCTCTCACAAAGGTCAAGGTCACAGGGGATCAGGAAATATGTCAAAAATAGCTTTATTTATAATTTACTTTTTCTCAAATACCATTTACAACTTCAAACCCAAACTTGGTACACAGATACCTGATGGTAAGACCTTTCTATGCATACTAATTTGGTTGATCATGGATTTTGCTGCTGCAGAAGCGGCACTTTCACAAAGGTCACACATATGTAAATCGGTCATACACGTGAGCCATAATGGCTTTGCCTTTTTTGTTATATATTTCTTTTATTGCTGTGCAGCATATTTTTAGATACAATTTCCTACCTTTCCTTGTGTTTATTGTCGGCATGTAGTGTCGGCTTGAAATGTGAACAGTTTACACTAGGGACATAAACTCTGACTGTAACGTGCTACAGTTAGACCCGTCTAGGTGGCCACCTGTATCACACAACAAGACACCTGTTTAACATGGCTGTCAGTTGATCACAAAGCACTGTAGACAAAGCACATAATATGGTATTGTATGTACTGATAGTATGTGACAACTTTAAAGCAAAGCTTCCACGCTGAAGAGTCGCTCTCGAGTCAAGTCATTCGGAACTAGACGCCATCTCTTTTTGTGCTTTGAGATAAAAGTTCCACATCATTATATACAATGAAGATAACAAGAAACCATTTACATCGCTTGACAGCAAATATACTTCAAATTCCTGTAGCACATATTTCTTTGACATCACATTCTTTTAGTACATAGTACATATAATTCTTTGAAAACACTGTACTCCTTGAGAAGGCTCTCCACGGTAAAAGAAAGAAAAATGAAAAACTGTTCTGTACCATGAGCTAGATTTTTCTCCCTATACTCTGCAGGGCAGATTATAAATATATCATATGTTCAAAATGTAGATTTTTTCATTGTAACGATGAAAACGATTCACCCCAAACAACTGATATGCTCAACTTACAATGTGCTCCATCACATCCACAGTGAACCTAGCCTTTCATAGAGCATAAGGATCCAAAATATCTTCTGCAGGCAAACCAACTAATCAGCTAAGTTTTTGCATCCAAATATCTCAACAACTGGGTCCAGGGCCTCAGTTCTAGACCCCCCAAAACAACTGAGGCCTCGTCTGGGGTTAGCAGGACTGTGGAAAAGTGGCCATTGAGAAAAAAAGCAAGAAGACCTCATTGTCTTCACACACATTTCTGCTTGCTTGCTGTTATGGACACATTTTCACAGACTGTGGGTTATTGCCCAACACACAGTTGACTGCACTAGCTGAATTTTTTTCTCAGAAAAATGTCTTGACACAAGTCTATGCATTGACAGATGCCCAGTGTACCATGACTTGCCTGCGGAATGCACTCTGGTGGGAGTGCCAGGGGAGTGTTGCCTGCAGCCCATCTGTAACTTTCACCAGCGTCTCAACATACAGGAGGTAGTGCCTGCGTCTGGGGCTGTCTTCAATGCACAAAACATACGTGAGTGCAGATTGACTTGTCTAGTAGACCTGATACATTAGAGCTGTTGCTGCAATGACCATGGCAGTTCAATGGTAGTATCAGAACAGCTTGGTGCCTCCAGGTGCTAAGCTATTTCAGTATGACCCTTGAACTGTCATGTCTGTCATTCCTCATATGTCATGTAGTCTTCAGGGACAACTCCCAAGTAGAGATTTAGACCTTAGGGCTCAGTATGTTATTATCTCACCCTGACCAACTACAGGTGGATATATGATGATTACCACAATACTTCAAGGGTAGTGTCTGATTAGCTTTGTTTGTAACTTGTGCCAGCGCCTCAGCATTCTAGAGGTTGTGCCCACAAGCCAGCCAGCACACAATACATATGTGATTTTTATTAGGGCATGTTTTTCACTCTCACTGTCAGAATGAAAATGCTGCTTTAATATTTTATTTTATTTGATGTGGAATACATTTAAAGCTGTTACTGTAAGAGATGGATTGACAAGGATAGTTCATGGATACTAACAGATTAGCCTGTTTGGGAAGGTCGGAGAAGGCACCGAGATAATCTGTCAGTACAGCTGAGTTGGCACCTCACCTTGTCCTTGTCAAAACCACTGTTGCTGGCATTTGGGCACAAGTCCAGTCATTTGGACTGGTCAAAAACACAGTTCCCAAATTTGTTCCCTCCAATTTGTCCATGCCCTGACATCCAAAACAAGCATAGATCTACATCAGGCCACATGCAGTTTAGGGTCTTAGAAACTTTCAGACTTCAGGAGCTCCTGAGGATCCATTCTTACATGTGTTTGGTGTTTGGTGAATTTCCATGAGAGCATTAAGTGATTGCAAACAGACAAACACAGATTAGTGCTCCCCATAGTGTGCTTTGGGAAAATTACATACAGACACACTAAACAGGTGCATCCTTGTAGACATGGATGCAGTGTGCATACCCAATTGTGCCATGTGCACGACAGTGGGGTGGCTGTGCTCGGCATGCGCAAAATATATCCTATTGAAGATGAAGGTTTACTATCACCTACGCACACCCACATAGAGAATGAATGAGCCTGCAGCCATAATTGGATACGAAACTGAGCACCACTGTTCTACGATCATTGTGGGATGTTCTTTTCGCAAGGCAGGTAACTTTCTATCTCTTGCCAAATTTTCAAGCAACCAGGAAGAGATATTAGATAACTTCTTTCGCACATCTGCGGACTCGGTGTAAATATGTATTTTACATCACACGGGATATGATGCAATGGCCTGTTTATCGGTCTGCCGTACACTCTTGAGCGGCGCATGTCATTCACAACTTTTACATATAAATCAAGTTCACATGTGTTTCCAGGACTGTTTGCTTTTTTTCACTGTTACTTGTCTGTGCTGGTTTTTTACTGTAGTGCTTTCAATCTCCATTCTAACATTGATCTAATGTGTGTAAGATCAAATGTTATTAGCTCAAAGGCCTTGCTTTTGGTGTTGCTGAACCATCCCTCATTCAGTTTAACACCCTCCCCTCCTCCACTCCACCATATCCTGTTGTTTGATTTACAAAACCAGGATCCCTCACACCCCACTCTCATTTCATTTTTTGAGGCCCCACTAGAAGCTCATTGTGATTGTTGTAGTGTCATTTTGATTTGATCACATCTGCTTGGAGTGAACATCTCATTTGAATAGCAGCGTACTTGTGGTGTACTCCCTGGGTGGGTCTATCTGGGGAATACACCCTCGAAAGGTACAGGATTTCTCTGTTGTGTAATTTGTACTATGTTTTTCAGCGATGTGTGACTATCTAGGCAAGCAGTACTTCCAAGGACAGACATGGGAGGTTGGCTGTAATGAGAAGTGTGTCTGCAATAATGCCACGCTGGGAGCCTACACATGCCAGTCCTTGTAAGTCTTTCTTTGCTTACTCGCACACCTAGTGAGCAAAAGGCCCTCAAGCCAGCGAAATTTGTTGGCTAGGTACAGCTGTGCATTGGCCAATGGTGGCCAACTTTGCCCTGACAGCCTTTTGCTTTCTGGGTACTAGGTACCCTGCTTCTGCCTAAAGGCTATAAGGGCTGTAGCAGGTCTCCATCGAAGTCATGGTTCACTGACTTTGTTTCCATGCACAGGAGGAGGAAGTTTATGCAGTATTTCATGTAACTCGTTTGAGGTGTTCATGTAGTTAATTCGGGTGGACTATCAAGGGTTCTTTGTTTCCTCAAAATACATTACCGATGGCATTACTATATGGAGGATACACTTAGCTTACCAATTTCAGCCTAAGAATCTGTTGTGTATACCTACACAACCAGGGAGGCGACTCTAGGGAGTCGTTACCAAGAAACCCTGAGTAGCCTCCTTCCCTCCCTATCCGGTCACGTGTAAGTGGTGCCACGCCAGTCGAACGCTTAGCTTCGTAGTGGTAGGGTGTTTCCTACTTGTGCTCAGCCTTTGGATACCCTTGGATGCTCTTGGATACTTGTGCCTATTGTACTTTCTTTTGGATTACATGGTGGGTTGTGCCTCACCTCGGACTTACCGGTGGTACGCGTAAGGACTACCTGTGGGCCCCTTGGTTGGCGTTTCTCCTTGCTTGCCTTCAGTCGCTCTGGATATGGCCAGGTATGGTCTCGGGGCATGCCTCGGGCCGGCGAGGTTCCTTGACCGGCCGTCGTATTCCCCGGATAGTGGCTGATTCATTCACAGTACTTAAACCAAGGGGAATCACAGCGCTGGACAGACAACAGTTAGATCCCCTGCCCCCGCCTATCAAGCACCCAATCGCCAGCCCACAGAGAAATACGCAGGTATAGAATAAGACAATCATTTCCATTCCTAATAAGAATGGATCAGGTCTCTTATATAACCCATGTCTTTCTCCGGAACTTAGGAAGTAGGCAGGAGAAACATACATACACAAACATGAAGGTGCGCTACTATATGTGGTCGGGTAAATACCCTGATTTCCCACAGTAGATGCACAGAACATTACACAACAATGTAACGATACAAATTTTGCCTCGAGTTATACATGATACTCACAAACCAGATAGGTGAGGCTAGCGCTGGCAGAATTGTCAGTACTCAAACCAAGGGGAATCACAGCGCTGGACAGACAACAGTTAGATCCCCTGCCCCCGCCTATCAGGCACCCAATCGCCAGCCCACAGAGAAATACGCAGGTATAGAATAAGACAATCATTTCCAAGATATAGAATAAGACAATCACTTCCTAAGTTCCGGAGAAAGACATGGGTTATATAAGAGACCTGATCCATTCTTATTCCAAGGTATAGAATAAGACAATCACTTCCTAAGTTCCGGAGAAAGACATGGGTTATATAAGAGACCTGATCCATTCTTATTAGGAATGGAAATGATTGTCTTATTCTATACCTGCGTATTTCTCTGTGGGCTGGCGATTGGGTGCCTGATAGGCGGGGGCAGGGGATCTAACTGTTGTCTGTCCAGCGCTGTGATTCCCCTTGGTTTGAGTACTGACAATTCTGCCAGCGCTAGCCTCACCTATCTGGTGTGTGAGTATCATGTATAACTCGAGGCAAAATTTATATCGTTACATTGTTGTGTAATGTTCTGTGCATCTACTGTGGGAAATCAGGGTATTTACCCGACCACATATAGTAGCGCACCTTCATGTTTGTGTATGTATGTTTCTCCTGCCTACTTCCTAAGTTCCGGAGAAAGACATGGGTTATATAAGAGACCTGATCCATTCTTATCAGGAATGGAAATGATTGTCTTATTCTATACCTGCGTATTTCTCTGTGGGCTGGCGATTGGGTGCCTGATAGGCGGGGGCAGGGGATCTAACTGTTGTCTGTCCAGCGCTGTGATTCCCCTTGGTTTGAGTACTGACAATTCTGCCAGCGCTAGCCTCACCTATCTGGTTTGTGATTCATTCACAGCCCACTCAACTGCGGAACCGATCGTGAGTTTCCGTCGCTACTACGGGCCACGTTCCGTTGCCTCTCATGTGCTCCGCTTTCTGTTCCAGTGCGCAGTTATGTACTTGTCGGTGTAAGGGGTTTCAGTGGCCGACGGATTCCCTCACCTTGCATCTCCCTTGTTCGGGCTGCTCCTCTGCTCGTACTTGCGAGAGATGCGCTTCATGGAAGGAGGAACGTTGGTCGCAGTTGTAGGAGTTTTACCGGCGTGACCACCCGTCTACCTCCCGGGAACCTCCTCGGCCGGCGGCCTCCCCGCCCCCTCGGCGGGCGACTTCGGACATCGTGGCTCGCTCCAGCCGCGCGCGGCTCACCGCGCCTGTCTTGGCCCTCACGACCGCCCCCCCCCCTCCCCCCGGCTGGACCCCTCCGCCGGACTGCGGAGGCTTCGCCCAGCGCTCAGCGCTCGGTTCGTCTGGACCACCGGCCGTCAGTTCGAACGGAGGTACGCTCGCTTCGACGCTCTCGCTCCCCGTCGGTCTCTGTGTCTCGTTCTCCGGGCCGCTCTACCCTTCGGCACCGCGCGGCTTCCCGGGACCAATCGTGCCCGGTCTGCCTACGGCACGGAGCGAAGTCCAGCGATCAGTGGGACCCACACTGGCTACAGCACAGGTCGGCTCCCCCAGACCGACGGCGGCCTGCCTGTCTACAGCACAGAGCAGATGCCAGTGAGCAACGGGATCCAGCCTGGCTACAGCACAGGTCAGCTTCCCGAGACCAACGGCACCCCGCCTGGCTACAGCGCAGTGCGGCTGCCAGCGACCAGCGGGACCCAGACTGTCTTCAGCACAGGTCGGTGTCCCGGGATCAGCGCCCTTTAAGCGCCGCCAGGATCGGCGTGTTGCTCGAGTGATGTCCGTCCCTGCCTTGTGCGCCTCCGCAGTCGTGATCGGACGCCCACTCTCTGGAGGCCGGCTCCCGGGGACGCCGACGATGCCGAGGCCGCCGTGTGCCCGCTCAGACTAGCCCTCGTCCCCTCTTTCTCAGTCCCGTGGCAGTGACCGGTTTCGCTCTTCCTCGCGCAGCCCTTCCCCTGCCTCGGCCCCCCTCGCGGGCTCGGAGACCTCTCAAGCTCTTGACTACGCGTCTCGCCTGTTTGCCCGTTTCCTGCCTCTGGACGTCTGCCCTACGTCCCCGCCGATGAAGAGGAAGGCCTCCGCCCTGGTGGACGCGCCGCACCTGACCAAGAATTTTAAGACCCTCCCTCAACCCCCCCCCCCCCCGGCTTTTGCAACCTGACATAGGCATTCAACGCCCAGCTCCATAAGGTTTGCTGTCGGAAAAGGGCTTCTTCTCCGATGCGCGTTGGCTGGGGGAGGGGGGGGGGGGGTCGATATCAGGTTCCGGCAGAACTGGTACTCGGGTCACTCTCATCGTTCGTCTGCCCTCTTCCTCCGGTGGACCCGGCCCTGAGACGCTTCTTGGAGGCCGGCGAGCCCTGCGGCGTTGCGTCCCCTTCGGGCGCATCAACACGGCGACCTTGGTCCGTAACTCCCTGGCATGCGCGGGTTTTTTGGAACTGGCGACACAGGCCGTGCTCCACTGCGTGGAGGAGTTCCTGGAACGCCCTGATGTGGATCCCCGGCGTGACATTCCAGCCTTGGCGGTCGCGGCCCCCGAGCGGCTTACCTGCTTCCACCAACGCCATCGCCGTGGCCGCGAACTGTGACCTTATGCGCGGGGATGCCATGTTGGATCAGTGCCCTCTCCTCCCTGCGTCCGCCCGCTCTCAGCTCCGCCGAGGGCCGCTCGGGGGTCCCCTTCTCTAAGGCCCCACTTGGCAGGTAGTGCAGAAAGCCTCCAAGGACGGCTGCTGGCTGCCCCCAGGACCCCCTCCGCTCGCTTTCAGGCCTCCCGTACGGCGGTGGGTCGTGCCCGGCGGTCCTTCAGACCCTACCCCCGGCCCGTCGTCAGGAATGCCCTCGGCCCCTCAGGCCGTCCTCCCTCCTCTCGCCCTCGCGCCCCCGCGGCCGCTGCCCCCGCCTGGTCCAGGCCAGCCCGCAGGCGGGGCAGGGCCCGCTGACTCTTTCCCTCCCTCGCCCCCGCCGACCCCTGTAGAGCCCCCAGTCGACGAGCGGCTGGCCCTGCACAGCGACGAGTGGTGGTCACTGCTGCCGGACGACCCTTGGGTGCTCGCTACTGTTTTAGAGGGCCTGCGGATTTTCTTCCGGCTTCCCCCTCCGCTTCGCCGCACTCCTGTCTGGACGCGTGTTCCTGCCGACCAGCTCAAGGCGGAGGCTCTGCGGGACGATATCGCGGCCTTGCTCCTTAAGTCCGCAACTAAGGCCGTCGCACAGCACGATTCCCCGGCCTTTTACAGCCACGTCTTCCTGGTGCCGAAGCCGGGCAGCTGGTGGCGCCCTATCATCGACCTGTCCGCGCTGAACACATTTATCTCCGCTCCGTTTCGGATGGAGGCGGCGCGGGCCCTGAAGGCCGCCGTGCGCCCCATGGACTTTGCCGTCAACCTCAATCTGGCAGACGCCTACCTACACGTCCAGCGACCTCGCGGCTCCAGTCCCTGTCCTCCCGCTCATCCGGGCCCACCTCCTGCGGTGGGCGGACCCCGCATGGCTTGTCTCGGGAGTCCTTCTCTCCTCTCTCCCCGCCGCGGCTCTCCATCTGCCCCGACCCCAGCCGGTCGGGTTGGGGCGTGCACCACCTGCCGGACGTCCTCGCCGCCTTGGGTCTCTCGGACGGGCACATCAATTGGCTGGAATTAAAAGAGGTGTGGTTGGCCCTGGACCATTGGCAGTCTCGTCTTCTCCACCACGAGGTCCTGTAGAGCGGGCGCCCCCCTGCTTCTGGATGTACGTGACGGTCGTCGCGTACATCCAGAAGCAGGGGGTGGGGGTCGCCCGCTCCCTAACCCTCTGCATGCTCTTTTACCAGCTGTGCCGGGATCGCGACATCTCGTTCCGGGCTCACCACATTCCGAGCCGCCTGAACGTCATCGCGGACTCCCTCTCGCGGAAGGCTCAGCTCCTGCACACCGAGTGGCCGCTGAGTCCGGAGATCTTCCGCATGATTTGCGCGCACTGGGAGACCCTGATGCTTGACCCCCTAGCATGGGCGG
Source organism: Semisulcospira habei (assembly GCA_036245525.1). Classification (NCBI taxonomy): domain Eukaryota; kingdom Metazoa; phylum Mollusca; class Gastropoda; family Semisulcospiridae; genus Semisulcospira; species Semisulcospira habei. Next base: position 121,944,603 of record BTPG01000002.1, on the reverse strand, counting down.
TGGACGCTTTCTCCATCTCTTGTGAGGGTCTCATGGCCTACGCGTACCCCCCGATGGTGCTAATGCCCAAGGTCTTGCTGAAGCTCAGGGGCTGCAATGAGATCCTTCTCCTCTTCGCTCCGTTCAGCTGGAACCGGAGTTGGACGACCGATCTCCTCAGCCTCGCCACGGATCCCTCCCTGCCTTCCCCCCCCCCCCCGCACGATGCTGAAGCAGCCCAGGCAGCAGATCTTTCACCCGTGCCCAGAGCGGCTCCTCTTACACGCCTGGAGGTTGTGCGGCAAGCCCTCTCCTCAAGAGGTTTCTCGCGTGCGGCGGTGGGGGTTATCGCTGCGGCCCGCAGATCTTCCACCCGCCGGGTGTACGAGGCAAAGTGGTGAGTCTTCCGGGGATGGTGCGAGTCGAGGCGCCTCTCCCTCACGGCTCTGACGTCCCCCCAGCTAGCCGAGTTCTTCCTGTGGCTATTCCAGGAGCAGAACCTGGCCCCTATCACCATCCGCGGATACCTCTCCATAGTGGCGGACACGTACCGCCATTTGGGCCGCGCGGACCCTGGGGCATGCCCGGACCTCTCGGACCTGATGCGCCACTTCGAGCTTCGGCGACCAGTCCCGCACTAGCTCGTCCCTCGCTGGGACCTCCCACTGGGTCCGTACCTGGCTGAATTCGAGCAGGTTTGAGCCTCTGCCCTTGGCCAGTCTGGCGGACGTAACCAGGCAGACCTGTTTCCTACTGGCGCTTGCTACAGCGTCCAGAGCTGCATGCGCTCTCGGGGGACCCGACCTGTCTACAACACAGGTCGGATGGTTTCGTGCACCTCCTCACGAACCCCGATTTCTTGGCGAAGAATCGGCTCTCCTCGGCCAGGGCCCTAGTCATTATCCTGCGCCCTCTCAGGGGACCTGACCAGACCCCGGACTCCCGCCGCCAGGACCCGGTCCGGGCGCTGCGAGTCTACCTGCGCAGGACAAAGCCTATCCGGCGTGGCCGGACCCACCTCTTCCTGCCTCTATCCCCCGGCAGAGACGATATCTCTGCGCAGACGATTTCCTTGTGGCTGCGTTGAATCATCCGTTCTGCATACAAGAAGCTCTCCCCAGCGGGGCTAAGAGGCTGCGTATATAAGTACACACGAGGTCCGTGCGGTCTCCACGAGCGTAACTGCGGCGTGCGAGACATTGTGGCGGCTATCTGGTGGCGGGCTAATTCCACCTTTGCCCGGTTCTACCGCCGAGACCTCGCGGGCCAGTGGGACAACCTGGCCCTGGTGGGGGACATCGCTGCGGCGCAACACTCCCTCCCGGCGCCTCTGGTGCCGTAGGTCGCGTTTAGCTGAAATTGTCAGGAGGCTGCCCCTCGCGGGCTGCGCTAAGTTGCACTGGCGGGTTTTGGGGGCGGCGCCCACCTCCTTTTCGCTATTCTTCCACATAGTAATGCCATCGGTAATGTGTTTTGAGGAAACAATTGTATTTTTCTCTAAAATGTACTTTTTTTCGAAAATATTTACCGATTGCATTACACGAAACCCCTTCCCACCTACCCCGCTTGCCGCCACCACTATACACGTGACTGGATAGGGAGGGAAGGGAGGCTTCTCAGGATTTCTTGGTAACGACTCCCTAGCGTCGCCTCCCTGGTTGTGTAGGTATACACAACAGATTCTTAGGCTTAAATTGGTAAGCTAAGTGTATCTTCCATATAGTAATGCCATCGGTAAGTATTTTTCGAGAAAATACATTTTAGAGAAAAAATACATTTCTCCGGGTACTCAGGCTCTTCCTCCCACTCTAAATTGGTACCGGTTTCTGGCCACTTTATTATTTCAAATACAAGCGTTTAGAATTTCCAGCACTTAAGTAGCTGAGCTGGCCCTTTGCACCACGTGATTGTCCTGTTTTTGTCTTGTGCTGTGTTTGTCTTCGGAGTGAATGCATGTGTTTCACGTGAGCGTGTGTGTTGGGTTCAGTGCACAGCACTTTGAATCAGTTCGCAAAATTGGATAAAGCTATTATTATTATTATTATTATTATTATTATTATTATTATTATTATTATTATTATTATCATTATTATTATTATTACCACTGTACTTCATCTTTATTTTCATCTTAATAGTGCTATAATCTCAAAGTTTTTAAATGTATTTCACAGTAGGTCTTTGAAGGCTGTTCCATAATCTCATAGCCTATGGAAGTAATCCATTTAGGTCAAGCAGTGTTTATAAAATGTACATATAATAATGTCAGCGTTGGAAAAAAATATGTATTAAATAATTGTATGCATTCCATATTCCAGTCAACAAAATAACTCTACCAACATATTATGCTACTGTAGTGGTTTCTATACAGACCTCTGTAAGCCTGAGGCAGGCAAATTAACAAATGTACCCTTAAGGCTAAAGGCCTGAGGGGAGGTACAATGGTTAGTTTGACCTCCATCATTCCTGCAAGGGTCAGTGTAACAAACAGCTTTACCAATAACATTTGTTTTCATTCCTCCATTTTTTTTATTTCATAAACGAAATCAAGCTGATGAAAGGTTACTAGATAATGATTTCCTACTGGCGGGTTGAAATCTTCTGACCTGGATCAAACCAGATGTGACAGATGTTAAAATAATGCATACATGTTAGACTTATGACGTAATATAAGATCTTTCATGATGTTGCCTGGGAAATGCTGTCTGCACGATTAACAGCATTGTCTACACATTGTCAGAGTGGTGCAGTGGAAAATGTGATTGACTGCTTACCTCAAAAGACTTTTGAATACTTCAAACAATAGTTTGCTTAGGATGCTGATGTGCTTTCGAATCTACAAAGGTTTATTCTTAGTGGATTATTATGCGATATATTGTTGCAAATGTGTGCTACAAACAACTCTTATGTTCATATTGATTCTCGAACGACACTTTAGAACATTTTGATGCTCTTTTTATTGAGCAAAACTGGTACCATGGTGAGCTACATAAAAATCCAACATTAGTCACTACAAGGGTTTTTGTAGCAAAGCCATGTGGCAAGCTTTGCGCAAAAGGGATTGGTTATGTGACGTAGGAATGAAAACAAAGTGTTTTGTTGATTTTCTGATTGTGAAATCTTCAACAGCTGTCCACAGTATGATGGTGCCACCTTTCCCCCCGAGTGTCGACTGGTTCAGAAACCTGGCCAGTGTTGCCAGGAGCCTGTGTGTGAGTTCAACACCCAGACTGGCAGCTTTTACGGCTATGGAACACTCAGTGGGATGGGAGTGGGTGAGTCAGCTCTTCAGAAATATTAACATTTAGATGTGTGGAATAACACTATGTTGATGTATGATTCACTGGTTTTGGGCTCACGTGCGATAGCAAACGTACGTCTGTGTACTGAGCCATCTGTGGTGTGTCTGTCGTCTGTTGTTCCTGGTCTGCCATCCGTGGTAAGCTTTACACTTAATGTTGGCATTTTCTCAGAGACTGCAAGCCACAGACTTTAAATTTGGCCCAACATACACCTCTCTTTAAAGGTCAAAGGTTTTCCAGAAATGTTCTAAGTGGAAAATATTCAATTTTTTTTTCTCAAATAGTTTTGTTTCCTCAAAACTCTTACCAATGACATTACTATTAGGAAGGTACACTTAGCTTACCGATTGCAGCCTAAGAATCTTGGGCAACCGCATCAACTGGCTGGAGTTGAAGGCGGTCTGGCTAGCGCTCGTCAGCTGGGAGACGCGGCTCAGTCACCAGGACATCCTGGTCCTGTCCGACAACGCGACGGTAATAGCCTTCATTCAGAAGCAGGGTGGTACGCGCTCCCCAACCCTCTGCAACTGCTGTATCAGATACTTCTGTGGTGCAGAGATCGGGAGATCTCGCTTAGGGCGCGACACATCCCAGGCCACCTGAATGTTCTCGCGGACTCCCTCTCTTGGTGGGGTCAGCTTCTCCACACTGAGTGGTCACTCCAGCCGGACATCTTCCGCAAGATCTGCGCGCACTGGGAGACGCCCATGATCGACCTGTTTGCGACGAGGTGAAACAGACAGCTCCCGCTCTTTGTCTCGCCCATCCCGGACCCCCTCGCGTGGGCCGTGGACGCTCTTTCCGTCTCCTGGGACGGCCTGGTGGCCTACGCTTACCCTCCTGCAGTGCTGGTACCCAAGGTCCTGCTGAAGCTAAGGGGCGGCAACGCGGTCCTGCTCCTCGTGGCCCCGTTCATTTGGAACAAGAGCTGGAAACCGACCTCTAGAACCTCACCACGGACCCTCCACTGCGGCTTCCCACGCCTCGCTCGAGGCTGAAACAGCCCAGGCAAAACCTCTTCCACCCGTGCCCGGAGAGACTCCTCTTACACGCCTGGAGGTTGTGCGGCAGGCCCTCGCCGCAAGAGGCTTCTCGCGTTCGGCAGTGGAGCCTATCGCTGCCGCCCGCAGACCTTCCACCAACAAGGTGTACGAGGAGAAGTGGAGGATCCTGCTGTCCTGGTGCGAGTCCGAGCGCCTTTCCCCACGGCGCTGACGATGCCTCAACTGGCCGAGTTCTTCCTGTGGCTGTTCCGGGAGCAGAACTTGGCGCCTATCACCATCAGAGGCTACCTGACCATGATCGCGGATACTTACCAGCACTTGAGCCGGACAGACCCGGGAGCGTGTAAAGACCTCTCCGACCTGATGGCCCACTTCGAGCTCCAGCGCCCGGTCCCCCGCTCACTGCTTCCGCACTGGGACCTTCCTTAGGTGCTCACCTGGCTGAATTTGAGCTGTTTGAACCAATACCCTTGGCCCGCTTCGCAGACGTGACCCGGAAGACTTGCTTCCTTCTTGCCCTCGCCACGGCCACCGGAGTTAGCGAGTTGCATGCGCTTTCGGTGGACCCGGCCTGCCTTCAGTTCAGAGTCGATGGGTCAGTACAGCTCCTGACCAACCCGGCCTTCCTGGCCAAGAATAGACTCCCCTCGGCCTTCACTCAGGTGATTAGCCTCCACCCACTCTGGGGATTCGACTGGTCCCGGGAGTCCCGGCAACAGGACCCGGTCCGAGCATTGCGGGTCTACTTACGCCGATCGAAGCATTTCCGGAGGGCCCGGACCCGCCTCTTCCTACCCTTGACCCTGGGCAGAAACGTCATCTCAGCGCAGACGGTTTCGTCATGGTTGCACTGGATCATCCGGTCCGCTTACGAGGACCTCTCTCCGGAGGGGGCGAAAAGGCTGCGCATCAGGACACACGAGGTCAGAGCGGTCTCCGTGAGCGTCGCCTTCGACCGCAACTGCGTAGTGAGGGACATTGTAGCAGCTGTTGGGTGGCGAGCAGAATCCACTTTCACCCGCTTCTACCTCCGAGACCTTTTCGGAAAACGAGACAACCTGGCCCTGGTGGGAGACCTCTCGGTGGCGCAACACTCCCTCCCGGCGCCTCAGGTAACGCTTTACTGAAATCGTCGGGAGGTTGCTCCTTGTTAGCTTTGCTAAGCTTAAGGGCAGTGTCGGGGCGTAGTTAGGCGGCACCTTCCTCCTCCTCGTTATTCTTCCAAATAGTAATACCATCAGTAAGAGTTTTGAGGAAACAAATGTATTTTTCTCTAAAATGTATTTTTTTTTCGAAAAATACTTACCGATGGCATTACTCAGAGGACCCTCCCGCCTGCCCCGCTTGCCGCCAGTAAGCTAAGAGTAAGACTGGCCTGACTACACTGCTGACGTGAGGAGGGAAGGGAGGCTACTCAGGTTTCATGGTAACAACTCGCTAGAGTTGCTTCCCTGGTTGTGTGGGTATACACAACAGATTTTTAGGCTGAAATCGGTAAGCTAAGTGTACCTTCCTAATAGTAATGCCATCGGTAAGTATTTTTCGAAAAAATACATTTTAGAGAAAATAAATTTTTCAACTTCAAACCCAAACTTGGTACAGAGACAGCTTATGGCATACTAATTTCAATGACTCCTTGGAAAGATAAAGGGTTACAAGCAAATTATGAAAAATGCCTATCGTACAATTTTAGTTTTTATGAGTGCTTTTGCAAGTTTCAATCAAATTTAGCACAAAGGCAGCTGATGATAAGACCTTTTCTATGCACACTGATTTAGTTGACCCCTCACAAAGGTCAAGAATCATGCGGCTTTGACAGTTGTATGAAAAATGCATACATTTTGAGAAAACCTGACCTTGCCTGATTATGTCAGCATCACTTGCTATTAATCTTATTACATTAATTTTGCTATATTGTAAATGAGAATGAAGATGACATTACTATAGACCTACTATAGTAGCGTCTTCTGACAGGTGTTGGCAAAAGGAAGTTTATTTTCAAAAATTGAATTTCTCATGGCTGTTTGTGATACAGGCAAGACGCCACTGCCAGGTGCCATGTGTGAGGATGTGGTCGTGGACTGTGAACACTATGGAAGCGATGTGTGTACGGACTATGCCTCCTGGGCCAGGGACAACTGTGCCAAGTTCTGCGGCTTTTGCAGTGAGTTTACTAAAGTTTGGTTACCCACCATACTTTTAAATTCAATAACCAAAGTTAATTTAGCTTTACTGCATTCACTCTTGAGACGTCACAGCTTGGAGGTGATTGTCTGCAATAGTTCAAGGGTAGTGTTAGATTACGTTGGCACGTGGGATGGCACCAAGCTTTGGCTGTTTCATATGGCTCATATTGTCCCACTTTCTTTGCAGACACAGATTAAGTATACATTTGATCAGTGCGTGTATCATTCGTCAAAGGTCCACATGATTTTGCAATAGCCTGTACAGTCACTGTCCTTTATGCCTTTTTACAAGGGTTTCTCATTATACTGTCGGTTTGTTGCAGCTCCCAGTGCTGTTACTCCAGGGCCAAATGGTAAGGTTCATTTGAATATTTATTGGTAGATACCATAAAGCAAAACTAGTTGTAGACTGTGCTACAGTTCTTGCTGTCATTGACATAACAACCACTTTTGTAATGCCATCTAGTTTCACCCATTTAGTACCAACACACTTCTGCAGAAGATGGATCGAGCATGCTAATTCAAGGTTAGTGCGAGATTAGCTTAGCGCCATTATGCGCCAAGCTAATCTGGCACTACCGTTGAATTATAAATTTCGATTCATCTCCTGAAACTGGTTCAGAGTCGTTAGGTGACAATTTGGAAAATGCAGCCTTGGGGTTAAATCGGTTAGGTTACTTCAGTTACATGCATTGACATACTTTGTGCTGCAAGGTCGTTTTCTAGCTGATATTGTTTCCTTGTATCATAATCTTTCCAGCAATGGATTGTGTATTCTGTTGTATGAAAAGAATCCTGATTTGGGACTAAAACTCAAGCGTTATAGTGGCAAACATTTTCCCTTTCAATGTACATACACCTATGACGCTGTTTTATTTATTCCTACTGGTCTTGCAGACGTGTGCTATTACAATGGAGAGGCCAAACAACAAGGAGAGACCTGGCGCACTAGCTGTGACACAGAATGTGTCTGTGAGAATGCTGTCTATGGCTACTACCGCTGTTACAACAGGTAACTGCCACTGTGCCATCTTTGACTACTTGATCGAGGTTGAGAAATGCAAATGTAAACTGGGGCAGCAAGAGGCACTTCAGCTACTTCAGTGCGCAGAGGCCCATGAAGATCTGTGCTTTTAGGCTCACTTGCAATGCAAAAGTGAGTCTATGTTTTGGGCCAGTGGTCGTCCGTCTGCCGTCAACCATCCACCGTCGGCCATGATAAACTTTAATGTTGGCATTTTCTCGGAGACTATTCAAGCCACAGTCTTCAAACGTAACCCAAGGATACTTTGTGGCAAGACCTTTCTAAACATACCGATTTGAGTGACCTCTCACAAGGTCAAGGTCATGGGTCAAAACTCGCTTTATGTTGACAAAATGTATTTGTTCTCAAATACTATTCACAACTTCAAGCCCAAATTTGGTACAAAGATACCTGATGGTAAGATCTATATAAGCATACTAATTTGGATGACCCCTCGGAGAGGTCAAGGGTCACAAGAGGTCGGCAAATGTGTGTAAAATGCCAATTTTTGATAGAATTACAGTTATTATCAATATTTTTGCAAACTTTCTAAGAGATTTGGCACAAAGGTAGCTGATGATAAGACCTTCCTATGCATACTAATTTAGTCGACTGATTGCAAAGGTCAAGGGTCATGGGGGGTTGACTAATGTGTGAAAAATGCTGAAATTTTGAGAAAACAGATTTTGCTGGTGCAGAAGCCAGCCCTGTACTTATTGTCACAAAGGTCACACATACGTAGATCAGTCATAAACATGAGCCGTAAGGGCTTTGCCTTTCTTGTTGGTTTTGCTATTGTGTTGCTCGGTAATATTACAGTGGTGTTTTAAATATTTTTCTTATTATGCAGTTTAACCCCTTGATCTTCAGTTCACACAGTTTGTGTTCCTGAAATCTCTGTTCAGAAACGCAGAGCCGCAGCCGTTCATGGAACATGGATATGAAGTGGTCTCAGCAAGAGGCATAGATCCTCATGAGCCACCGCTACTGCGTGGGCTTATGAGGATCTGTCTTTTGCACTTGAATCCTGTTCAGTGTTCCTTGGTAGTAAGGGGGTTGACCTCTCCTTTGCCAGAATACCAGTAGCATCCAAAAGGAAGCGGTATGGATCCCCATGAGCCCTTGCAGTGGCGGTGGCTCATGAGGATCTACGCCTGTTTCTAGTTTCATTGATATTGGTATGCATTAGGGTGACAGGGTTATCCAGCAGTGAATCTGTGACTGCATGGGAGATGCTGGCAGTGAAGGGCTTAATTTCTAGCATCCATGCTGAATCAAGGCATGACCTTTGAAATACTATGAATGTCACACAGAAAGTCAAGAGGTTTACATGCACACTTAAACGTGAGGAGATAAAACATGTTATAAAGGTTGTTACCGGCATCAATAGTTCAGAATATCGCCTTTATAAATGTTTTTTTTTAAATCTTACGATAGTGGTATACAGTATGTCTAACTGAACTTTTTTGACTCATGTGCGAAGCAAAAGTGAGTATGTTCTGGGCCAGTGTTTATCCGTCTGCCGTCTGCCGTTGCCTGTTATCCATCATGCATGTTAAACTGTAATGCTGGCATTTTCTCGGAGACTTTTCAAGCCACAGTCTTCACACTTGGCCCAAGTATGCTTTGTGGCAAGACATTTCTAAACATACATATACTAGTTTTAGTGACCTCCCTTAAAAGTCAAGGTCATGGGATCAGGAAATAGGTAAAAACAAAATTGCCATATTTTGACAAAATTTATTTTTACTCAAATACTATTAAATATTATTCACAACTTCAAACCCAAACTTGGTATAAAGATACCTGATGGTAAGATTTTTCTATGCATACTAGTTTGGGTGACCTATCAAAAAGGTCAAGGGTCACAAGAGCTCAGGAAATAGGTAAAAAAATAGCCATATTTTGACAAAAGATTTTTTTTTCTCAAATACTATTCACAACTTCAAACCCAAACTTGGTACAGAGATACCTGATATTAAGACCTTCCTATGCATACTAATTTGGATGATCTCTTGGAAAGGTCAAGGGTCACAAGAGATCAGGAAATAGGTAACAAATAGCCATTTTCTGATAAAAAATGTTTTTTTTCTCAAATACTATTTACAACGTTCATCCCAAACCTGGTACAGAGATACCTGATCATAAGACCTTCCTATGCATGCTAACTTTGATGGAAAAGAGATCAGCAACTGATGTGAAAAATGTATTTTCTCTATAAGATATTTTTTCGAAAAATACTTACCGATGGCATTACTATAAGGAAAATACCCCTTAGCTTACCGATTTCAGCCTAAGACCCCTGTGTGTCTTCCTACACAACAAGGGACGCAACCCTAGGGAGTTGTAACCAAGGACCTGGGTAGTCTCCCCTCCCTCCATAAGGCCACGTGAGCAGTGTAGTCACGCCACGCCAGTCTTATTCTTAGCGTAATGGCGGCATGCGGGGTAAAAAAAATATCTTTTAGAGAAAAATACATTTGTTTCCTCAAAATCCCTACCAATGGCATTACTATAAGGAAGAATAGCGAAAAGGAGGAGGGTGCCGCGCAACAACCCCGCCCTGCAATAAACTTAGCCACGAGGGGCAACCTCCCGATGATTTCAGCTAAGTGTGACCTATGGCGCCTGAGGCGCCCAGAGTGAGTGTTGCACTGCCGAGAGGTCTCCGACGAGGGCCAGTGTGTCTCGTCGGCTGGAGAGGTCTCGGCAATAGAAGCGGCGAAGGCGGAGTCTGCTTGCCACCCGACAGCCGCTACAATGTCTCTGCCTGCGCACGTGGGTCGAATGCGAGGCTCTGCCTCGTGTGCCCGTATCCGCATTCTCTTAGCCCCCTCCGGGGAGAAACTTCCTTTCCTTGTATGCAGAGCGAATGACCCATCGCAGCCAGGACGATATCGTCTGGGCGGAATGTCAGCTCGGCCTGGGGCCAAGGGCAGGAAGCGACGAGTGCAGCCGTTCCTTATGGCTTTCCTCTGCGCAGGTAGACTCTCCACGCTTGGACCGGGTCCTGCAGTCGGTACATCTGGGAGCGGTCAACCTGTGAGCAGGCGGAGACTCACCACTTGGCTTCGGCCGAGGGGAGTCTATCTTTGGCCAAGACGTTGGGCTGGACAGGAGCTTTCTGAGCCATTGGCCCTGAACCGTAGCCGGGTCCACCGACCATGCGTTGAGCTCGCTAACTCTGGCCACTGTGGCTCGAGCCAAGAGGTAGCAAGTCTTCCTGGACACGTCTGGGAGGCAGCCAAGGGAAGAAGTTCACGCCGACAGCAGTCAACCAGAGTAACATCCAAGGGAGATACCGGCGCGGAAGGAGAGAGCGAGCGGCAGGCCACTGGAGTTCGTAGTGGGACATCAGGTTTGAGAGGTCCATCACACTCCTGGGACCGGTAGGCCCAACTGCCGGAAAGTGACAGCAACCTGGTCTCTGATGGTGATCGGGGCCCGGGTCTGTTCTCTGAACCGTCACCAGAAAAAAACTCAGCCAGCTGAGGCAGGTCAGCGTCGTGGGGGACATGCGCTCCAACGCGTACCCGAACTCTAGGGTCATCCATCTCTTTGTCCGTCCGGTGGGCGTAAGGACTACCAGCTGTAGCGGTCGCCTCCACTGCTGCATTGGAGAACCCCGTGTTGTGAGGGCTGGCCGCACCACCGCCAGGTGTGAAACAGTAGTCTCTCCAGGCAAGGGTGGCTGACTGGCTGCCTCAGTATCGACCGAGACGTGGGGAGCCTGAGTGGAGGGTTCGCGGCGAGGCTCAAGCGGTCTGTCGTTCCTGGCCTGTTCAGGGCCACGAGGAGTAGGACCGTGTCGCAACCTGGATCCTGTAGGACCCTGTGCACCAGCCGTGAGAAGGATAAGCGTAGGCCCTCCCCAGAGACGGACAGAGCGTCCACTGCCCAGGTGAGCGGGTCCGGGATGGGCGCGACAAGAGCGGGAACTCCTTCTTCACCCTAGTCGCCGACAGGTCGAAAATGAGCGTCTCCCTGTGCACACAGATCCTCCAGAAGAAGTCCGGATGAAGAGGCCACTAGCTGTGGAGGGGCTGACCCTGCCGAGAGAGGGCGCTCGCGAGAACCGACAGGTGTGCCGAGATGCGCCGCTCCCTAGAGCAATTCCACGATCTCCGCCCCACAGGAAAATCTGGTACAATAGCATGCTGAGAAACGGTGACAGCGCGCTGTCTTGCTGCTGGACCCAGGCCATCACCGTCATGTAGGCGGACGGGATCAGGACTACCTGGCCGTGGGCTGCGACTCCCTGTTAAATAGCGCAATCCAGACGGCATTCAACTCCAGCCAGTGCAGAGCTAGTCACGCAGTTCCGACGGCCACCAACTCGGTGAAGGAGAGGCCATAGCAACAGCGGGACGGGGAACAGAGCCGCGACATCTCCCGAGGACGGTCGCCAGTGGTGCCGAAGTTGGAGCTAGAGTGGGCGCGAATAGAGCCGTCCGAAGGGTAACAGGCCGCCGCTACGCTCATTATATCCAGGAGCAGGAGCCAAGTCCTGGCCGGACCTGCGTCGGCGAGAGACACCTGCAGGTCAAGGACGCCAACCTCATGATCCGCGCCCCTGGTAGAGGTCGGCCAAGAAGTCCCAGCTGAGGTGAACGCACCGGCACCGAACGCACCGGCGGGATGAACAAAGTCCGACCTCCCCAAGTTGACCAGGAACCCGAGCCGGCGACTAAGCGCTCGGAGTGCGTCCCTGTCCTCCTCTAGAGAGGTCGCATCCTAGATCAAGAGGAACAGGTCGTCAAGATAATAGGAGGTAGGGCTGGAGGAACCTGCCTGACTGTGGCCACTACGGTACCCATAATCCTCGTAAAGACCCCCGGGCTGAGGTTGAGACCTAAGTGGGCGGGCTCGGAGCTGGCCGACTATTTCGCGGAACAAAGCCCAGGTAACGGCGAGATGCAGGGAGACTGGGGACGTGCGTGTACGCGTCCGAGGGGTCGAGACTGACAGCAAGACCATAGGCTGCCGCAATGCTCCTAAAGCTCTTGCCGTTCATGCGGAAGGGGCGACAAAGAACGTGCTCCAGGCCGAAGGTCTAAGACTGGTCATCACTTGCCGCTGGCTTCGGAACCACGAAGCGGAGACTGTAGAAGGCCGGAAGTCGTGGCGGGCTGCTACCGCCATGGCAGTCTTTCATAGCAGAGCGGCGATCTCTCCTTGAAGAGCGTCTGCCTCACACTGATCGACGGCTCGCGCGTTCCGAGCGAGGAGCGTCTCCGCGGGGGGAGTCAATACAAAATCCTGAGGCCCTCCGAGATCGCAGCGAGAATACAAGGGACTTCAGGCAGCGCAACTGCCGCTCGTAGTCATGCGAGTCGCATCTCTGTGTTAGAGACCGGTCATCGCCTGACATCTGTTGTGTGAGGACGGCTGGAGACAGTCGGGGTGGTGTGTCTGAAGCTTCGCTAAAGGCGACCCTTGTCCTTGCGAGTGACTGGAAACCGGGAGAAGTCTGCTCTGGAAGTGCTACTCTACCGGCCCGTAGCAGAATCCGTTACCAACTGCCCGGTGGATCCGAAAGCTAAGAATCGCCCAAGGGCCCGGCGGCGCGGCGAGAGAAAAGGACGTGGGGAAGCTGGGAACTCTTCCGAACGGCGCCACGCCTCATAAGTCGCAGCTTGCTGCCGCCGCCAGAGCATACGGAACAACTTGCCGTTTGGTCGACACCGTTGGAGGATAAACCTTCGAAATGGCACGTTGCCTGCACCACACCGCTGGATCCACCGCCGGAAGGGCCAACGAAGCTTGGGAGTGACCCGCGTACCACACCTGTCGGCACCTGTCACTTGCGCCGTCCCTGATGCACATGCAGGCGGCCGAAGGTCCTGAAAACCTGGAGGCTGAGGAGGGACTTGCATCACTTAGCCGGGAACGGGACGCCCACCGAGGCCGAGTCCTTCCGCTTGAGAGGTGGCGAAGGCAGGCTTATCCTCTCTCTCTTCTCTCCTTCTTCATCCTTTTTTCTTCCGAGGACGCGTCCCCCCCCCCCCCTACTCCCGTCCGTAGGCTAGAATAGCGGAGAACACGCGCCGCCTCGTCCATGGCACGAGAGTCTCGGGCCCAAGGAGCATCTTCTGCCGAGTCGGGTGCCGGAGTGGTGTGGGGGTGGGACGTGGGAGAACTGTCCTGAAATACCAGGGCTGAAGCTGAATCCTCCGGGAGAATACTGAGGGCGTCCTCGTCGCCTATCGACGTCACCGACGAAGCCGGAACGAACCGGCGCCGAGAGTAAATACCCTGCCCGCGGGGTCCAGCAGCGCTCTTTCTGTGACGCTCTTCCTTATCCAACAGCACTTGGAGTTCCCAGGTCACCCATCCCAGTACTAACCGAGCCCGACGTTGTTCCACTGTGGTGAACCGACGAGAACCGGTGTTCAACGTGGCAAGGCCGTTGTCTAAAATGGCCGTAGACCGGAGAGCGAAGTGCCGGAAACTCAAAAGGAGCGCAGAATTCTGCCGCGCTCACCTGCACGCTTGCTCGCTGGAAGCGAGAGGGCTGCCTTCTCCTCCTGTCGTTCACGCGTGGAGGAGACTGGCCGCCGTCACCAGGCAATCTCTTTCTCTCTTCCCCCGACGAGAAGTGAAGGCCTGTAGCTGCGTTGTCCCGAGCTAACCTCAGCGCTAGGAGGACTCCGTTGAGCGCTGGACGCGGCTGAAGGCTAGCATCGCCTTCAGACTTCTGCCTGAGCTCGTCTCCTCAGTGAGCACTGAGTCTCGGCCATCCCCTCTGGAGGGCCATGCGAGACTGAATGGAGACTGTATGTCAAGACCTCTGATCTCCTCCTACGCTCGTCTCCTCGGTGTGCTTTGTCTCTCGGTCATCCCGTCCGGAGGACCATGCGTGAGTGACAGTCTCGGCCATCCCCTCTGGAGGGCCATGCCAGACTGTATGGAGACTGTATGCCATGACATCTGACTTCCTCGTGCACTCGTCTCCTCGGTGTGCTCTGTCTCTCGGTCATCCCGTCCGGAGGACCATGCGAGAGTGGCTGTGCCTCGGCCATCCCCTCTGGAGGGCCAATGAGACTGTATGGAGACTGTATGGAGACTGTATGCCATGATACCTGACTTCCTCCTGCGCCCCTCTCCTCGGTGTGCTCTGACTCTCGGTCATCCCGTCTGGAGGACAATGCGAGAGTGGCTGTCTCGGTCATCCCTGCTGGAGGACCATGCGAGACTGTACGGACTCTCCCGGCCATCGCTACGTGAGGGACAACGGGGATTGAGTCCTGCAACTGGCGAGAAGAAGGTCCAAGTCGCTCGTCGGAGCGGAGCTGTGGGGATTGGCGGTGCAAGGTTTGCCGGAGGGTCCTGCGCCGCCCGGTTACTTGTCAACGGCCAGGTAGAGACCTTGGACTTAGCCGAAGGCCGTCCCCGCCGATAGTTCCCCCATAGTAGGGACCACTTGTGCTCCTTGCCCGAAGAGCATTCTCGCAGAGACGGGGAGAGGAGCCGCCAGAGCAGGGAAGACATAGCGTGTGCGAATCATTTGGCCACTGGAAGCCCTACACTTCCTACCTGTGTGTAATTGCGCACTGCAACACAAAGCACAAGCCATGAATGCAACCGCACGGGGCCCGCTAACAAACGGCCCCGTGAAAGGACTCACAACACTGTCCGAGGCTAAGCCTGGCCCGAAATTCGTCAATTTCCACGGGGTATGCTCACGCCACCGTAAATCAAGACGGTCTCGGCATAGGCATAACCCGAGGTCTTACGGCCTAGCCATCTTGTTAACCAATAGTCGAAACTTGCGAAGGTAGCGTAGCCATAGAACGTAATCCAATCCAAAACGGGAGGCTGAAGTCGGGGAACCGTTCTCACGGGAAGCTAAGGGTAAGACTGGCGTGGCGTGACTACACTGCTCACGTGGCCTTATGGAGGGAGGGGAGACTACCCAGGTCCTTGGTTACAACTCCCAAGAGTTGCGTCCCTTGTTGTGTAGGAACACACAAAGGGGTCTTAGGCTGAAATCGGTACGCTAAGGGATATTTTCCTTATAGTAATGCCATCGATATGGATTTTGAGGAAACAAATGTCTATTTGTTTGTAGAATTAAGTTTTTATGATGGACTTTTGCAAAACTCTTCAGCCAAATTTGATAAGACCTTTCTGTACATACTAATTTGGTTCACTACCAGTACTAAAAAAGGTCAAGAGTCATGGTGGTTGACAAAAGTTAAAAATGCGTACATTTTGAGAAAACATGGATTTTACGGGTACAAAGGGCAACCTTTTCCTTATGTTATGTTAGAACGCTTGCTTATTTCAGTGACCTGTTGTAAGGTCAAGGTCACAATGTCGTGGATCAGTCATGCACGTGAACTTTGAGGGCTTTGCCATTCTTCTTTAATTATGCAGTTTAGAATGTGGGAAAATAAAAGACTTTCTGCTGTTTTCATCTTTGTAGGAGAGTTCCCCGAGAGATGGTAACAACACCTCTGTTATGTGTCATCTACTCACATGACTTGCATAAAACATTGAGAACCTGCTGTTATGGGCAAATTTAGCATTCCAAGCATGCGTGTATTCTGTCAGTGCAACTTTTAAATGATTCACAACTTTGTGAAGTGCCTGAAAAGACTTTGCAATGGAGATATGGAGATGGATTGACCATCAAAATTTGGTGCCTTTCCACACATCAAGCTAATCTGGCACTACCTTTGAACTATTTGGCTGATCCATCTTCTAGTGTAATATCTTTACACATTTCTGACCAAGCAATTTTGGCAAACGATTATCCCTGGACCAAGCAATGTTTACACTTCTGCATGCCAGAAAAACAGCTTGTGTGGTGTTATCTGTGTATGGGTTTAAAGATTTGTGGAAGTATTGTGTATATATGAATGCTTCCTAATTTTCAATTTCCACCAGTAGATTTAGGACATGTAGAAATAAATATTTTGCTGTAAAAATAAATACTGCCATGCCTCCTCACACTTGTTCCCACTGTAACGCACGCAGACTTGCCCCCAGTCGCATGTACAGACTCTCGCACAACAGATGCATACCCCGCCACTGACTCAGTCGGGCGCATTCACGCGGTAAAACTCAACACACTAGCTCTCTTTCTACTATGGGTCTTTATAAAAGTAAACAATAAAAGATCAATCAAAAGCTAATGTACACCACACCTTGCGACTACAAGCACATCAACATCACATACACATACGCAATGTAAACGCCAGGCCAGTAATTGTCTCTCACAATCCAACCTGTTTGCTGGTGTTCTCGCTTCATCCTTTCACGTCTAGGCGTGTAAGTCTTCCGTCGCACGCCTCCGAGTCGTTCCGTTTCTCGTACCGTGGACGTCCTCTTGACTCGCTCCGTAGCGCAGTCCCTGCTGACCCGGGTGTCTCGGCACCGGTCGCTCACTTCCTGAGTATGAATGACCTCGTAGTAGGTCCCTCGGCGGTAGCCTCTGCTGACTGACGTCTCGGCGTCTGTCGCTCTGCTCCACGCAAGAACTCTGTACAATAAAGTCCTAATATCATAACACTTGCTAAACACACACATATTGGATGATATGAGATACATTACGCAACCTGGCTGATACAGATAACTCTCACACGTTCATCCACACACACGTGCTTCATAACACGAACTACTTCGCAACACCCCATAACTCTGTCACTACATTGAAACAGACTATAACCTAACACTCGCCATACATTCTTTCATACACTGGAAAAGACTATACTTATCCACGTACTACCTTCATAACGACATAGGCATACACACCTCACATTCCTTAGTTATCCATCTCGGTAAATAACCACATAGGAAAAACACCTGTTACCTCAACGAATTCCAAACCAACATAACTGAACCAAACCAACGCTACACAACCGAATTAACTCTTACTAACGCTTACTATCTTTAACTCAGCAACTATCAATAATACAAATAAACATACTTGAATTCTAGGTTTCAGAGTCTTGGAATATGGCTAGTGTATCTGACATACATCCGTCCACAATGACAACCTAGCCCGCACTAACTATTTAGACCTCTGACAGACTGAGCTCACGCCTAAAACTTCCCGTGTAAACCGCTTCCCTATGCTTGCAAGTGGCCTCGTGCCTCACGGACTATTTGTCACAAGACAAACCGCTGACAAAACCGCACCAACCAAAACCCTTTGTGTGAACCCTATGCGTGAGCATAGAGTTTCATCACACCCACGAGTCCCACTACTTGTAGCTGCTGATGAATAGTCGCAGACAATGAACAGTAATTCAAGAGTAGTGCTAGATTAGCTTGGTGCCTGATGACGCCAAGCTAATTTGGCAGTACCCGTGAATTATCATGGCAGATCCATCTCCTGGAACTGGTACATAGTCAATAGGTGACCTCCATAATTTGGGAAATAGGTCTAGGGTTAAGTTGGTTAAGTGTGATTGTTTTGAACTAAGGCGTCCATTGTTGTTGTTCAGCTGCCCGACATATCTGAACCTTCCTGCTGGGTGTGTGGCTGTGAACAAACCCGACCTGTGCTGCGATACAATCGAGTGTCAGCACGGCACTTACTATGCATCCTCTACAAACATCCTGTCCATTGGAAATGGCGGTGGGCTGATGGTGCGAGGCAGAAATGGAGAATTTGTGGAGGCAGTTCCCACCCTCCCCTCTGGCAGCACTGTGCCTCCCGGTACCTTTGGGGGTTCCACTGGCCTTCAGAATATTAGACTGGGTAAGAATTTTATTATCATTGTAAACAGTACTGGTAGCTGCATGCACTGAGGAGTCAACACTTGTCACTTGAAGACAGAAAACCCTAAAACAACCAAAACTTGCCATATGTTTTGGGTGCGCTGAGTCGCAAAGTATGTCTTAACGGGAACATCTTTCAGTTTCATGCAGCATTTCAAGTCAGGTGACTTTTTTTTTCAGACAGTCAAAACCAAGAGATGTTATGAAACGTTTGTCGTATAATTGCTTGATACAAGTATAGCCTAAGTTATCATTTGCAAATCATTCAGGTGCTTATACACCGCCTTGTTGTCATTGTACCCATTTGTTTTGGTTGTAAAGTCAGATTCAGAGTGAAAAATGTGACGAGGCATCCTGCAAAAAGCTTGTCCACATCGGGAAAAGAAAGTGGTGAGAGTGTACTGTTATGAACTTGAACATGGTACATATTGTGTATTTCAGATGGATGCCTGTTTAATGGGCGCATGTACATTCAGAATCAGCAGTGGCATGATGGCTGTAATCTGACTTGCTCTTGTCAGGACGCCACTACAGGAAAGTTCATCTGCCGTGAGAGGTCAGGCAGACATCGTCTTCTCTTTTTTTGCTTTTTTTTTTTACACTTTCCAATGTAAGACACAAACTTTGGTAATGGTAGCTACTGATTAGTTACAGGAGGTAACTCCATAGTAAATAAGGATCGAGTGCCAGATCAGCTTTGTGCCTCTCCAGACAACAATATAATTATTATATAATATGGCACAACACTTGAAATATTATGGTTACACCAGCTCCATACGGTAGTTTTAATTCATTCAGCTCTGATACACTGCAACAAGAGGTGGACTGGATCCACCATTATTGTTCAAGGGTAGTGCCAGAGTAGCTTTGTGCCTCTTAACACCATTCTTAAACTTTCGTGGTCCATCTGTCGCCTGAACGTAGTCTTCAGAGGACAGCTCCCAAATTTGGGAATTTAGCTTAAAGGGTTTAACCCATAAGTTTGGAGGTGTTACCTGGTGACTATGAACCAGTTGCAGGAGATGGATCGACGATGATATTTCAAGGGTAGTGTCAGATTAGCTTGGTGTTGGATGGCGCCAAGGTGATCTGGCACTACCCTTGAATTATGATCATCAATCCATCTCCTGCTGTAGGGCATAGGGGCTAAATGAGTTCACGTGTGAAGGACTGATTGGATTTACTTTACCCACATGATACATATTTCTTGCAGGTGCCCCATGTATGAAAACATCCCCTCTGGCTGCGGAAGCAAGCCTGACCCTAATGACGCTTGCTGCATGATGCCTGACTGTCCGGCCTCCATCAGCTACTTTGCCATTCCAGTGTATGGCAAGGGTTTGCAGAGCATCGGTGCTGTCATAGCCCCCAACCTGCCGGACCTCATGTCAGGAATGTTCACCATGCGATTCACTATGTACTTCAGTGCGTTCACGGTGGCTCCACCCGCTGGTCAAGCTGATACTCTACGTCCTGGTGGTCTGGGTGAGGAAATTAATATAATGCAATATAATGTAGTTTCATGCCACCAAGTAACTACAAATATATTTTGTAGAATTAATTCACAGCAAACAATCTCCTGCAAGGGCAACTATGTGCAGAAACACAGCAAGTGAGGCCTGAGGACTCTAGTCACATAAAAAATAGCCATCTTGCTCACTATTCTTGACAAAATGGCACTATGGGCGAGGAATCTAATCATCAGTTACTGGTAATTTTGACAGCGTAATGTGGTCGATTATTACCACCATGTCAAACTTCAGTTCGGATTTTGCTTTGCGATTTTGTTGTGATGTGGTAACAAAAATCCAAGTAGCTATAAGTTAGATTTGGAGTCCATTATGTCATTTCCTTATGTTTAATCTGTAGCATTTGACAGCATTCATTCTCATGCACCATATTTTTGTATGTGTGTGTGTGTGTGTGTGTGTGTGTGTGTGTGTGTGTGTGTGTGTGTGTGTGTGTGTTGGCACTTGTATTGCCTTATGTGGTCTACATGAACTTGATTTTGTATCACATGCTGTATGTGTTCTATGTGTAATAGTGCTTTGAGTCTAACCATAGGGAAAATATGCGCTATAAGTATGATTTATTATTATTATTATTATTATTATTATTATTATTATTATTATTATTATTATTGTCATGTTTTCGTTTTCGTCATACTGATTATTCAGTTGCATTATGTTAGGGTGATTGGGGTGAAGGTGCGGAATGGGTATTCAGTTGTGGTTACTTTTGAGTTTGGTTGGTAGGTGGCTTGTGAGCTATACCCAATTTTCAAATCTTATTAACCTTTTAGCTGTCAGTAATGCATTTTGTTGAGGTGGTTCCTGCAGGACCTCAACAAAATGCGTTGCTGAAAGCCAAAGGGCTAGTGAGATGCTGATACTATTGGGGGTAAAATTGTTTCTATCATAGAGTCAGCTGACTGCAGCATTGTTGAAGTCAAAGGAAATATGTGTGTTCGACAATGTATTGCATTTTGTTTGATAAATTATGATTTGTTTCCTTTTCTTGTATGCCTTTAGACTATTGTGAATACGATGGCAGGCGTTATGGCCATGGAGAGAGGTGGGAAGTTGGCTGTGACTACAACTGTGTGTGTGAAGATGCTTTCAATGGCCTCTGGCGCTGTATTGACAAGTAAGTCCTGTCAAAGTTAATCCACAGATATTTGGAGATAAATACAGTCAAAGCCGCTTATATGTCATCATTTGGGGCTGGAAGAAATTACGACATGTAAGCGGCGTGACTTATGCAAAGAGAAGCACTGTACGGTTCATATAGCAATTTGCTACTTTTATTACTCCAGGAGGTGCAGCTTTGATTTTGTCCAGCAGTTTATTTTTTTCAGCCAAGGATAAGCTGACTCTTTCAGTTTTTGCTTTGCTTGCCAACAAGGTGTTGTAACTGACCGAGTTTGCCAGTGAAAATGTAAAAAAGTACATACATGAACAGTGCATGACTACAAACTGTTACAACTTGTCGGATGTGACACATCTTCCGTTTTAATCACAGCAAAGAAGGGACAGAATGCATTTCCGAGCCAAGTTTACATGTATACGAAGCGTGTCATAAAAGCAGCATGGCAAATAAGCAGCTTTGACTGAACAACTCTTCGTGTGAACTTAAACCGAAAAAGTTCCATCTAAACCATGAGGCAAAAATAAAACGCGAATTTTTTACCATGGCGCTTCTCCGCGTAAATATGCTTTAATCCGGGTTATTTTGACATCATTTATAAGAAAATGTTATGAAGAGTGTGTATAAATTTTTCTCTAAAATGTATTTTTTTCGAAAAATACTTACCGATGACATTACTGTAAGGAATAGTGTCTTAGCTAGCCTACTTTTAGCCAAAATTGGTTGTATACCTATATGGCAGTATCCAGAGTAGCCTCCCTTCCATCCCCATCCGGGCAACCGCTCACCGGAAACCCGCCAGTCTACTTAGCTGACGAGCGGCAAGCGGGGCAGGTGGGAGGGTCATTCGAGTATTATTTTTCGAAAAAATACATTTTAGTGAAAAATTCATTTCTTTCCTCAAAACACATTACCGATGACACTACTGTAGAGATATAAATACTGAGCGGATTAAAGCATCATTATCACAATGACTGAGTTAACCCCTTGATTATATCTTTTTTGGTCCTCCATATCCATGTCTCCCACACAGAGTAAATACCATTGGAAGTTACCCCTAAATCATTATTATTTAAACAGCCACATTTTTATGAAAATCAAAAATAATACTTAAGGGGTTAACTCAGTCATTGTGTTAATAATACTTCAATCCGCTCAGTATTTATATCTCTCTTAATTAGCTCATATGTCTACTGTCGCAATGTTACTATGTACGTAAACACAGCCCGTCGCCAGCTGACTCTAGGTACGACGCGTCAGAATAAAATATGCACAACAGTTACAAAATATGATCACGTCGCAATGTTTTGACAACGTTGCTCAAAACCTTTTCAAATCCTTTAGCTGCTAGATCGATGTACCACACCTGAGTCGATATTCACACAATTTATTTTTGACCTTAAGAAAATGCACATCGAAAAAATCATGACCCCCCACAAATGTAAATTGGTTTTAAGATTGAATGGGAATAAAACCCCCATTAGCTACCGCACACAGAGAGAGAGAAAGACCCGCTTTGACAACACAGACATAAACTCCACTCATGTGAAACTTACACGTTTTAAATCAGTTTCTTTTCAAGCCAGCTCACCTGTTTACCTTTGTGGTGTCTAATGTCGCCACGCGCCGACACAGTAGGGCGCTGCTATTCGACTTAGTAAGGGAACACTCTATGAATAAACCGGCTCTACAGCTTTGAAAAGGCTATTTGCTGAGAGGTGACAAGAAGAGTTTCGAAATTGACTTCATATTTACTCAATGGCTGGTTCCCGAAAAATCAGACGGTGGTTATACTGTGCACTATAAACAGTTTGATAAGAAACTAACAAGTAATATTTAACACACACACACAGACGCACAGACAAAACACACAGACGCGCACACAAACAAACAAACAAACAAACAAACAAACACACAATCAAACAGACGTACACACACACAAACACACACAATCAAACAGACGTACACACACACAAACACACACAATCAAACAGACGTACACACACAAACACACACACACACACACACACACGCACTTACAGACACTCATGTCAGTACAATTTTATCGTAAGCATGAGCTGCCAGGTGGTGTCACGGTTGATCGCCTTTTGTGTTGCCTCACGCCGCGCTATTAGCGGCCGCATTCCATTCCTTTTCAATTCAGACACGAGCCGCATTTTGAAAAGGCTCTCACCCGTCAATGGCCTTTATAGCTACACCCTTTCAAATCGCTAAGTTGTGTCAAAGTTCAACAGGGGGAACGTTATTATTTGAAAGGAGGGGGGATCATTTACAAAACGGTTCTACATGTGAGGGCTTAATGTACTCATGTCTGGTTTACTGACAAAGAAACAAATGTGTTTATAAATTATCTTTTTTAATTGCATTATAAAATGAACACAGACGAACTCCTTCTATTAAATGATATTGGCGCTGTAGAAAACATAGACTTAGATTCGAAAAGGGAACGACTTTTATCTGTAGTGGTTTATGGTCATTCGAAATCTTATCTTGGGAAGCTATATTCAACTGAAGATATACTATCCCTCACGGCTGCTGATTTATTTAAACTTCATTTTAAATATGAACAGCACATGGCTTCACTAATGACCCGTGATTTGAGCAAATCAATTGTCTGCTTATATTCAAAAGCTGTGAGTTACGCTCTCCCTGTAGACATTGAAAATCTCACAAATGACCTCGAGAGTAACCCCATTGTAACGAGTGCAATTGGTAAATTAGCTTGCCTTTTATTCTACAGATTTGGTAATTTGCTGGCTCCTCTGGTAACATTAATTGTAACTAGCAGCCATGTTGATTTTACGAAATTAAATTTTTTTGCTGATAAAAATGGACGACCAACAGACGACCCCCCAAACGACCCCACAGATGAACCCTGCCCCAGACCCTGCCAAGACCCCGATTCACACAGTGACAAAAATTAAAAATGAAGGCAGAATTCAGGCAGGTAAACGTTTAGCTGAATGGAACAAGCAGAAAAAGTTACAGCTACAGGCGCTAACAGAAAAGGCTCATGTAAGTGATCCGCCGTCAGGACCGTCAGGACCGTCAGGACTAACAGGACTTTCAACACCCCTGTCACACACACATCAAAGTGAAAGACCTTCAACCCAGTCTAATTCTGAAACAGCAAAGTATGTAGTTGCCGCATTTGTTGTCGGATCTGGTTTTGTAGCTTACCAATTATACAAAAAATACAAGCCACAGACTCGTACAGTGACCAAAAAATTAAACACTCCATCATCAAAAACAGAAGTCGCCACATTACCAACAATACCCAAAGTTGTCGACCCATTTCATATGCAGTAATAAATTTATTATTTTAATTTTTTCTTGCCTAAGAAATGAATGACTCAAAGAATTTAATGAATCTTGTGTATCACTCTGCAGTAATCAGTGCATTAGCAGTAGCGTTTTCTATGCTGGGAAAAAATCTACTCAAAATGAAATCACCAGACCTCAGTAGACTCGATTTCGAAGACAGCGCTAAGCTAATTGTAGTTGTAACAGCATCAATCGCCACGAAAGACCTTCTTGTTAAACAGGGAATTATTCCCGAAAATGTTTCTATGTAAATAAAAATAATATGGCGACGATAGCTATTATGGTGGGAGGAGCGATGGTCAACGCCCTCGCGTTTAGCGGCTCTAATTATCTCTTTTCTAAAATGGGTAGAGAACAATCTGCAGAAGAAATAAAGCATCATAATGAAGCGTCAGAAAAATTAGCACAAGCTCAACAGGATTACGAAAAGAATAGAATTGAGAAACTTGATTTCATCAATGAAAAACTCAGGCTAGAAGGTCACGCACAACATACGTTTTCAAATACAGACGACGCAATCCGTGAGTATTTTTTAGTCACGGGTGAAGACATGTCTATCCCAAAACCGAAACTAAGTGACTACTATCAACCAAGCCCAGAACAAAGAAACGGGGAGATAATCTTTGTTCTAGTGGGAATGATATTTGTTTATTTTACTGGAGTTTTCATTGCTAGAAAAAATGTCAGCCGAAAATAAACTATCGAAAATATATTACTCACCATCAGGGTATTATAAAGGAGCAACCGCTATTCAGAAATTACATGCCGCTGTGGGCGGAGATATAACACTCAATCAAGTCAAGCAATGGTTACAGAGACAGGCAATTTGGCAGATATATTTACCTGCTCCAAGAAAGATATCTAGACCCCATTTTGAGAACACAACACCTAATGACACGCACCAAATGGACCTCCTGTTCCTACCACATGACACAATAAGAAAGAAACGATACAAGTATGCACTGACTGTTGTTGACATAGCTTCAAGGTACAAAGACGCTGAACCCATATCTGACAAAACAGCCAGTACAGTTGCTACAGCTTTATCAAAAATATATGGTCGAGGCCCTTTAAGATACCCCAGACTAGTGCAGGTCGATGACGGATCAGAATTCAAAGGTGCAGTTAATCAGTTATTTGCTAAGCATGGCGTACTGGTCAGACGTGGTATTCCAGGTGTACACAGATCACAGGCAATTGTAGAGAACTTTAACAAACAGTTATCAGAAAGACTTTTCAGTTACCAGTATTCAAAGGAACTCATGCATGACACCCGTAACACTGAATGGGTACAAAGGTTACCGCATGTGATAAAAGCAATGAACAATGAAGGACACCCAAAACCTGCTGATGCTATTAAATTGAAAACAATTACAGAGCCAAAAACAATGTCAACCCCAGCACAGGCACCAGACACAAGTTTATTTACTAAACAGGTAAGATATTTATATCAACCAGGGGAAGCTGAGAATGACATCAGGCGCAGGTCAACAGACCCCATATGGTCAACATCTGTTCATAATATAAAAAAAATAATTCCCGGCGCAGACGCAACAATATATTACCTGTATGACCCTGCACCCCAGAGGGCATTTGTCAGAGAAGAATTACAGATTATTCCCCCAGACACCGTTACTCATTTCAGTAACTAAGTCGTCAATTAATTCATCAACCAGTTCGTCAGCTATTTCTTCAGATAACTTGAGCCTGTAATGTCCAGGTGCATAAGCTTTTTCCTTAGTGTGAAACACTCGTTTCGTGTCTCCAACTGCAAGTGATTTCTTATGTGTTTGAATTATTTCAAGATTATGTTTGTTTGATCTCAGTGACTTGTTTGGATAATCAGGCATTAATGCACCATCTAACACTTGCTTGTAATGTTCATGACGAATGTCTTTATTTTTTATTGCTGTTTTCTTGATACCTTTGGCTTTTGACTGACTTCCCTTTTGGTGCAGTATAGAATACATTTTTGATCTCAGTCCAACGTACTCAACTATTGGCACACCATTTAGTTCATCTTTAAACTTACCAGGCACCTTTTTGTTTTGTGTGCTGTACAGTGGATGATCTTTAGGGTAGTCAGACGTGTCATACATGTGTAGTTCTGTTTTCATGTCTTCATAAAAGTCTTCAGTACACACATCAATGATCATAGAGTCAGTGTCAGTGTATAACAATCGACAGTCAGGATACTTTAATTTGAAGTAATCATAATAAAATTCAAGCATCACCAGTTTTGACAATTCAAGAATTGCCATACCAATGAATACTGGCTTGTCCAGTTTAACAATCTTTTTTTTGAGTGACACTGCATACAATGATGAATGAAACTCTTTGTACCCTGTGTACTGAGGCTTACCTGTAAGTTTAATTGCACCCGATTCAGTTGTAACAAGTCTCACATCTTTTCTGTGATGAGGATTTTCCATTGTCTTGCCAAAACAGGCATTGTTCATAAGCTTAAAGAAGTCTTTGTCAAATGCAGTGTTGCCGTCTCTGGCACGAAGGGTTGTGTTCTTCATTATGTAATCTTTCATGAAAGCACTCTGATCAAATTGAATTCCTCTGTGAACTTTCTTTAGTACTAACCCATGTCTGATGTAAAACTGTAACAAGCGGTAGTGACAAACGTAATTGAATTTGTCATTTAGATTTGGCACAAGCTTAGTGTCTTCTTTTTTCCCCGTCATACTCATTTTCTCAACTGCTAATGGATAATCATTATGGTAATCATGTAGATGATGTGGGTACTCCAGGTCGACTTCAAAGATCCAACCCTTTGCGTCGTTTCGGTCAAGATTCATAATATTGTTTGTTAACCCTGTTATGTCATACTGTGACAAATCATACAGACAAAAGTTTTTCAAAGGCAATAATTCACACATTGCGAACCCATACAAATTGTTAGCGTCAAGGTACGTAATGAATGACCTTGACCTCGAGGGGTCAAACCCCTGGTCACCATGACCGTCCAAATATTTGTTGTTGGCTCTGGCGTAATTGTTCGATGCAATACTAATCCCTCCCCTCAATCCACGTTCCACCATTTCACCCATCGTACGATCAGACAACAGGTCTATAAATATCTTACTGGATTTCAAAAATGCATCCCATGTCATGCCAGGACTAGTGATGTAACAAGCAGGGTCAAGTCTGTAGTGTAACAAACCCTTCTCACGGTAACTTTCAAATACGTCTGCTAGCAAACAAACGTCAGCTTTCAAGTACTGGTCGTGATAGTCACCAATTGTCTGACACCCCAACTTCCCCCACGCATCAAGTGCATGTTGATATTCAGAGTCAGAAATACCTTTTCCAGTTAGTGTAGAATAAAATTTCTCTTTTGGTGGCAGTCTTGTTTCTTCAAACACAACCCAGTGATCAATGTACTCATATGGATAGACACCTTTCTTAACCAAGTCTGACTCAAAATATTTACTTGTTATTGGATACTCAGTCAGTCCTTCTGCAAGACTAGCCAACCCTAAAGACAAATGTTGCATGGAGTCATAAAATGCTAATTTATCCAACCTAAAAGTCAAGTACTTCTCAGTTGTCTGGGCAATACAACTTATGTTTTTGTAAGACTCATCTACAGCCTGCATGATAATGTGTGAATCATATCCTTTAAGATTGTGGAAAAAGATTGGTAACTTGTATGTCTTAGGATCTATTTTTAATAACAAGTTACAATTGTTATGTGCAGCACCTCTGTAACATCCAGTTATGTGATCGTGGTCACGAACTTTATCACCACCTAAAGGTTGTTCACAAATCCAACACGTCTCAGCTGTATCAAATTTCAGTTTGTCTTCTTCTGTCATCACCAAAGGCATCTGACATGTTGTGAGATACTGTACTACCTGACTATACAGATGTCTCATTTCTGTTAAAAACAGACAAGCTGCATTTTCACCTCTGTAGATAACAGGCTCTGAATGAAGACCGTCTGACCTAACAATAATGTATCCAAAAGAACACACCACTTGGTCACTTAGTTTTATAGTCTTTGGTAATGACTCTGGAACAGGACCTTCAAATTGAACAACCAATGATTCGAAATCAGCGTATACTACAAACGGCAATTTTTGCTGATTCCCATAGTTCTTAAAATACACTTGACTACCAGGATCTGGGTACTTAAGTACAGTTTGTATGTCATCAGCTGACCTGCAGTGTAAAACATGTTTGTGCGCTACGTTTATGGAGGAGAATCTCTGTAAACATCTTTTACACACTTCCTGTTTCCCATTGTGTTTTGTTGTATGTGAATGAATTAGACGTGACATATTCCTGATAATTGTGTAGTGGAAGTTATTGTCATCGCCGATTAGCAACATGTCAACATGTTTATCTTCTGACTGCCCATATGTTGGGGCAATTGGAGATTCTCTAATTGGCTGTAACTTGTTTTCAGATTTATTATCCCACACATACACATTCACAGATATACCAGGATTTAGTTTTTCAAACAAATCTATGTCTTCTATTTTAACAGGGAACTCAATGCCACTAAAGTTGAGTTCATTTACAAATTTGATGTAGTTAGATACGCGATCAGGTCTTGACCTCACAAAGTGTAGTTTAGCAAGTACACACCACATGAAACAGAAATTGTCATTGTTCTGTATGTTGACGACTGCCTTCTTGTTCGAAACTTCTGTTGGCAGTGGCAACCATGATTTACCTAATATAGGATGATACCTAGACTGCTTTAATTGTAGTTCATGTACATGCCCTTCGTGCCAGCCAGACCCCTTCATTTTTGCACTGTCAATTGCCTGTAGAAAGTCTGGTAATAGTCTGTCTCTAAACATGTTTTCCAATTCTCTTCTTGTGTTAACAGTGTGTTGTCTTGTTGATATGTACGAAACAATCACCTCACCGTCGACCCTAGTGAATTCGATTTTTGCAACAATTTGAATCTTCACACTGCCTGTAAGAAGATTTTGTTGTATGACAGAAAAAGAGTTTTCTATTGATTCGTAAACATTATTAGTATTGGATATGGGTAAGTTTGCTGTGTGAAACACGTTACGTAGGCCTGATGAGCCAGGGTTTGATGGGCCAGGGCTTTGAGCATTGTCCGTCATTTTTATTTGACCGACAAAATAATAAAATAAAAAATATTAACGTTAACTCTGCTGGCTCACCTTGTGTAATTCCACTTTATTAACTGCAACACTGTCAATATAAACATTTAGTTTGCGTAGTTGTTTAAATATGCTATAACAAACTTCCCCTAACCAGCCATAGTTGGTATCAACAACTTTAAAAGTAGGTGTCTTTAAATCAACTGTCATGTGCTCCACATTTGGATGCTCATCGACATAAACCAAAGTCACACTATATGAAACATATATTTCTGATGGTGCTGAAAGGCTTATGTAAGTCTGTTTGTGTGATATTAAGTCAGTAAAGTGCATAACATCTTTGAAAAGGTGTGTGAGATCAAGCACCTGTATGATTTGTCCGTCTGTCATTTTTATTGGACAAACAAAAGAATAAATTAATTTACATCAATTTACTAACCCATACCCTGTGGGCTGATCTGTCTTTAAAATGAGCTTTAGATGCTTAGTTGATTTCAGTTTATTTTTTACATCATCACGTTCATGCTTATTTGGGATGACATCGTTCTCTCTGAGACAGTCTTCAAAGCTGTCACGGTCCTTACAGTAAAACAAACAGATAAACTTTAACTGTTCTCGAAAATCTTTTAGTACAGCATTATATTTTTGAGTGAGAATCCATACACTAACATTTGCGTGTCTGCCACTGAAAGCAAGTTCTGCTAAAGTGTTTCTCTTCTTGACAATGTCTTTCTCTGCAGAGCAGTCATCAACAATAAACAATGTTGACTGTCCTTCAAATTGCTTGTAAAAATATTGTAGGTAGTCATTCAGTTTTTTCTCAGGGTCAACTAAGTATATGTTGCTGTCAGTCCAAATGAATAAACGGTTGTGATAAGCTTTGTTGTGTTTGATTGTAGGACAAAATATTACAATGTTTTCAAAATGGTGGATGTATCTTGTTTGTAATAAGTCAAGTACGAATTGAGTTTTCCCACACCCTGTGGCACCAACAAATAAGCCACAGTGTGGATCAAGGGTCATTAAGCTACGGTTCATTTTAATACACAATATAATTTTAATATATGTGTCCACTCAGTCTGCTTTCTGCAATATTGAGTTGTGCGTCATATATCAGGTACAAATATATGTTAATGGCTGCAGCAGTTTCAACCTTCTTTTGTATCTGAATTGTAATCCCATCACTACCATTCTCGACAGTTCGTCCTGACCCATGAAGATAATCGTCATCTGTACTACGAAGGTCTAGCCACAGTGCATACTTGTTTGTAAGGTATTGTCCGATCCTAACATCATACAGATGTAGATCTTTGCACGCAATGTTTGCAGGTTTATCTCTAATCCTTCCTCCTGCAAAATACTTTGTGGTTTCGTCATAGTGTTGATAAGGTAACATTCCTGAAGCGTACACTTGATTAGGGCGGCCTTCGATTGTGCAGGACAAATGTGTAATCTTAGGATTGTAGAATTTTTCTGAATCTCTTTTGTATGGACTCACCGGTTCAACAAACAACATAAGAATACCTTTCAGTGACCTGGCAGGTGTGTTTAAGTTTAAGTTCCACATTGGGTCACTCTTGTCTTTGGGAATTAAACTATGTCTAATCACCCTGTCATAATAAATTGGAAGTCTTGACTGGTACTGATTTTGTATGAGTCTGGCTAGTTCAGTATGTGTGACAATTTCATATTCCAAGGAAATGTTAGAGATCTTGTATGTTGCATCTGTGGCAGATGATTTTATAACTTTGGAGTAGTCATTGAAAGTTAGTTCAAAGCTCAGACGGTCATTCAGTGCCCCTTGATAATAAGGCAAATGAGCTGTGAGGATTTCAAACTCAAGTGGAATGTAAAATCTGGTTCCATATGTTTCTGCTATAATAACTTCCTTTGGTACCCCAGTAGTTGTTTTGTCTCCAGCATTGATTCGAAGTTTACCAACATTATCAGACTGTATGCCTTGGTAAACACGGTCTTCTCGTTCTTCTCTTGTGAGCCAAAGATCTTTGTAACAGTAAAATACATCTGAGTCGTCAAGACTAAACACTTCCTGTCCTTCAAGTTTTACTTTAATAGTCCTAACAATTGCTCTGCCAAGATTGTCAACCAGTGTTCTGTTTACGTCTGCGTCTGATGATAGTTCAATATTAAATGCAAGGCGTGCAGTGCCAGGAACAATAACGTCACTGGGACCTAGGTTTGGAAACTTGACTGTAAGTGTTTGGTTCTGGTCTATGGTACTAGGATTGTTCGTGATGACTATCGATTGTCTTATGCCCTTAACACCCAGGGGTTCACGTAGTTTTCTGTATGGGTCTAACTTTGATCCGTAAGACTGTGTCATTTTTATTATGCACAATAAAAAATAATAAATTAATAAAACAATGGCAGCGGGAGGATTTAATCATGAAGATTTTAAAATGGATGACACGTATGATTTTGGTAATACAACAGATATGACAGATATGACTGGTACAAGAAATATTTACAGTTTACGTCACGAACTTTTAGAAACCAAAGTGAACTCATTTTATGATCATGTTGGTGGCCGCCCAGACAACGTAGACCCTAATCAGTTTGAACTTGATGGCAAGGGTCATTTATATTTAAATACTGTTGACAAAGGAAAAGTACTATTGACTAACAAAAAAGACCCTAGTAGGTTTAGGGCTTTAAGTACAATAAAAAATGAAGGTGGTGTTGGTGCCTTGCGTCAACTTGGAATTGGAGGGTCTCCTGTCACGCCAAGACTGGCTAGTGTTCTTCACGACACGCAAACAAAGTTGCCAACAGGGCAAGAAATTGAAATGGCACCAGTAACAAGCCTACCAGAAATAGCAAACACTGTGATACAAGAAACCTCATTTACTGAAGGGCAAATAAATGACGCTTTGAAAACAATAGATGATCCACCTTTGTCAATGAGGGAGATTATGGGATTGGATAAATCACTGCAGACAATAAGAGGTGAGATGGTCAATAATCTTGCCAAACTGGGAGAGCTTGATAAACACATAGAACGTGAAAAAGAGAAACTGACTACAGCAGACAATGGGAATCTTGACACAGAAATGAAAGAAAGAATCCAACACAGATTAAATGATTTGCAGATAGAAAGATCAGGACGGTTAGAAACAATTAGTATTGCAAGAGGAAAACTGAAAACCCAAGTTAACAGAATTAGAGAAACTATTCAGAAAATACTTCACGAAGACACTACTCTGGCTGAGAGACTTAAAACACTTTTCAGAGAACAGGGTATTACAATTGCTAGTTTAATTACAGCTCTTGGGTTTATTATCGGCACTGTAGTGCTGGCTGTCTCCGGTGCTGGGGTTGGTGGGGGTGCACCGCCACCCCCGGGCCCACCGGCTCCCACAGATCCAAAAGATTTACAGTCGTGGGTAAAGAAACAGTTGTCTCACATATCAGACTTGCTTAAGAAATTGGCTCTGAAAGCAGTAGACACGTTGCCTGACATTTTAGGCTCTGTTGTCCGCTGGTTGATTAGTACAGCGGCAAAGGCAGTTGGGTTTATGGCAGAGCATGTGTGGGTATTTTTGGTGACAGTAGGAGGGTTAATGGTGGGTTATTTAATAAAACAGGTAAAGAAGTAATACTCCTAGCCCTGTTAATCCTATTACTAATGCAGTTCGTTCTGACTCATGTGTGTCAGGGGTTGTTACTGACTGTATGGGTACCAGTGGTGGGGCAGGGGAAGTAACCTCCT
This sequence comes from Semisulcospira habei, assembly GCA_036245525.1. Classification (NCBI taxonomy): domain Eukaryota; kingdom Metazoa; phylum Mollusca; class Gastropoda; family Semisulcospiridae; genus Semisulcospira; species Semisulcospira habei. The sequence continues at coordinate 121,911,563 of BTPG01000002.1, read as the reverse complement.
GTAATGATTTTAATGACAGTACATGCGCAGTTGTTGCTCCTAAGTTTACACTTTTATTGAGTCCTAATTTCTGACCAACACCTGCAACAATGATTTCATTGTTATAATTTGTG